>CM043322.1:55688650-56288650 GCA_023736055.1 Quercus glauca
CAACATTCATATCATATCATCCAATATGTCAATCAATTTGCATGTTGAATTTAAAGTGTGTGCATGTGATAAACCCTAATTCAATTTATTAAGCATTGCATTTGGATTGAAAAATAAATTCTAGTGAATGTGTGTGTATGGTGATATCCTAGATTCAAGAATTTGAAAGAATTATGAAACAAACGTGTTTTTCATATTTTTTATGTGGATTTAAGATCAAAACTAGTGTTTATGCATGAACATGTGATGAACAACTAAGAACATGTGATGAATACATAAGAACATTTAAGAACATTCAAACATACTCAAAAGAATTTAAATAATTATTATCATACTTTAATCCTAAATTCTCATCATGGCAACACAAAAAACAAGTTAAGGAAAGAGGTTATACCTTCATGCAAGATCCATACGGTAGAGAAGGAGACTCTTGATGGAGGTCCTAAGGGTGAAGGAAAGAAGAAAAACTAGGAGAGGGAGAGTGAGTCTTACTCAATACCTTGAGTCTCAAGAAGACCAAGATATGACAAGACTACTCTACTTCACTAGAACTCAAGAGAGGAGAAGAGAGGAGATTTTTTTTTTTTTTTTTTTGTGCTTTGGAATGAAGGAGAGGGGGGTTTATATAGTAGCGGTGGAAGAAATATGAATGGAAGGCCATTTAATGAGGATTGACAAAGAATCGTGAACCTAGACCTCATTTTAGCCTTGGGAAAAATCTGTTGCATTAAATGGAAAGATTGGTAGGAGTGAGGAACAAGCCAAAATTCGATTTTCCCGTAGCAGTTGTAATAGCTTGTAAAACCAACTTCAAAAAATCATATTTGACTTAATTCTGATCAGAATTGCCTCGTTCTTGTGCTCAAATTGAAGCTCCGGATGTCTAGTTTCTGGGAAAATTAACCTCATTCACAGATTCAAAATATTCTAAGAGGTATTGATGAAATGGTGAGCAGATATCATTTGTTAGAAAATGGTTTCAGCACAATTAACATTAATAGGTCCTAAATTAGCTCCTAATTAACATTAAATGGCTCCAATCACTCCCATTTCAGACTTAATTGGTTCCAAATTTACTCTAATTAAAAGATAATTGCACAAATTACTCATTGAATAATTAATGTTTAACTATCTAATTAATTAGGTGTATGCAACCTCACCATAAAATGTAGTCCTAACCAATCAAATTATGACACATCATTGATCTCAAATTGATTAGAATTATAACCAATTGGAATCAATTATTCATAATCACATATAGTCGGACTCAATTTGTGATAGTGCATCTCGGCCATTAAAACTTGATTTGATGATAACTTTCAATATGATGGTCTGATTAGGGCTTATAACCGGTCAATTTGATCGTTACAACATCAAGATCATTTTGATAAAATGAGATTAAGAATCTAATGACTAGAATCAAGATGCATATTTCCAAGTCAAAATTACCCTTTTACCCTCCCAGTGAGGTTAAATGCGGGTTGCAAAATGGGGTGTCAACATATGGTTTATTAGATCGCTTGTTTTCTAATTAGCTGCGACTAAGGAAAGATAGGAAAATAGTTCAAACGGTGAATATTTAAAGTGTGAATTGATATATACTTGCATCGATGATTAGTTGTAAAATTTTGATGATGGATGTTGACTTAGACCAGGGTTTTTTCTTTTGATTGATTTCGATACTTTAATTTGAATTTTTCCTTAGTTGTTTTTCTTAAAATTGTTTTCATTATACTTAAACCCCCCCCCCCCCCCCTTCCTTGTTCACATAGCATAAAACTAGGCTAGATACTCTTCGTGGAAATGATCCTTACTTACACCACCACATATATTTTTTAGGAGTATATGTTTTATTTTTGGTTGCCTAGGACAACACACCAGTAGGCTAAGAGATAATGTCGCAGTTTTTGTGTTGCCTATATCAAAGATAGACAAGTGCATTTAGTTTTTGGGTAACAAGTTTCTGCATCTCTAAGGGTTCTACTCACATAGTATATGGGCTACTTAATACCATCTTCACCTTCTTGCGAAATTAGAGCTCCAACAGCCTTGTCATTTGAGGCAAGATACAGTAGCAGTAACACGCCTGGCATTGGTGACCTAATAGTAGGTAGGCCACTCATCATCTTTTGAATTTGTGAAAAGGTAATTAGTGTTCATTGCTCCATTGAAACTTCACGCCTTTCTTCAATAATGGAGTGAATGGGGCGATCGCTGCTGCTAATCCCGGTATGAATCTTTGAATGTAAGAGAGCTTTCCTATGAAAAACTTCAATTCTTTGACTGATGTTGGGTTTTTCATCGTGACTATGGCTTTCACTTTTAATAGGTCCACATCAATTCCCTTTTGATGAACAAGAAATCCTAGAAATTTTCCAACTTTCACCCCAAATGCACACTTCAAAGGATTCATGCATAGTTTGTAACGACGACACCTCTCAAAGAATTTCTTGTGGGTTCTTGTATGACTCTCTCTAGTTTTAGACTTTACGACTATATCATCAACATAGTCCTCAAGTTCCCGATGCATCATGTTGTGGAAGATAGCGGTCATAACTCTTTGATATGTGGCACTCGCATTTTTAAGCTCAAATGACATCATGGTGTAGTAGAAATTTCTAATAGGAGTGTGAAATGCGGTCTTTGCTACATCTCTTGGTGCCATTTTGATTTGATTGTTGCTACTAAAACCATTCATAAAGGAGAACATCTCATGACCCGCGACTGAGTCAATAAGCAAGTCCATATTAAGGAGAGGAAACTCATCCTTTGGGCAGACCTTGTTCAAGTCTCAAAAGTCGACATAACATCTTATCTTTCCGTTCTTTTTCTTCACAGGAACTATGTTTGAGAGCCACTGTGGGTGTTCAATAAGCTTGATAAATCCTACTGCTAACAACTTCTTAACTTCTTGAACAATTTAAGCTTTGACACCGGGATGGAAAATCCTTCTTGGCTGCATCACTAGTTTAGCCCTCGATTCAATATTAAGAGCATGAGCCACCATTCCAAGATCTAGACTTGGCATTTCTTTGTACTGCCATGCGAAGACATCACGAAACTCTTTAAGCAAAGACACTAATTCCTTTTTCTTTGGTGGCGTGAGCAAGGGATTGATGGAGATAGGAAGCTCCATATTATGATCATCGCCTAAATTGACTATTTCAAGTTTCTCATTGATTGACGACAACTTAGGCAAGGTCAACTCTTCTTGCGATACTGCTTCTTTTTTAGTTGGATTAAATGTTTCTTTAAACAGACAACAGGATGAAGGACAACCCCTCTGTGTCAGTCCGAGGGCCTTTCGCTTGGCGTATTCAAGCCCTGTACGCCTTCACAAATAACCAGTGTGCCCATCAAGTAGTTGAATCTTCTTACATCTTGGAGCATCATGGGTCGTCCCCTTTTGCTCTTTATGTTTCTTCCTCCTTTCAAGGAGATCTCGCAAGTCCACTTCAGACCCTCCTTTAATATCCTCATAACTAGGCAAAGAGGTGCCCAAGGGCTTTGCAATTACGTTCTCTCCACTTATGGTCAATTGATCATAAAAGGCCGCTTCTAGATATAAGCCTCTGATTGGTTGAAAGGAGTAGGATTGGCTGGAATACGAATTGATTTTCCATTTAAGCATCCCTTTACGCATTGATGGTAGGTAGATGATATAAGATTGTGCTTGTGCAGCCATGGCCTTCCTAATAACACATGGTAGGACATAGAAGAATTGAGAACATGGAACCTGGTGAGCCCCACGAATGGTCCAACCTTTAGTACTAACTGAATGCGTCCAATGGTATGTTCGCATCCTCCTCCAAATCCGGTAATCTCCATTGGCAATCCTTGTATTTTTCTTCGGGAAATGCCTACTACAACAAGAGTACTTAATGGAATAACATTGAGGGATGAGCCGGTGTCCACGAGGGCTCTCCTCACATGAACTTCATTTATCATTGCTGAGACATATAATGGCCTCTTGTGATCGGAGTATTGGACTTCCATGTCTTCATTGGTAAAGGTGACCGCGTTGGTCGTCTCTAGAAAGGCTCGACTTGCGTGAGCTTCTGCTGTAAAACAATGGGATCCGGGTGAAGAAGAAATGCCAACTATGGCTTCTGTCACTGCCGTTCTAGCCTCAGGGGTTAATCCCAATTGGTTGAACAGTGAATGAAACGCAGGACTTCTTTGCAATGTCTTAATAGTGGCTGGAGTAAGTGTGGCTAATATTATGGGATCCTCTTCTTCGTCGCTAATATGTATGACCACAGCGACCATCCCCTTTCCCCTGTCATGCTGAGGCAAAAGATTTCTTTGTACACCTTGAGTGCCATAGCCTACTTCGAGAGTGCCATCTGCCAATTTCTCATGAAACAACTTTTGTATGTAGCGACATTCCACAGTTGGGTGATGAACATTTCTGTGGTAGCGACAAAAACATGAATGTTTCTTATCTTCCTCGGTTGGCTCTCTATTAATCTTGTATAGTTTTATCACTTCATTCGTGATCCACCGATTAAGGATGACACTCAACTTCTCTGACATGCAAGATATGGGCAGATATTCTTCAACTGACTTGCCTTTCTCGTGCTTTGTCTTGCTAGGGGGCTTATTGGCAACCACCAAGAGCACTTGGGGAGCATTTCTCTTATCAGTCTTTGTCCACTCACTTGTTTTCCCAGCTCTCTCATTTGTCTTCCAAGATGCTGTGGTTTTGCGAGCCTTTTGGAGTAGCGGAGCAAATTGCTTGATCTCCAAATTCACAAGGTGAATTTTGTACTTAGAAAACATATTATCAATGCAAATTTCAACCAATTCATGCTCCTCGTACTTCACATGGCATTCGAGGGCTGTATCTCAGAATCGCCGTATGTAATTGAGTAAATCTTTGCAAGTCCTTTGCTTAGTGTTGTGTAACCCAATCAACGTAACCTCCTCTTGCTCTTGGTAATACTTCCCACAGAAGCACTCCACCATGTCCTCCCATGACTTGATTGATCCTGCTAGGATCGTGATGTACCATGAATAAGCCTTGTCAGAAATTGACTTGGAAAACTCACGATGGCATAACTCCGAATCACTAGTGTATGGGCCCATAGTATCTATGAACTTTCTTACACGCTGAAGAGCATTTCTCGTCGTCCATCATAGAGTGAGAATGTGGGAACTTCATACTTTCAGGGATATGGTTTGTGCAATAGCTCAGACAGGTAAGGAGGTTGGTGAACGAATTGCCTTGGCACTTTGGAGATTTTCACTTGTTCCCTCTCAATAAGCTTTGCTACTTCGGCAAGCGTGACATATTGAAAATCATTATTAGAACCAAGAGCGTCACTAGCTTTGTCCTGCCTAGTCTTTTCACTATTATTCACCACCTTTTCATTTTGACCCTTTTCTAGTGCAAACTCCTCTCTCTGTGGATTTTCCTTATCGCGAGCCTTGTTAGATTCTTCAATGCGCTGGATAGCCTGAGTGAGGTTGTCCTAGTTTCGTTGCATGCCTTGCATCATTTCAAATAATTCCTTCATCTGTAGATGGGGTTGTTCAACCTCCTCATCAAGACGTACTTCCCTCAAAGAGGAAGCGTCAGTGGCTGCCTTTTGAGATGGAGCAATGGCGTGGGATGTACGTTGGTTTTTTGAATTGGGAGGCATGATTTCTCCTTCCTTAGCTGCTTGACTCCCTAGAAGAGTCACCAAAATGTCGGGGTAATTTTTGCAACAAAGGCTGAGATTGTAGAAATGAGCCCAAAAACTCCCCTTGGGTTCGTTAAATTTGTCTATTATTTGGAGAGCCAAGCCCAAAATTCGCAATGTGAGGTACACAAAGACTAATGATGCTTTATGGAAAGAGAAAACCAACACAAAATGAAACATAAGGAAGTGCAGAAACTATATATTCATGAGTCAAAAATTTCAACCCGCAGTCATCGAGAGGGAGAAATTAAGGGAGGTCCCGAGCAAGAGAGGGAGAGTTCCCTTGTATCAATATTTTCACCTCTAGGCCTTCAAATCATCCATACACTAGGTAGCTGACTAGACTTTTGTGTCAACATTTTGGGTCTTTTGTGGGAAAACGTTGTCCATTCTTGTGAGCTGGTGATGAATATTTATATCAAGCTTTAGGGGATGCTTGTGACTAGGTTTTTTAGTTGGGAGGAAGGCCTTGGACCTTTTAGATGCTATTTCCATGACTTGGTGTATTATGTTTTATGCTTAGGGAAAGGTTTGGTTGCTTTTTGCATGATTTTGGAAATAAAATTGTTTCCTCTTCATGGCTACTGTCTCAAGTCTTTGCAGGCCTTGGAAAACTACATTTGGGTGGCTGAGTGGGTTAGGCTGTTTAGCCTTTTTCTTAGAGTCAGCTGTGCTTTGGTGTGGAAAATGGAGTTGGGATAAAAATTAGGGGCATAGTCACCCAAAAGTATGGAGTCAAATCTGGGTTGGAATTTCTGACACTGGACCTCCTTTATGGGCCCTAAGTGCCCTCAGGGTCCCTAGCCCACTTCGTGGCACATACAGACTAGGCTCATGTAAAGAGCCCAATAGGAACTAACCCAAACCCACCAAACCATTCTTACTTAATTCCCTATCTGTTTGCATGGGCTTAGGCCGTGCAACAAAGTTGAAAGCTCAGATTTGTGTGAAACACAAGAGCTTGTTTAGACTTGATAACGTCTTGAAAAATATACTTGTTATATATTTATATGGGCGTTATCTCCTTATTACTATGCTTAATTTGTATAATTAAGCCATGATTTGCATTAGTCCCTATTATTTATCTTTACATAATTTCTTGAATAAAATTCCATTCATTGTGTGTAATTTTCTACTTTTAGGAAATCATATGAGAAAGATGAGTTTATAGGAATTTGTGAGAGAATGAGGGCCAAACTAGAATTAAAGTGGAGCAAAATGAGCATGCTTAAATGTCTGAGGAGGTGCAGCTAGAGTGCTTAGATTGTCTACCATGATTGGAAGCTTCAAATAAGGAAAGAAATCAAAGAGGCAGAATCTGAAAAGGAAAAATCTTATTTGAGTACTGATTAGTATTTTGGGTATATCTATCTCCAAAAAAATCCAATTGACACAAGGCTAGATGGGTTGGAACCATGACTTAAATATCTACAACTTTCCAATTTTGATTCTTTCGAAATTCTCAATCTTTGAATGCCAAAATTAACTCACAATTTACTATTGTAAACTTGGACGAAAATTAAAATAGCAAAAATTTTATTTTCTTTGGACACTTAGATATTAGGGTTTTGAGGGGAACGAATTTTGGCAGAGAAAACCTTGTATTTTATTTCTCTAATGGCAGCCTATACTCTTTGCTAGGGTTAGGGGTTATGTTTCTTCAATACAGTATGAATATTCAATGTGATCTTTTTAGGATTTTATCAAAAACATATTTGATTGTTCAATTAGATTTCTTTTGATGTATTAGTTCTTCCATGCTTTCAATAAGTTCAATCATGTTTTTCTTATTGTTTAGATGAATTTCTAATAGTTTCAAATAGAAATCAAGTTTTAAAGTGAATGGGTTTTTCTGAAAATTTTTCTAACTGCATTATTAGTCTAGGTTATCATGCATTCTTGAATTGTCTCAATTCAACCGAATCATAAGTATTTAATTGTATAAGAACAATCAATTATGAAATATATAATTTCTTTGATCACAAAGAATTTCATATCGATATAGGGAAACACCCCAATGCCCTAGTATTTGCATTATTGATTTAATTCACAGAAGAGGAGGACGAGAGAATTGAGTTAGGAAGGAGCACGACAGAGGCGGCTATTGCAATAGGAAAAAACTGTTTAGTGATGAAGGTGCCCTCACATAGGGGCATAAATATTGATGCTCTTAAGAAGAACCTTAGGATGGTTTGGAAACCAAATAAGAGCATCCAGATAAATGAAGTTGAAGATGAACTCTATCTAGTGGAGTTTAGGGATGGAAGGGATAAGAAGAGAGTTATGGAGATGTGCCCATGGACATATGAGAAATCTCTAATCCTGTTGAGAGAGTTTTAGGGCGAACAGATACCAAAGGAGATTTCACTGTGGCAGTCCCCGTTTTGGGTGCAAATACATAATCTCCCTTTAAAAAGTAGAACTAGAGAAACAGGCAAAGCTATAGGAGCTAAGTTGGGAGAGGTCTTGGACGTCGATGTAGCGGAATTAGGAGTACACTGGGGAAAATCCTTGAGAGTTAGGGTGAAGATCGATGTTACAAAGAAACTTTTAAGGGGAAAAAAATTGTAATAGAGGGGGAGAGCAAAAATGGATAGCTTTTAAATATGAGAGGCTTCCAAATTTTTGCTATAAGTGTTGGTTACTTAGCCCTGGTTTAAAGGAATGTAAGGAAAGAAATGATGATGAGGACCATTTGGATTTAAGCAAGCTCTAGTATGGGGCATGGCTGTGCGGTGAAGCGCCGTGGAGAGGCGGAGGAGAGTTGATGAAGGCTAGATAGGAGGAAGGAAGGCCCGATAAGGGGTGGTCAAAGAATAAAACAGAGGATAGTCAGGCGAGAAGGAAGCACACATCAAAAGGAAAAAGTGGGACGGGAAAGGCACCAGAGTCAACGCAACAACCCTTGGGGACTGGGGACACGGAGAATGAGACAAACATCGTTGATCAAAGCTGTCAGGAGCCAGCAAAGGATCATAAAAAGGGAAAAAGTATTTGCCTAGGTGAGATGACAAATGGAATCCTACCCATTACATGAAAGGAAGTCTGTGAATGGAGTAAGACGCAAAAGGCACCAACATATGTGATGCAATGGGAGACTGGGACGTTTCAAGGGGATAATAATTTGTTTGAATTTAGAGTGGCGCTAACAAACGAAGGAAATAAAGGGACAAAAGCCTAGATTGTTACGGAAAGCGAGCCGGGCCCAATGGCGCTATGTTATAAGGATAATACGGGCTGGATTACGAAACAGTTGGGCCTATCGAGTGGCCACTGGAAGAGGCGTGCCCGTAAGGCCCACAATAAGACTCTGAAAGTGGATACAGCCCCAAAATTAAAGAAGAGAGTGGAATCTAACCCTCTCGAAGAACTTAAGCCACATATATCAAATCAGAAAAGAAGGAAACTAGCATAACAAAACAAACCACAAAAAGAAAATTCAAAATTGGATTGTAATAAGGCGGCGGCTACGAAGCAGCACCGCCGAGCCCAATAAGTGTCTTGGCTTGGAACTGTCAGGGTTTGGGTTATTCCTGACATTCGAGACTTTCACCGATGAGGTGAAGGCAAAAAACCCAGTCTTGGTTTTCCTTTCAGAGACCAAGGCAAGTGCGAGTCGGATGAAGGGGCTTCAGAGAAAATTGGAGCTTACTTAAGGGATTTCGGTACCGAGTGATGGCCAAAGTGGTGGCTTGGCAATGCTATGGCAGGAAGGTGTAGATGTGAGGCTTTGGAGTTGTTCGAACTCACATATAGACGTTGTCGTGAACGGTGAGAGTGGAGCGTTTTCTTGGAGGGCAATTGGATTTTATGGCCACCTTGATGCTAGGAAGAGGCATATCTCATGGGAGCTACTAAAGACGTTGAAAACTCAAAGAACGTTGCCGTGGGTTGCGTTTGGTGACTTTAACGAAATCGTTCATCTAAAGGAAAAGTTGGGTTGGTTGGAACGGGATGCGGGTCAGATGATAAATTTTCGGGAATGTTTGGATTGGTGTGGGTTGCTTGATCTGGGCTTTGCGGGATAGAGGTTCATATGGTGTAATGGTAGATATGGGGAGCAAAGAACGATGATTAGGCTGGATAGAGTAGTGGCAGATGAGAGATGGATTGCGTACTTCCCAAAAGCACAAGTTTAGCACATCTCGATGTCAACTTTGGATCATTGTATGCTTGCATTATTCCTAAGAAAGAAAAGACCCAGTAACCCGAAAGAAAGGAGGTTTATGTTTGAAGAAATGTGGGTTAGGGACAAGAGATGTAGAGGGGTGATTGAATTGGTATGGGATTCCTCACAAGTAAGTGCGGATGGGTGCATTGTCGACTAGATAAAAATATGTCAATCCCAACTTAAGTAGTGGAATTAGAAGATTTTTGGAAATGTCAACACAAGGCTAAAAAGATTGAAGGAGTGTCTCCAATTTCTTAAGGGGCAGAATTGTCTCCATAAGACAGCCAGTGAAATTCAAGATGTGAAGAAGGAAATTAACGAGATGCTAATAAGGGAGGAGGTGATGTGGAATCAAAGGTCGAGGGCGCTTTGGCTAGAATGTGGGGATAGGAATACTAAGTTCTTTCATGCAATAGCGTCTCAAAGGCGTAAAAGGAATAGGATTGAAGGGATTATGGAGGAGGGAGTATGGTATGATAGCCCTGAAGACATAAAGAGAGAGATCCTTCACTACTTTTCAAGCATTTATAGTACCGACCACCCTACCTCCTTTGAGGCAAGCTTAAATGCGGTAGGACAGTGGGTCACTCAGGAGATGAATGGTGAGTTGCTGAGAATGTTCAAGGAGGAGGAGATTAGAGCAGCCTTGAACCAAATGCATCTGACTAAAGCCCCCGGCCTCGACGGTATGTCACCCATTTTCTTTCAGTCATATTGGGATGTGGTGGGTCAGTCTGTGGTAAATTGTGTTTCCCAAATTCTTAATACTGGTGTGATGCCTCCTAGTTTGAATGAAAATTATATATGCTTAATTCCAAAAGTTGGTTGCCCACAAAAGATCACTGAATTCCGCCTAATTAGCATGTGCAATGTTGTATATAAAATTGTGTCCAAAGTCCTTGCAAACAGGTTGAAGAAGATCTTACCTGAAGTGATAAATGAATCATAGAGTGCTTTTGTCCTAGGTAGGCAAATCACGGATAATGTGTTGGTGGCATTCAAGACAATGCACTTTATAAATCAGAGGAGAAAAGGAAAAAAGGGTTTGATGGCCATTAAGCTTGATATGAGTAAAGCCTATGACAGGGTGGAGTGGGCTTTTTTGGAGGTGATGATGAGAAAATTGGGTTTCTAGTAAGAGTGGATCAGGCTAATTATGATGTGTGTAACAACAGTTTCATACTCAGTGCTAATCAATGGGGAGCCAAAAGGAAAGATCGCTCTAACGAAGGGCCTACGCCAAGGGGATCCTATCTCTCCCTACCTTTTTCTCTTGTGTGTGGAGGGGTTAATGGCTATACTTCGAAGGGATGAAAGGGAGGGGTTGATTAATGGGATTTCTGTGTGTAGGGGAGCACCTAAGATTTCACATTTCTTGTTTACCAACGACTGTATTATATTTGGGGAGGCAAGTGTTAGGGAAGGAAACAGGGTTCTAAAGGTTCTTGATGATTATGAAAGGGAGTCGGGGCAAAAGCTGAATAGAGAGAAGACGTCGCTTTTTTTTCAGCAAGAATACAAGAAGGGAGATCCAAGAGGAAATCAAAAATAGCTTCGGGGCTCAGATCGTAAACAAGCATGAAAGATATTTGGGATTGCCCACCTTAGTGGGGAGGGGAAAGAGGAAGGCATTTAACAAGATAAAGGACCAAGTGGGAAGGAAAATAACAGGGTGGAAGGGCAAGTTACTATCAAATGTAGGGAGATAAATTCTCATTAAAGCGGCTACCCAAGCAACTACAACATACACGATGAGCTGCTTCAAACTCCCGGATTCCCTTTGTAGAGAGTTAAATTCCTTGGTGAGCCAATTTTGGTGGGGCCAGAAGGAGAAGGAAAGGAAGATGGCGTGGATATCATGGGAAAAAAAATGTGCATGCCCAAATCAGAGGGCGGTATGGGCTTTAAAGACTTAAAAGCCTTTAACTTGGCACTCTTAGCTAAACAAGGGTGGCAGCTGAATCAACATCCGAATTCCCTTACTCACAGAGTGTTCAAAGCTAAATACTTTGCAGAGTGCACGTTTATGGAAGCACAAGTGGGAAAGAAGCCATCCTATGTATGGAGAAGTCTAATGGCAGCCAAGGAAATTATTGAAGCGAGATCAAAGTGGTTGGTTGGAAATGGAAGGAATGTGAATATTTGGCATGATAGATGGCTCCCATCGCCTGATTCATTCAAAGCTTTCAGCCCCCAGAGACACTATACGGATGTGGAGAAGGTTGCACAGCTCATTAACAGTGAGGCTGGTACGTGGAAGGCTGAATTTATAAGGGAGGCCTTCCTTCCCCATGAAGTGGATATCATCCTAAGCATTCCGTTAAGCCCACAAATGAAAGAGGACTCAATGGTTTAGGCATGGTCAAAGAATGGCTTATTCATGGTGAGAAGTGCGTATGGAGTGGCACTGAAACTGTTAAGGAAGACTAGCTCGACGAGACCAACTAGTGACAGTCTGACAAAACAAAAGTAGCTCAGCGATGGAAGATAGTGTGGAAGCTCAATTGCCCAAATAAAATAAAGCAATGGAGGGCATGTAAGGAGATTTTGCCAACAAATTACCATTTGGCTGTGAGGAAGGTGAGTAACAATGACCTTTATGGATTGTGTGGAGAATGTGAGTCTTCGGGTCACATCTTGTGGGATTGTAAAGTTGCTGTTGAGGTGTGGATGGAGGTGGTTATTGGTCTTCTAAGGCTAAATCAGGCCACGAAGGACTTTATGGATGTGGTTTGGGCGGTAACGAAGAGGAAAGTGGGTACGGATTGGGTTTTGTTTGCCATTACTACGTGGCAAATCTAAAATAATAGGAATAAATTCAAGCATGAGGGAAGGTGCAAGGAGCCAAGAAGAATAGCTAGGGAGGTGCGTGATTTTGGCTTAGAAATCCAGGGAACTCATCTGCCATGTTCTCGTAATATTGCAAGGGTTGGCAACCAATGGAAACCACCGAGGTAGGGGAGTTTCAAATTAAATGTAAATAGAGCGGTTTTTGTGAACTGGGGATGGTGTGGTGTGGGGGTAGTTATTAGAAATGAAAAGGGTATGATCATGGGGGCGATGAGCAAAAAATTACCCCTCTCTCTAAGGGCCATGGAGGTGGAAGCGAAGGCGGTGGAGGAGGGAATTAAACTGGCATGGGACCTGGGACTCAGGGAGATAGATTTGGAAAGTGATGCACAGGTGGTGGTAAGTGCTGTCATTGGAAATGATCCGGGCCCCTGCTCTATTCAGAAAGTGGTAGAAGGTGTAAAATTTTAGCTGAAAGCTTTTAGTTCCTGGAGCTACGCTTATGTTCATAGACACAGCAACAGAGTAGCACATATCATGGCCAGGGAGGCATTTAATGTTACGGGCTGTGTAGTTTGGGTAGAAGATACCCACAGTGTAATTGCTAATCAAGTTCAATTAGATGTAAACGCACTGGACAGCTTGTCCTAAGTAATGAAAGTTATGTTTTCACTATCAAAAAAAAAAAAAAAAAAAAAACAACAAAGGTTCCTTGTTATCAAAAAAAAAAAAAAAATACTTATTTTTGTTCTTAGGCATGCTAGTTTATGTGGAATTTTAGGAGATGAAAGCATAAGACCACTAATTTTTTGTCACCAGCTAAACAAATATTCAGCCTACCTTTACATTAACCATTGTCACCATCATTTGAGCCATGAGAAATACTTCTACAATACCACAAAACATTTTTATTTATGGGTATTCTCATGGGGGTTCAAGTTTTGAGCAATTGATGTGTTTAGATACCACCATTGTCTCTCTTTTCTTCAAAAAATAAATAATAAATAAGATAAAATATCATTTTCATCCTTAAACTATCTCAAAAGTTCGTTTTTCATCCCTAAACTTTCAAAAGTTCATTTTTCGTGCCTAAACTATCACAAAAGTTTGTTTTTCATCCCTAAACTTTCAAAAGTTCTATTTTCGTCCCTAAACATTTCCAGAGTGCTGACATGGCTTTGACAGAGTGCTGATGTGGGAGGGACAAAAATCAATACATTTGGAAAAGTTTAGGGACGAAAATAGAACTTTTGTGATAGTTTAGGGACGAAAAATGAACTTTTGAAAGTTTAGGGACGAAAAACGAACTTTTGTGATAGTTTAAGGACGAAAATGATATTTTACCCTAATAAATAAATAAAAAAGAAGAAGAAAGAAAAAAAAGAAAAAAGAAAAAAAAAAAAAAAGAGAAAAGAAAGATGAAAAAAAAAAAGAAAAAAAAAAGAGAAAAAGAAAAAGAAAGAGGAGACATACATAATCAATCAACAAATCATTGGTATCTTACACATCTTTCATGTATTTCATAAGAGTTATATGGTTGAGTAAAGGTTATTTTGATTCAAGTTGGTTGTTATCGCTATGAGTTGGGTTTAACTTGAATTTTCTGCATTTGATTCATATACCTCATATTTCAAAGAGAGCAGTTTGCCTTTATAAGATTATACTACCATTGAGCTTAAAGTCCTACTTGTGTTCTTTCAGAATGTTGATCACTTAAGAGAGGTTTTAGAGTAGAGGCTCTAATCTAGATTATTCTTAGTCTATGCTTGTTTGGAAAAGCAGGTTTGATTGGATGGGCTATACACACACATGCTCCAAAAGTGAAGCTAGTGAAAACTTTTTAATATGATGAATAGTATCCCAACTCAAAAATTGAAAGTTCATTTGTATGATATAATGATAAAGCAGACTAACATTTGTTGCAGGAATTTTCAGGAAACCTTTGACTTTTGTGGGTAGAGTCACTACAAACCCTCACAAGAGTAAACTCATCCACTAGGGTGACCTAGGGGTTCAAGGACTTGCTGCACATGGGAAGTGCAGTCGTGTAGCCTACGAAAGTGGCTTGTCTTTTAATTTTAATTTTTCACTTTTAGTAGACATGGGTGCTTTGTGGATTGCTAGGGACTAGCAAGATTTAAGTTGGGAGGTGTGATAACGTCTTGAAATGTACACTTGTTATATATTTATGTGGGCGTTATCTCCTCATTACTGTGCTTAATTTGTATAATTAAGCCATGATTTGCATTAGTCCCTATTATTTATCTTTACATAATTTCTTGAATAAAATGCCATTCATTGTGTGTAATTTTCTACTTTCAGGAAATCATGTGAGAAAGATGAGTTTACAGGAATTTGTGAGAGAATGAAGACCAAACTAGAATTAAAGTGAAGCTAAAGGACCATGCTTAAATGTCTAAGGAGGTGCAGTTGGAGTGTGGATCGTCTACCATGATTGGAAGTTTCAAATAAGGAAAGAAATCAAAGAGGCAAAATCTGAAAAGGAAAAATTTGATTTGAGCACTGATCAGTATTTTGGGCATATCTCTCTCCTAAAAAATCCAATTGACACAAGGCTGAATGGGTTGGAACCGGGACTTAAATATCTACAACATTCCACTTTTGAGTTTTTTGAAATTCTCAATTTTTAAATGCTAAAATCAACTCACAATTTACTTCTGTAAACCTGGACGGAACTTAAAATAGTAAAAATTTTATTTTCTTTGGACACTTAGATATTAGGGTTTCGAAGGGAGGCTGGGAGAACGAATTTTGGCAGAGAAAATCTTGTATTTTTCTTTCTCTAATGGCAGCCTAAACTCTTTGCTAGGGCTAGGGGTTATGTTTTTTCTATACGGTATGAATATTCAATGTGATTCTTTCTAGGATTTTATCAACAACATATTTGATTGTTCAATTAGATTTCTTTTGATGTATTAGTTATTCCATACTTTCAATAAGTTCAATCATGTTTTTCTTATTGTTTAGATGAATTTCTAATAGTTTTAAATAAAAATCAGGTTTTAAAGTGAATGGATTTTTTTAAAAACTTTGCTAACCGCATTATTAATCTAGGTTATCATGTGTTCTTAAATTGTCTCAATTCAACCGAATCATAAGTATTTAATTGTATAAGAAAAATCAATTATAAAATATATAATTTCTTAAATCACAAAGAATTTCATATCGATATAGGGAAACACCCCAATGCCCTAGTATTTACATTATTGATTTAAATTAGTTTTTATTATTATTCTTGTTAACACTCACTAAGCAAAAGTATTTTTCTTCTTCACCCAAATTGTTATTTAATTATATTGTCTTTGAATTTACCCTACTCCTTATGGTTCAATCTCGGTACTCTGAGAATTATATTGCTACGATCTTCTGCACTTGGGAGTGAGCAAGCAAGACCCCCAATTTAAAAATTATGGCTCAATTGCTTTTACTCTAACTTATCTAAGTGCGGAACAAGAGTAAATGAAGCGCAATAAACCCTGCTCCTTGTGGTTCGACCTCGGTACTCTGAGAATTATATTGTTACAATCTTCTGCACTTGGGAGTGAGCAAGCAAGACCCCCAATTTAAAAATTACGGCTCAATTGCTTTTACTCTAACTTATCTAAGTGCAGAACAAGAGCAAATGAAGCTCAATAAACCGATAATTACTCTAGTGCATAAACATGAATAACTAATAATAAAAGTAAAGTACAAGAGTAAGGGAAGAGAGATGTAACCACAAGGTAACACCAAGACGTGTTATCAAAGAGGAAACTGAAGAACTCGGTAAAAAACCTCTTTGCCACCCTCCAAGCAGTAATCAATCCACAAGAGAATAAAGTTGGAGTACATGAATAACAAAAGACCCTCCAAGCCTTGTCTACCCCATGTACTTGAGCCCTCCAAGCTCCTGCTACCAACTGACTTAACGAAGCCTTATCTTCTTTAGCTCTTTGGATCACGTAATATGCCCGATTGCATCCGTTAGCCTCACCGGCTTCTTTTGACAAATCCTCAAAACTTCCCAAGCTCTAAAACACTCTCTACACTTTGAAAATGTGTGGGTTATGCTTGGGTACAAATCTTCTCTCAAGGTATGGCAATGGGAGAGGGAAGGAGAAGCGGCTATAATGATTTCTCACTAAGAATAAATAGCTTTTTCTCTAAAAAATGGGTGTGTGTGTGTGTGTGTGTGTTGTAGAAAACCTATCTATGGTTTTTCTCTTTGAATGGCCTCCTTACAATTTCTGTGGGTAATAAGGGTATATATAGTATGAGTGAAGGGTATGAAAATCACACTTAAAATTCCTCCAAGCAGAATATTTCACAAGTACCTCGCGAGAAGGCCTTACCCACGAGACACTCGCAAAACTGACAATCTGGCACGACTCTTCAGCTTCCAGCCATGTGTTTCTCACGTGGCTATTTCGTGGGTTAGCTTCTCGTGAGCTTCTCACGAAATCCACTTGATCTTCAATTAAGTTTGAGTCTTCACCAACTTAATACTAAACACAATATAATAAAATCTCACAAAAATACAAAGAAACAAATTTATGCAATTACAATACTTTTTGTCATGGAACAAGCCAACACTAATGTTATGAGAAAAATCATAACATAACAAAAGCAAAATACACTAATAAGATACACTAGTCGAATCCGCTAAGCAATTGAGCTTAGCCATTCTGTCGAATCATAAAAATTGTCGCAAAAATGACTGTTAACAAGGGGTAAAACTATAATTTTGATTATTTGATTTCTAATTGCGTTGCTTGAAATAAATATTATAGTAAAACTGTTAGGTTCTAAAGATTTAGGATTTTATGTATTTAGAACTCTAATGTGTAATGTTGGCAAACTATGATCAAAACAATGTATTTAGTCTTATTTAGGCTTGATCAAAGTTGGTTTATTATTGTAAAGTTGGAATCGAGTGGCTGCAGAAGTACTCGGGACTTTCGGCCTGGCTCGATCGATCAAAGGACTGGCTCGATCGATCGAAAATTGCAAAGGTTGATTTTTCTGCAGAATTTCCAACTCAGCCCTACTTCATTAAACGTTTAGGGTTTTATGATTTTACCCTAGGTATTTAAACTAAACCCTAGCCACGTTTTTGAAGGTGCTCTATATTGTATTGTTGCTCATACATTGATGTTTTGTGTGAATCTCTTGTGAGATCATTGAAGAGCTTTCCTTTACACAAAACTTAGGGTTTTCAAGGTAGAGATGATTTCAACATCTTGAAGATCATTATAGTTGCAACCATTGGAACTTAAAGAAAAATAAGCGGGGAGCTTGTAACTGATTGAAGAATTCAAGAAAGAAGGAGTCCGTGGATTCGGAGCTTGCACGTGGCCGTGTCAGTAAGTTCTACTAGTGGGTAGCACTAGGAAGTCAAGCGGGGAGCTTGTAGTCCTTCTGTATGAACTTCGATTCTTTCATAGTGGATTCAGGTTTGCCTTGAGGATCGGTGGGTCAAATCCTCCCCAGGTTTTTACCGTGTGATTTCCTAGGTGATCATATCATTGTGTCTTTTATTATTCCGCTGTTTTATTCTTTTGATATGATTATTTGATTACTTTAACCTAGTATTGCATAATTTGACTAAGTAACAACTTGGTTAATTAATCTAGGCTACGTAATATGGTTGTTTTTAAGGGGTCTAAAACCGTTGAAGTGGTATCAGAGCGGGTAGCTCTTCTTGTTTTAGATCTTTTGATCTAAGAGCTAATCCTTGACCCCTGTTATCATGGACAATTTGAAGTGTCTTTCTGATCATGTTTCTGCTCATGCTTCTGTTGATTTTTTTGATGCTTTTGAAACTCTTCGTAAGGAATTATCTAAATCTTTGAAAATTGCTAAGAAATTTAAAGAAGAGTTAAAATTGGCTAATCTTGAAAAAAAGGAATTGCTTGTTAGATTAGATGAATCTAATAAAAAGAATGAATTTTTGAAAAATCAAATTTCCTCTCAAGATGAGAAGATGAAAAGCTTGGAACAAGAGTTAGCTGAGTCTAAAGCTAAACTTGAAAATTTGATTAGTACCAAACCTGCTGATGATAACAGAATTGTTTCTGTTTCTCTTAAGCCTAAAACTGAAAACGTTTATATCCCTCCTTTTAAGAAGAATAATAAAGAAAAGGCCTATTGTGCTAGGTTAGACAAAAATAAAAGTTCTGATGTAGACGCTGAAGTTTCTAAACTTAAGTCTAAACCTACTGTTAGAGAGCATAATAAATCTGTTTTTGTGCCTACCTGTCACCTTTGTGGTGTTGTTGGTCATATTAGACCAAATTGTTCTTTGTTGAGACAAAAACTGAAATCTGAGACTAGACTTGTTGTTAGGAATACTGATATTCCTAAATTTGTTCCTGTTTGTCACTTTTGTGGTGTCCGTGGTCACATTCGTCCTAATTGTCATAAATTGAAACCTAAGCACTCTGTATGTCAATCTAGGATATGTGATGATATTTCTCATGCCATAAGTCCATATAAATTGTTTCATATTCTTTTGAAGAATTTGAGCTTGTTGGCTTGTGAAAGGAATTTGCAGGATTTCAGTCTCTCTTAGAAGATTGGTATAATTCCTCAAATACACTCTGCTTCTCATGGATTTTCACCTACAAAGCCGAAAACTCATGCTATATGGATGAGAAAAGATCCTTTAAGGTGAGTGTTGCTGACTTGTCCCTGTTTTAATTCTTTCTATTGTTTGTGGACATGTCTTGTTTCTGTTTTTGGTTGTTTTGTTTTTTCTAGGTTGTTTTTTTTATTATTAAAAAAAAATCCAAAAACATTGAAAAATTTCAAAAAGACAAAAATATTTTATTTTGTGTCTTGTTTTATTTTTCTTGAGGATTACATGAGTTTTAATATCTCTCTTGATTTAGAACATACTTGACATTATGGTAAAACTTGAATAGCATGTGTTATAAATGTGCTAAGCTATTTTTGACTTTATGTACTAGTTTGTACATGTACTCATGGGTTAATTAAGAAATTAATATTTCTTATTTGTGTACCCTCTATAGCTTAGTTAAGCACTGTCATGCATTACATTTGCGTTGTTCATTTAGCACAATGTGTGTTTTTTTGTTTTTGGTCATCTATTTTTTTCAAAATCTCAACAAGTGGTTATAAAGTTTGTTAAAACCAAAAAGATTTTTGTGTTTTGTATTATAGATCTTGGATTTATAATCAAGGATTGGCCATTTTATCTTTACATAATTTGTTTATGTACCTTGTTTAGCTTTGATGAGCTTATTCATTGCACTTTACTAGTTAAAGTTTTGTAGTGCATGTTGTGTGGGAAAGATGTTTATGGTATTGATCACTTTGTCTTAATCTTGATGTCACATGTTATTTGACTGTCGGACTTGATCCTTTTGAGAAATGCATAAATAACCATCTCACCACTGCTCACTAGCCAATCATGAACACCTTAGTGCATATCATAAGATTTTGTGCTCGAGAAAGTGTAGCACATGCACAAAAAGAACATAAGGTGTAGCCTCAATTAAATTAAAACTGGTGTGTACTATTAGGCTTGGTGCCAATTCACTTAATTCAAACCGGTGTGTATTATTAGGCTTGATGCCAATTCACATATATAAGAGGCAAAAATTTAAGAAACTTACATGATTGCAAGCTTTTGTTCTAGGAGATGTGAGAGTTATATGATGTAACTCTTTAGGTGATAGTCTCTTTTAAATTCTATGTGATGAATTTTGTAGACTTTGTGATTGATTGCTATTCACATATCACCTCACATGTATCTCAAGCTTTTGCTAGTTGCACACACTGTACAAGTTACTCTTTGTTAAACATAGTACATTATATTGTGTGTGATTTTGTTGTGGCCATCCAAGATTAAAAGTTCCTTGATCTTAATGCAAAATGTGTTTAAAGTTTGAGAAATTGGAAATTCTAGAGCTTGAATGTACCCGAATTGGAGATTTTGTTCAATTAGGTTGAAATTGATGAAATTGGCTTGTTGTTTTGACGTAATTAAGCATTATACTCTGTGTGTTGTATTATGTGATGCTCAATTCGTCAATTTATTTAAAAATTCAACAAGTGGTTTTCAATTTTGGGGTTTTTGTTAGAAACTCTGTGCTCAAGCCAATTTTGTTAATTTGAACTTAAATTGAACTTAGTTTCATTGCATTAGAGCATGCATCTTTTATGTTTAGGATTCACATGCATTGCATTGATTTCTGTATCCATCTTGCAGTTTTGCAATCATATCTTTCATTGTTTTCACACATAGCATGCATACACTTTGCTACATTGGGTACTCAACTTGATCAAAAAATTGATTGATTAATTTTTGAGCTATGTACTTTCTAGTATATGCCTTTTTTATGTGTGAACTGCAGAAAATATTTTTCTTAAGAGATATGATGGATAATCAATGTGCAAATATTTTCTCTACTCATGCAACTATTTATGGGTCAAATACTGCCATGTTTGCATTTTATTGAAAGAGAGAATATTTTTTCTTCATAAGTATCCTCACCTTAGTTTTTAACTTTGGTTTGTGTGTTTTTAACCTTGGTCCTGCTGGTGAGGATGTTCCTGATCCTGCTAGTGCTGGTGCTGGTGCTGTTCCCCACCCCCTTTATTTTTCCCCAAAACTGTTTTTCCCACAACTTGTTTTTTTTTTCCTATTTTTATAGGGGGAGAAAAGTTTTTTTTTTAACCTGTGTTGTTCATAGGGGGAGCTGTCTCTATTTTCTATAGAGTTGAATTGTTTTGTGTTCCCCTTAATTCTCTATTTTCTCTTATCCTTTATTGCGTATGTTGACTGTTTACTCGTTGTATGAGTTGTCTTTGTCAATACGTGACAAAAAGGGGGAGAAATTGTTGATTTATGGGAGAATCATGTTTGTCCTGTTTAGGGGGAGTTGAAATTTTTTTTTGAAATGGGAGAATATATATATAAACTTTTTGTTGTATCTAACTTAGGGGGAGAGTTAGTTTACTTCTGTTTTTATTTCTGTTTCTTGTTCACTGCTCATTGATTTATATTTATGAGTTCTTCATGATATATGTCTTTGTTTTGTGTTTTGTGAAGTCAAGAATTTATTTTTGATTTACTTGTATTTTCCACACATGCGTTTATGCATTTTGTTTAGTGTTTCAGGAAATATACAGGTTGATTCAATTGAGCTGCTGTCTATACTTGCAACTGATGGATAGTAGTTAGGTTGGATTTGTTGTTATGAGCATTATTTTTGTAATGGGCTTTTACTTTGTAAACTTTGAGTTTTTAATTTGTGTTTTGTCATGGATTGCCAAAAGGGGAGTTTGTTAAGTTCTAAAGATTTAGGATTTTATGTATTTAGAACTTTAATGTGTAATGTTAGCAAACCATGATCAAAACAATGTATTTAGTCTTATTTAGGCTTGCTCAAAGTTGGTTTATTATTGTAAAGTTGGAATCGAGTGGCTGTAGAAGTGCTTGGGACTTTCGGCCTGGCTCGATCGATCGAAGGACAGGCTCGATCGATCGAAAATCGCACAGGTTGATTTTTTTGCAGAATTTCCAACTCAGCCCTACTTCATTAAACGTTTAGGGTTTTATGTTTTTACCCTAGGTATTTAAACTAAACCCTACTCACGTTTTTGAAGGTGCTCCATATTGTATTGTTGCTCATACATTGCTGTTTTGTGTGAATCTCTTGTGAGATCATTGAGGAGCTTTCCTTTACACAAAACTTAGGGTTTTCAAGGTAGAGATGATTTCAACATCTTGAAGATCATTATAATTGCAACCATTGGAACTTAAAGAAAAACAAGCGGGGAGCTTGTAGCTGATTGAAGAATTCAAGAAAGAAGGAGTTCGTGGATTCGGAGCTTGCACGTAGTCGTGTCAGTAAGTTCTACTCGTGGGTAGTATTAGGAAGTCAAGCGGGGAGCTTGTAGTCCTTTTGTATGAACTTCAATTCTTTCATAGTGGATTCAGGTTTGCTTTGAGGATCGGTGGGTCAAATCCTCCTCAGGTTTTTACCGTGTGGTTTCCTAGGTGATCATATTATTGTGTCTTTTATTATTCCGCTGTTTTATTCTTTTGATATGATTATTTGATTGCTTTAACCTAGTATTGCATAATTTGACTAAGTAACAACTTGGTTAATTAATCTAGGCTACGCAATCTGGTTGTTTTTAAGGGGTCTAAAACCATTCAAGCTATAATGATCAAAATGACAATTCATGAGCCTTAATTAAATCACCGGATTGAAAGATATATAAATTATAATAATTAAAAACAAGTATTAATAATAATGTGCACTTGCATGAATTATGTCCTAATCACATGTGATTATGAGATCTTAATTATGATTGGTTATTATTTTTAGTCCAATTTAAATTAAATGATATGTCATAATGTTATTGGTTGAGAATATATTTTATGGTAAGGTTGCATGCACCTGATTCAATCCAAAGACAAAACATTAATTGATTCCAAGAAAAATGGTAAAAAATTAGTTGATTAAATAAATAAATAATTAATTTAATAAATTTGGTATTAATATGCTGAGCTTGGGGACTAAGGAAGTCTTAAAAATGTCAAAATTATGAGGAAATCATATCACAATTGAAACTAGAAATAGAGGAACCGGAAAGGAAAGAATCTGGAAGGTCTCTGGCCCTAGTTGCTGATTGGCACTTGGACCAAACCTCTGTACACCGTAACTCATTTCCATTCACAGTTAAATTCATAGGTGGGCTTGATGGGACATTAGTGTTACACGTACGAGGCTAATGGTAAGGGCTGTTTCTAGTGTATTTTAAACAACAGTTTTTAGTGTTTAAACAATATTACATGTATTTTCACACACTTTTTCACCCATATGTATTTCCAAAAAATACAAATAATATTACTAAAACAATATTATCAAATGGCTTATCAAGAGATTTATTTATTTTTTTGGACTGGTATAGTGGTATTACAAGAGTTACTATGAGCTAGTGAGTTGGGTTCAATCCAATGGCTGTTGTGAATGGTGGATATATCTTACCAGCAATGTTTATTTTGTGCTTATTAATGTCATTGATTTTCATGTGATAGGTATTGACATGCAAAAGACAGTCCATGGTCAAGTAATCAAACTTCTAAGCATCGTTGGTGAGATATTGTCTAATATGGAAAACAAATTGGGGATTTAAGTGTATTGTTTGTTGAATTTACTTCCAATGGAAAACTTGCTAGCTAGGTTAACAAAACAAAAGATAATCTTGTCAACCTCATCGGTGCTTTTTTTAGAAAAATATCTGGATGTCGTTGCACTTGAATGAAATATATGGATGTGTATATATAACATTATAACATGGTTGGTATTTTTGTTCTTGTTGTGTATTCGTTACATTTGCTTTATATAGAATGAAAATTATATCGTAATGGCGAGCCATAACTTTTTTAGTGATAAAAATCGTTTGTAGTATGATGAATTTAATGTAATCTATATTTTCTCACAATTCATAAGCCTATATAAACCCAACCATTACAAACCATTCCAAATCAATTCTTGCCTGCGCCGAAACATAGAGGAACAAATAAGGATGGTGTACAAAAAAACATTTTTGGAGCTTGTGGTTGCCATGATTGGCAATGCTCTATTCTCGAAGGCGTATGTCTGTAAGGATTTCTGCATCAACGGTAAATAATAGGAGGTTGTTCGTGGTATATCTCGAAGTTTTGGATGGTTCCACATTGAAGGAGATAATGAAAATGGTTGATGGTAAAACTGGAACTCTAAATAACAATGAATTTATTGGGCAATTTGGGCATGTTGATGCCGCATTGAAAATGGTTGAGGTGGGAGAACCCCAATGTCTGCTAAGCTTAGACAGCAACTATTCGCGTTCATTTGATAGCGTTTACAATAAGCAGAATTTGCCAAAGGAACATGAACCAGAACCCCTTCATACGTACTGAAGCTTCACCTGAAACCAGTCTTTACTTCTCTTTTGATAATCAGAAGCAGTGGTCCTCGGTGTTTCCAATATTGTTTCAAAAGCAATGATACTTGGAGGCTTATCAGCTAGAAAGGAAGGAAACAATGATGGAACTTTGCAAGTGGTAACATATATAGTGTTTAAGCTTTTGTATCATTTAGAGTGTTTGAATTTTATGAATATATGGTTTACACTTAAGTCAAGTTTCTAATGTTAAATTCAAAACGATTTTGATAACTGACTAATAAACCATGTGTTGGCATCGAGGGAGAGGAGAGAGGAGGGTGATTGTTATAGCACAATTATTCAATATCAAATCATTGAAATTTTTATCCAATGGTGGAGGCTGTTAAAGACTACATAAATTTATGGATTAAAAAAAAAAAAATACTACATAAAGTTAACTTGGGATTGTATGCTGGACTGTACCTAACAATGCTGACATTATGTTATATCATGCTTGTAGTGTCATGCTTATATGTCTTGGTTGTACTTTGCTCTTTTATCACAGATAAATTTAACTTGTGGCCTCACAAATTAATATTGTTATTACTATTGCTAAAAATGAGTGCATAAATAAATCCAATCAAAATTCATGAGCAAAATCCAAATCCAAATAGGGGACTTCGTAAGCTATATTAACTCACATCCACGATTGGTTCTCCAAATCCAAATATAAAACGCATGAATGAAGAAAAAAAGTCAGTAGGATGCATCTCTTGCACAATTCTCTGGACCAAGCTAGATTTTATATTGAGCAACATCATATATGACCCTCGTGTAGGCAAATTTTGCATCATGAGATCTTATGATTCCATATTTTTGGAAATACTGTCTCATTTAATTTGAAAATTTTATCATAATCTTACATAACAAAGAAAGAAAGTGAGGATATTAATGGGTACTTTTAGCAAAGAAGTTGTTTGGATCTTTACCCTTTTAGGAATGTCATTACCAAATCTTAGAAAGGTCCTTCTTGTGGTCTCATCAGATCAGCCACTTTCGTAAAGCAATGAGAAAAACGTTTTGGGACACCCTGGCGACCCAATAGATTTAATGCTCTAGTGATTACCAAAAAAAAAAAAAAAAGATTTAATGCTCTAGTAAATTCCACAATTGTATATGTATTGGACACATAACAATCGTATACAAGACTATAATATCCACGATGTAGTGTAATTTTTTCAACCAAATATATATATATATATATATATATATATATATATATATGAGAATAGAGATATAATTAAATCTAGAATGCCATTATATTTCCTTGTATTCAAACTAAAATATGAATTGGTGTGCATGGGTCAAAATGGATTGGATTGGATTTTTCAACACACTTGACATTGTCAAGTTGAGAAATTCACAACCTATCACATGTATAGAAACTAACCAGATTCAACACATAAGGGTTGGGTTGGATTGGGTCAATGAGTTGTACATACATGTTTTATGCCTTGAAAAAAATTAGACTTTCATAAATTATTTTTAAAAAAATTTCCAATAAGTTTTTACAATTCACATAATATGCTTAAATTATATTTCAAAATTTTAAAGTCATCAAAATAAATTATCAAAAAACCAAAATCAATCAAATTAAAATAAATTAAAATAAAGGTAATAAAATAAAAGTATATACATGGTTGGTTGGGTTGGGTCAAATGGGTTGAAAAAACTATAACTCAAACCTGACTTGACCCAAAGCTCAAACAAAAAAATTAAAAAATAAATCCAACCCAATCAACTAACCCATAAAAATCAGCCCAAGACATCAAATTAGGTTGGATTGGTTAGTTACGTTAAATTATAATGTTTCAAGACTGACAACAGGGCAAGTATAAGGAAGGTTTCCTATTCTCCTCCCCCTAACTTTCGCTTCGGATATTTGAGAATATCCATCCTGCCACAAAGGGATTGATCAACAAAACCAGCTCAGATGGGCCCGTATCCAAGATTTACATGGTTTTTATATCAGCTTATTATATTTCTTCCTAGTTCCATGAATTAGAAGAAAAGTCAATTTCATAAATTACTTTTCAACTCTGATTACAAAAAAAAAAAAAAAAATACAACAACAACAACAACAACAAAATCAATTTCCTTCTGCATATTTCTAGCGTTCTCCTCACGAGAGACATGGCTTTTACCCCAAGCTTGGCTGTTACTGGTATGAGTAGTATGTACACTTCCTTCCCGGTCTCTTTGTCATTCGAAATCACGAAAATGATCTTCACGTTGAGATCCCATAGACTCTGCCTGATGTGGACCTGAACCTACCATTGTTCTGTACTGGATTTGTTACAACACTAGTAATTCCCACAGACGGCGCCAATTGTAAGGACCAAATTTGAATTCCTAGCCTACTACGTGGATGGACTTAGGCCCAAAATGCCCAAAACAATAAATTTGTAGAGAATGGGTTGGAAAACTAGGCTATAGCTAATCAAACAAAAACTAGAAAGGGTTCATTTGATAAGAGAATGAAAAGAAAAAGGGTTATGTTGAAGAAAAATCGTCCTTGGCAAAGTCCATGGAGAGCTGTTCTTATATATTATTCCCCAATTTGTTTACAAGTTTGGTTTTGGAAGTCTATAGTGTTTTTTCTCTTCAATTTCCAATCCCTTAATCTTATTGCCTCCTTCTTCTTTTATACTCCCTTCCTTTTCATTTCCATCTTCCACATGCACGCTAGAGGGTTGGTGTGGATACTTGTCCCATCATCACCTTCCATAAGTCTTCATGTAGTAGCTGTAAGGCTGAAATCTATTGTTCAGGCATCACCTCCACATTAATGCGGCAAGGGTGTTAGTTGCAGTGCATTTGATGCGGAGGTAGCAACTTTCTCTTTAGATATTTTAGTGCATTTCCTTATTCACCACTCTTACACTACTTATCAACACCGACGAGGCTTCTTGGAACATCATCCTGAGTGACAGACAATCTTTTTGGACCTCGGCATTGGTTATCCGAGGATGAACTTATCCTCAGCCCACCCCATGAGCCATTATGGTCAAAATTGACTTCTATTCACTAACACAACCTTGTTTAATGAAGATTCCTCCTCCTCGGATAAACCCTCGTCCTTGGATTGGGCCATAAGTCCGTAACACAAACAAACGATGGACTCCCAGGCCCAATATCCCCACATATAACAATATAACAATTCAAGTAGTGAGAAACGAAAAAACAATTCAAACATAATAATACAACAAATAAAAAATATAAACAATTTAAATCTTAAAACAATAAAAAAAAAAATATAAATTCAATAATACAATATTAAAAAAATAATAAATTTAAAGTTTGAAGGATAATCACTAGAAGTCTAGAAGTATGTTTTACACAATACAAGGAAATTGAAATCAACTTCCAGACTTTACCCAAAACTTTTCCCGCCTTCCTTGAAAACCCATTAATCTCTCTCCCCATTATTACCCCAAAGTTCTCTCTTCCTTCTGTTTGGCTCTACTGCATTTCTCCTCTCAAATTTCTCAGCCAGCCAGAGCCAGAGCCAGAGGCATTATCTGTTTTTCTATTCCTATTCAACTTTTTTTTTCCTTTCTATATCCCTGTTCTTATTTCTTTATGCTAAGTCAGTGCTTGATTAGGATTCGATTTCCCGTTTTCTTCAGCTCTGGTTGTTTTGGATTTGAGTTTTCTAATTTAGGAAACCCATCAATTGGAACAGTTCATTGAATTTACTATATAGCATCATAGTTAGTCCTAAAAGTCTCTTTTACAGGAAATAGATAAATGGGTCTAAAAGAAATGAATGCATTTGTAGGATGTATGATCATTTTTTTTTTTTTTTTTTTGAGAAAGAAATTGATGGATTTTATTAATAAAATTCAACTAAATCCAATTGTAAAATCGAACCAATATGAGATGGGACATCTTTCATCCATACTTGAAAATCTGGTATGCATAACGCATTTTTAGCCAGACTATGAGCAACCCCTTTATCGTTTCTCTTAATGTGAGAATACAACAATCCTTCTCTACGAACATGTGAAAACCTAATACAATGAAATAAATTTACAAAACATTTAACATCACGACTAAGTAAACCAAAGGATTCCAAAGACTGCGAATTTGCATTCAAAACGTTCATTGCAATCTCTGAAACTCCCTCTGAGGTGACATCTTCCAAACTCAGATCAGTATCAAATTGTAAAGTCTTCGATATAGCCAAAGTTTCAAGCTCTATGACAGGTAGGGGGAGAGGGATGATTCCAACCATGTGTGCCAAGCCTTTTCCTTGGCATTCTCAGATGATCACTCTAATCCCTGCCCTATCTTCTTCTTGAAACATTGTATCGATATAATTTGTGCCCGAACCCTCCACAATTACATCAATAGTTGATCTCCAAAACAACACTAATCCACCTCCCATATCCAAAACAACATCCACAAAATTTTGTTCCTAAAAAATCACATAATCAGAGTTTACCTTCAGGAACGGCCATGGAGGTGGTTTCCAAATGGCATAGTGTGGAGGTTGATTAGACTGATCTGGCTCATTACCTATCATTGTTGTTGTTGCACTTTTTTCCTTGTCTGAAATATTGACCATATTAAACACTTGCCATTGGGATTGCTAGGAATTAGAGTTAATAGGGGCAATAATTGGTGAGCGGTCATCATTCCCCACATGTAATTGACCATATTGTTTTCCCCATGTTGCCTTACTGCCATCCTGGCTAGCTCTCTCCCTCTCATCAGACACGGTTTGATTGACTGGAGAAATTGAGTGGGAATTAATTACATCAAATTTAATTCCCCTAATTTCAGCGTTTTCCCCATAGGTATTTAAAACCTCATCATTTCCCCTTATTTGTAAATCAAATAAGTCAGCCTCTGAAACCGAATTAGGAACTGAAATTTCGGACTCCAAAGTAACTTCCTCATTATTAGGAGCATTAATAGGAGGTAATAAGGAGTCCGAAAGCTGTTGGATTCCCTGAATTGGTTGTAACGTGTTTGCCACTTCCACGCAATTAATTTCCTTCGCCTCACCCTCTTTATTGCCTTCAACGGTCTGTAACGTCTCACCATCAATGGTCTTTAGTGCCACATCATCATCGCCCCCTTCTGTCATCTCCTCTGCTGGCTGCACCACCACCGAACCTCCCTCCCCCTCTCTCACCGAAGTGCTTGACTGCGGCTGAACACCATGGAATTGTGCTGCCATGATGAACTCACGGAGTTGTTGTTCTCTTTGAAGTACAAAACTCGTAATCTCCCTCTCTGATGGAGTAAAGTGACTCCATTTTTCTAATAAGTCCTCCATACCAGTGATAGGTAAAGAGCAAACCAACTGTGTTTCCCTACAACCCCAAAAAAACAGAAACCCACTAGCTCTAAAGGTAACCTGTTACTTTAGAGATACAAACTCTCCTTCGCTAGAAGGGACAAAAACACTTCTACTGCCTAGGGGAAGAGAGCAAGCTCACTTCCTAAGACAGAGAGACTCTCCGTAGCTGTGGTATAGTTGACATCCCCCTCTGTTTCTTTGGTCTTGAAACAGAGGAAAAAGAGAAGCCCTGTATGATCATTTTGTTGAGATTTATTAAGGTTGCATTTTGTTGAATTATTATGCTGGGTATAAGTTGCTTCTCATTCTGTTTATTGTGTGATATGGCACTAGTATCAATATAACATGTTTTCTCATTGAAGAGGGGGAAAAGATTACTTAGTGAAGATATTATATCGGATTTCAATAAGTAAAATGATAAGTAAACTTACAATTTTACTTATCTTCTCGTAATGCTAGAGATAACATTATTCATAACATTTGAGTTGACAACTTATTAATAATTTTCATCTGAGTCTACCAATAATATTACTCTTTTTTTTTTTTCTTTTTTTTTTTTTTTGTGACTCTAGACTTATTGGTTTTTTTTTAAAAAAAAAAACAACTTTAACTATAAGGTGCCAATTGATGTCCTATACGGATCCTGAAGTTGCAAATGGTTTTGTTATGCAATTGTGTAAGATGTAACTAATGCTATGGAGCAAAAAGGAATAAAAAAGAAAGTATGAGACTAATTCATAGCAGCTGATTTGGGGAAAATACTCTGAATTTTGCTTGGAAAGGATCTAGAAATGTCTAGGTATATCTGGGTTAATTGCATCTTGCCAATCCACTAACAGATATTGAATTAAAACTGCAACTAGTGTTGTGTGGACGGAAGCATTGTATGTGTCAAAGAAAAAAAAAAATTTGAAATTTTGTAATTGGGGCCCGGGACAAAAAAATCCTTGTAATGGTTGATAAAGATAATCTCATTCTTTCCTTACTATTTTTTTTTTTTTTTTGTGTAATAGTGATTACAAATTAAAAAATATTTTCATGTAGGAGGAAGTAGTAGACATGAATTTTGCTCTTCCATCACCTAGTTCCAAAATTCAAAAGCTTGTGAAAGGACAGGACGAGGGTGAGGACAAATATATAATCATCAAATTACATGACAGCATTCTTCATTACATTCTCTCATTCCTCCCAACCAAGGATGCAGTACGAACCTCTATTTTATCAACAAAATGGCGGTACTTGTGGACCGGTATGTCAAACTTTGATTTTAATGATTCGAGCAACTGGCAGATGTATGATGAAACATCTGAGCTGGGGACGTGTTTGCTTAAATTGGTGGATAGGGTACTCCTTCACGATGTTGCACAAATACAAAAATTACGTCTATCATTTTTGATGCCTGTCAGTTCATTCCGTCCTTATTTGTGGGTATATTATGCAGTAAAGTGTAATGTTCAAGAGCTTGATCTTTCTCTACCTGTAAGAGCAACCTTTTTGTTGCACTCTAGCCTTTTTACTTCTAAATCATTGAGTAAATGGCAGTTACACATGGACTGCGTTTTAAAGATTCCAAGTTCCATTTGCTTCTCAGCCCTCAAGATGTTACATATTTCAGTTACATTTTTGGATGACCAGTCCTGCCAACAACTGTTTTCTGGCTGTCCAGTCCTCCAAGAGTTGGTCTTATACAGTTGTGTATATAAGAATATCAAGAGTGTCATCATTTCTATTCCAACCTTAAGGAGGTTGACCATCTATGAGTGCCCTTCAGCTCCAGATGATTTCCTTAATTGTGAGATCAAGATTTATGCGACAAACCTTATATCTCTAAGCTGCCAAACTTATTAAACGGTTGACCTTTCGTTTTGTAACCTATCTTCATTGGTTGATGCATTTGTTGATGTTGCAAACTGGAGAGATGCAACAAGCTGCTCACCGTGCAATTAAAATACTAGCTGGAATTCAGGGTGTCAAGTCTCTTAGAATATCAAATGAAACACTTCTTGTATGTTACCTTACATTTTTTGTTACGTAATTGATGAATCTAATTATTTTTTCTTTTTAAACCAATGTTTATTCTGCATACATACATGCACATAGATGTTTACACAGATTTCTACACACATGCGCATGAGATTCCTCCATGATACTACTAATGCATTGCTTTTACTTTTTTTTTTTGGGGGAGGGGGGGGGGGGGGGGGGGGGGGGGTGGGGGTGTTGGCAGTGTGTCTCTTGTGCAGAAAACTAACAAGCTCATCTTCCCACATTCCACAATCTGACGCATTTGGAGGTGTATGTTGATCCTGTTGAATATACTCATGAAAGACTAATGGACATTCTTCAAAAAACACCTACTCTAGAATCTCTCAACATTTCTGAGGTAGATCTTTAAATGTCAAGAATTTTAATTCTTAATGCAACCAAAACATCAGCAGCCTCCATTTTCATGAATGGCTTCTTATTGTCATTTAGGGGTTGGACCCAGACAAGTGCTTAATTGGGGAAGATTGGATATTGAACTCAGTACCGCATTGTTTGAGATCTTGTCTCAAGGAATTTAGCATCTCAAATTTTAATGGAAAAGTAGCTGAAATAGAATTGCTAAAATATTTGTTAAAGAATGCTACCATCTTGGAGAGGATGGTGATTTTTTGTTCAGAGAGCTTCGAAGCAGATTTGAAGAAACAGGAGGAGATCAGCAATCAGTTACACATGCTTCGTGCGGGCTTAGCAAGTAGCAAAATTGAGTTCTTGTAAAATTGTGGAGATTTTCCTAGAAACTCAATGGATAAATGGGTTTAATAGAAATGATCCGAAGAGTAAGAAGGGAATGCATTTGTAGGATGTATGATCATTTTCTTGATTTATTAAGCTTGCATTTTGTTGATTTATTAGGCTGGCTATTGGTTGTTTCTGATTCTGTGTGTTGTTTGATATAGCACTAATATCAGTATAACATTCACATCGAAGATGAAAAAGGAGTACTTGGTCGAGATCTATTGGATTTCAATAAACTTATTATTTTACTTATGTTCTTGTAATGCTAAAGCACAATAATTTTCACAACATTTGAGTAGACAAGTTTTTACTAGTTCATTTGGGTTTATCTCTAACATCACCCCTTTTTTTGTCCCCAATAACAACTTGTCATCTCAACAATTATAAATTTTTTTGTGACTGTAGACTTAAATGTATTTTTTTTTAAACAACTTTAACTACAAGTTGCCCAATTGGTGTCATATATAGATCCTGAAGTTACAATTTTTTTTTTTTTTTTTTTGGTGCAATTGTGTAAGATGTGACTAAAGCTGTGGAGCAAAAAAGAATAACAAAGAAAGTATGAGATTAATTCATACTCTGAATTTTGCTTGTAATAAGGATCTAGAGTTGGCTAGGTATTTCTAGGTTGTTAATTGGATCTTGCCATTCTACAGACCGATATGGAATTAAAAATGCAACTAGTGCTGTGTGTAAGGAATCATTGTATTTATCTGTACAAGAAAAAACCTAAAACTTGTAATTGGGGTTTGTTATTGGGGTCTGGGACGACAAATCCTTGTAATAAATGAAAAAGATAAATCTCATTATTTCCTTGCTATTTACTTTTGTTGTAATCCTAATTACAAAATTTAAAGATTTTTATGTGGGAGGAAGTAGTAGATATTGATCCTGCTCTTTCATCAGTCATCACCTAGTTCCAAAATAAAACCTTAGAATGAGGTTGGTACGTATAAACGGATAAAGTTTATCTACAAAATTAGTTGTATCTTTAGACTACAATTTTACTCAATATCTTTCTATTGGAGGTGAATTTACAATTTAGACAAATCTATCATTAAATTATGTTTTTTTCTTATATTTTCCATACTTGTAAAATTTTTAGAAAATTAAAGATTAATAGTTATGTCATCAATAAATCGTTTAATTTGCAAGTTTTTATAAATTAAAATTATATATAAAATATAAGCTTATAGATTATATAGTAAATAATATTCGACTGGAACAAAATTTGATACGTGTATTAAAAATGTAAAAAACATACAATTCAACAATTAGATTTTCAAAATATATAATAATGTTTATTTGTTTAAACGAATTTGTAACCTTAGACTACAACCAGCTTTGTAACTAAATTTTGTTCATATTTAAATCTCACTTTTATATTATAACAATTAAATTATACCATTCTAAATAAATAAAAAATATAAAAAGCCAAACCAAAGAACATCTTTCTAAAAAAAAAAAAAGACCCAATAAATATCATCCGAGACTACAATATATATTTTTGATAAATGAATCTTAGAGAAGAATGATTAAAAAAAATACTGAAAAAGGAAAAAATATCATTTTCACTGTCAATTTAATTCATATATTTTGAAAGCAGCTCATTTGTTCTATGTTATTTTCATCAACTTTCATTAGCAACCGGACATATTAGACCAAATTGATAGTAACCCCCAAAATGTTCTTTTCGGCTAAAAAAAAAAAAAAAACTACACAAAGTCACAAACACAACACAAGAAAGGAAATTGAAATCTCACTAGAAACTTTTCAGACTTTCCCAAAACAAATTCCCGCCTTCTATTGAAAATCCAATAATCTCTCTCCCCATCATTGTCCCAAAAAGTTCTCTCGTCTTTCGGTTTGGCTCCGCCTCATATCTCCTCTCAAAATTTCTCTGCCAACCAGAGCCAGAGGTATTTGTTTTTCTCTTCCTATTCAACCCTTTTTTTATTCTTATTTGTTTAGGCCAAGTCAGTGCTTGATTAGGATTCTGTTTTCTTCTGTTCTGGTTGTTTTTGGAATTGGGTTTTCCAATTGGGTATTTGCAGAACCTAAAAAAGAATGAAATTTAGGAAACCCATCAATTGGAAAAGTTCATTGAATTTCCTATATAGCCTCATAGTTAGTCCTAAAAGTCTCTTTTACTGGAAATAGATAAATGGGTCTAATAGAAATGTTAGGATGTATGATCATTTTGTATTTTCTTATGCTTGCATTTTGTTGATTTATTAAGCTTGTTATTGCTTGCTTCTGATTCTCTGTGTTGTTTGATATGTCACTAATTTACTTACTTTAATTTCAAATATATATATATATATATATATATTTATTTATTTATTTATTTATCCAAACAACTTTAACTATAAGGTGCCTATTAGTGTCCAATACTAGGAATCACGGACACGGGTACAGGTACAACTCGACAAATAGGGAATTTTTTTAATAATTATAATATAACACGTCTGGTAGGACACCACGGGTACAGGTACAACTTGACAATAAGGGCAATTTTTTAATAATTATAATATAACACGTCTGGTAGGACACCAATATGACAGGTATTTTACTCCAAATAAAGTGTCCATGCTTCCTAGGTCCTATATAGATCCTAAAGTTGCAAATGGTTTTCTTATGCAATTATTGAAGATGTGACTAATGCTGCGGAGAAGAAAAGAGTAACAAAGCATGAGACTAATTCATACTGGCTGATTTGAGAGGGTCATCATTTGAATTTTGTTTGTATGGGATCTAAAATTGGCTAGTTATTTCTGGTTTTTAAGTGCATCTTGCCATTCTACATACAGATATGGAATTAAAAATGCAACTAGTGCTGTGTGTAAGGAAGCATTTTATACATCTGTACAAGAAAAAACTAAAATTTGTAATTGGGGTTTGTTATTGTTTTTTTTTTTTTTTTTTTTTGATAGGTGGATCTGTTATTAGTGTCTGGGGCGATAGATCCTTGTAAAGGTTCTTTCCTTACTATTTATTTTTCTGTAATCATGATTACAAATTTTAAATGTTTCCATGTAGGAGAAAGTAGTAGTAGACATGGATTCTGCTCTTCCATCTCCTAGTTCCAAAATTCAGAAGCTTGTGAAAGAAGAGGACAAGAGTGAGGACAAAGATATAATCAGCAAATTACATGACAGCATTCTTCTTTACATTCTCTCATTTCTCCCGACCAAGGATGCAGTACGAACATCTATCTTATCAACAAAATGGCGTTACTTGTGGACCAGTATGTCAAACTTTGATTTTAATGATGATTTGTCTTACAAGAAGACGAAAGAAAAAAATATTGAGCTGGAGACGTGTTTGCTTAAATTGGTGGATAGAGTACTCCTTCATGATTCTGCACATATACAAAAATTGCGTCTGTCATTTGATATGCCTCTCAGACTGGTCTGTCCTCATTTGTGGGTAAAATTTGCAGTAATGCGTAATGTTCAGGAGCTTGATCTTTCTCTACCTGCAAAAACAACCTTTTTTTTGCACCCTAGCCTTTTTACTTCTAAATCACTGACTAAATTGGAGTTATACATGGACTGCGTTTTAATGGTTCCAAGTTCCATTTGCTTCTCAGCCCTCAAGATGTTACATATTTCAGTTACATTTTTGGATGACCAGTCCTGCCAACAACTTTTTTCTGGCTGTCCAGTCCTCCAAGAGTTGGTCTTATACAGTTGTGTATATAAGAATATCAAGAGTGTCATCATTTCTATTCCAACCTTAAGGAGGTTGACCATCTATGAGTGCCCTTTAGCTCCAGATGATTTCCTTAATTGTGAGATCAAGATTTATGCGACAAACCTTATATCTCTAAGCTGCGAAACTTATTTAACAGTTGACCTTTCGTTTTGTAACCTATCTTCATTGGTTGATGCATTTGTTGATGTCACAAACTGGAATGATAAGCAACAAGCTGCTCACCGTGCACTTAAACTACTTGCTGGAATTCAGGGTGTCAAGTCTCTTAGAATATCAAATGAAACCCTCTTTGTATGTTATCTTACTTTCTTATTATGGAATTAACAAATTGAATTATTTTTGTTTCTTTTTAAACCAATGTTTACTCTGCATGCTTGCATGCACATAGATGTGCACACACACTGTGAGATTCTTCCATGTTACCACTAATGCTTTGTTTTTACCTTTTTTTGTTGGGGGGGGAGGGTGGTTTCCAGTGTGTCTCCTATGCAGAAAACATTCGCGCTCATCTTCCTACATTCCACAATTTGACGCGATTGGAGGTGTATGTGGAACCTTCTGCTGATCTTGGTGAATATACTGACGAAACACTGATGGACATTCTTCAAAAAACACCTAGTCTAGAGTCTCTAGACATACCTGAGGTAGATTTTTAAATGTGAAGAATTTCAAGTCTTAACACAAATAAATTAACAGTGGCCTCCATTTTCATGAATGATTTTTAATTGTCATTTAGGGACTTGACCCGAGAACTTGCTTAGTTGGGGAAGACTGGATATTAAACTCAGTACCCCATTGTTTGAGATCTTGTCTCAAGGAGTTTAGCATCTCAAATTTTAATGGACAAGTAGCTGAAATAGAATTGCTAAAATATTTGTCAAAGAATGCAACCATTTTGGAGAGGATGAGGATTTATAGTTCAGAGACTTTTGAAGCAGATTTGAAGAAGCAAGAGGAGATCAACAATCAGTTACAAATACTTCATGAGGGCTTAGCGAGTTGCATAATTGAGTTCTTGTAAAATCGTAGAGAATTTCCTGGAAACTCAATAGTTCTCAAAACATCCTTGAATTGATTTCTGGACTTCCATAATTTAGTTTACAAGAAGAGTTGTGTTCATTGGTCTTTCTGATTCCTATCTTCCAAAAATTGATTTCCTAGGTCACCATGTTTTACTTTTCATTGTAGTATGCGTGTTCTTTTTGTGAGCTTATGCCTAACTGATCTAATTCTTGGCACTTAAATGAGAGGATTGGTTTTACAATCAAGCTGCTCTTTGGTTCTAATGGGTTTATGGTCAGGAAGAAGAGAGTGTTGGTTTTGAAAAGGTGCGGAGATTTCCTAATCTCCAGTTCTTTCAGTACAAGAGTAGAATTTTCTTTGGAGACTTGAATACAATGAACTGAACTAGCATATTACGTTATTTGCTCGTATGTCAGGAATGAATCAATATTTTAGGTACACGAATATCTGCAGCATCTACTACCTACGCAGAACAAGGCTCCCTAATATCTCTTATATGGACATTAATGGAGTTAGACCAGCAGCTATGCACTGCAGATCAAGCAACTCTCAAGCGCCTCCTTCCATTTCCATGACCACAGTATGCTAGCAAATAGGGGGAAAATAAGTAGAACATAACATTTGAACTGGTAAAGTGGATTAGTTACCTGAGGTTTTTATTCTTAAGAAACCTTCATGAAGCATAGTTATGGTTCAAGTAAGTTACTCTTGAATTAAAAACACTTTTCAAGTGTGAGTGTTTGATGAATACGTCTCTGTAACTTGATAATTACCGTATTTTAGGAAATATTTATTTTAAGCCCTAAAAGATTTTAATGCTACACCTATGGGCTATGGCTATGAGCTTCATGAGGTCAAATGAGGCTCTTGTCACGGAAGGCAAACGGTATTTTTTTTCTTCTTTTTTCTTATCTATTTAAATTTAAAGAGGGGGGGAGGGGGGGGGGGGGGGGGGGGTGGGGAACTATAAAACTGTGCATGTTTGAAATTTTAAGATTTATAACTTTTGTGTGTATGATTGTTATAACTTTAAACAAAGCTCTTTCCTTTTACTATCTCATATTTTCGGGTGTGTAAATTACGATGTCAGAAGGATTGAGAGAAGCTAACAGAGGTGAAAAAGTGGAGAAAGTATTGACCAAAAAAAAAAAAGTGGAGAAAGTAGAGTGTCATAGGAATTATAAAAATCTCCTCTCTTCCCACACAAACATAATAATTGAAAGTGTGAGTTTTAGGTAGCTCAATTGATAAAGTATTTTGTCAACAAATATGAAATCTATGGTTCAATACCCACCTATAAAAAAAACTAATCAGTATCTAGACTTGATGTTAAAAATTGTAATTATCATAAAGTGGATGCTATAAGTTTAAAATACTATCTAATTTATTAAAAAAACATAATAATAGAAAATGAGGGTCTTGAAATGGAAAATATGGTTAACACTCCTAGAGTTTGGACGAATGCCAATTATGTTCAAGACTCTTCAAAACTGATCAACTTTGTTCATAAACTATAACTCATTTTCTCTTTTTTCTCATATCAAATTGGCATGTGTTGAAAGTCTTGAACCTAATTTGCATTATCTCAAACTTCATAGATATTAACTATTCTTTACCAAAAAAAAAAACCCAATAAATATTGTACAAAACTACGATATATCGTGTCTATTTGGCATGATTAATTTTGCTAACTTATTTTACTATTCAGCTTATCTTTGCTACTATTTATGGATTTCATTGCACTTTTTTATACTATTCATAAACTCCACTATATTATTTCAACTAATTTTACTTTTATCTATATTATTTTTAGTAAAAATTTTTTAATTTTAGCAAAATAAACGAATTCTAAATAAACCCATAGTTTTGATATATAATTTATTTTTGGTCACTCTATTTTGATGTTTTCTTGGCTTTAAACCTTAGTCAATGACGAGGATTATATAATAAAAAAGAGAGACACTAGACAAGAAAGGAGAACACAAAGGAAATCGAAACTTTTCAGTCTTTCCCCAGAACTTTCCCGCGTTCCTTGAAAACCCATTAATCTCTCTCCCCATTACTCCAAGTATTCTTGTCTTTCTGTTTGGCTCTGCCACATTTCTCCTCTATTTCTTAACCAACCATAACCAGAGTCAGAGGTATCTGCTTTTCTCTCCTTATTCTATTTTCCTTTTATTTACTCGATTAGAATTCGGTTTCCTTCTGGGTGTAATTTCATTGGGTCTATATGCATTGGAATGTCATTGTGTTTTATACACTCGCCCTTCATGACTCACGTGTGGGATTAAAGTACCCTTATTAAGAGGGGCTGAACACATGGGGAATTTTTACATGGGATGTAAGGTAGAGATAGGTTTGAATCAAGGACGGCTGTTTTGATACTATTATAAATTACCAATTGACCCAAAAGCTCAAATTATTAGGAAATGATGAATTTAATATAAGATTGTCTTAACTTGTTTATAAAACTTGGATTTAAGTTGGTTCCATCTGATGTAGCTGATACATTTAATGGTTGAATTTGTTGCGTCTAATGCAGTTTTGGTGACGATAATTCTCATACTGTTTTGGTTAGATTCTTTGTTATGGAACAACAGTTTGACCTTTGGATCTCAGAAATATATAGTTATGTATTTGGTTGTTGTCTGTCTGTTGCTGAGAAACTTGGTTAAATTTCTTGATATGTTTTTATTAGTTTAGAACTTTTTTTTTTTTGCAGAAATCATGCCCTCATCTTCAGGGACTTCGTTTATTTCTGAATGATTTTGGGGAACATCTTTTGAAGTAATACTCAATTGATTTTGGTACGGAGTTTCAAATAGCTAGGCATACTTTTTTTGTTAACATGATGTTCTGTTTTGTGGATAAGATTTATGGATTTTTTTTTTAATTTTTAATTTAATAATCACATACTAGCTTTTGTTGTGTCTTAGTGGAAGAAGTTGATATATTTTTTTTGATAATTCAATAGTTACAATGCTGGTGGGGGGATTTGAACCCGGATGCCTTCGTTGGAAATAGAAGGAAGTGCTAGTTGAGACATATGGCCTTGGCTTTTATCATTTTTTTTGGAGGTATAATCATTATTTTCATTAAGTTTTGCATTTGGAGCCAAGCGCCTCTGAATTTTGTAAGGGATTTAGAAATGGCTAGGTGTTTCTGGTTTAAAGTGCATCTTGCCAATTGCCATTAAATAGCCAAATATAGAATTAAAAATTACTAGTGCTGTATGGAATGAAATGTGGTATGTGTAAAAGAAAAAAAAAAGAATTTGTAATTGGGGTTTGTTATTGCAGTTTGGGACTAGAAATCCCTGTAATCGCTGAAAAAGATAATCTCATTCTTTCATTACTGTTTACTTTTGTTGTAATTCTGATTACAAATTTAAAATATTTTCATGTAGGAGGAAGTATTAGTGATGGATTCTGCTCTTCCACCACCCAGTTCCAAAATTCAGAAGCTTGTGAAAGGACAGGATGAGGGTGAGGGCAAAGATATAATCAAAAAATTACCTGACAGCATTCTTCATTATATTCTCTCATTCCTCCCTACCAAGGATGCAGTGAGAACTTCTATCTTATCAACAAAATGGAGGTACTTGTGGACCGGTATGTCAAACTTTGATTTTGATGATGAGTTGTGTTTTGGGAAGACAAATAATAAAAAGTTTGAGCTAGGGACGTGCTTGCTTAATTTGGTGGATAGGGTAATCCTTCATGATGCTGCACATATACAAAAATTGCATCTATCTCTATTATTTATGATGCATGTCAGTGCATTCTGTTCTTTTTTGTGGATTTATTCTGTGATAAAGCATAATGTTCAGGAGCTTGATCTTTGTCTACCTATAAGAACAACCATTTTGTTGCCCCCTAGCCTTTTTACTTCCATATCATTAAGTACATTGAAGTTAGTCATGGACTCCAGTGTTTTAAAGGTTCTGAGTTCTGTTTGCTTTTCAGGCCTCAAGATCTTACATCTTTCATCTGTTACATTTTTGGATGACCAGTGTAACAAAGGATTTATAGCTCACATGGAAGAAATTTTTGTGTTGATATAGGTTTTATTTTACTTATGGTTATATATTGAGGGTGTTATTTAAAACAATCTAAAACTTTCATGGTTTTAATATATATATATATATATATATATATAAATTTAGGATTCAAGTTAAAAATCACCCCAAATTATATATAAGAATTATGTAATTTATTCAAGTATTTAACTAAAAGTTATCCAATTTGTTGGTGCAACTGCAAATAGAGTATACTACTTACCACAATATGATTTCTGAGATCTAAATTTAATTATATAATATATGCTATTAACTAATATTATTTTAGTATTTATTTAAATTATTGATAACAAGTCACAATAAATAAAAAATAGGATTTCACAAACTTAATGGTGAAGTATGACTTTTTCAATGATTCTAATAATAAATTTTTTAAGGTTTAGTTACACTATCTCATTTTCTGCAAATGAAGAACCTAACTACTAACTAGGTTTGCATCTCCCTTTCTCCCATATTGTAAGGGGAAATTTTTTTTAATAAAATGGGCACAATAATTTCATTCACATGGATGGTGGAGAGATCAAGCAGTTTAAGCCTATTGAAAAGTGCAATTATCAAATATATTAGAAAAAAAGTGTGCATGCATGTAATGGAACTTTAATCTTGTTGTTAATAGAATAACCAGATTCAGCAAAACTAAGTAGTTGGTTGATGATATTAAAACAAAGATCAACAAAACCAGCTCAGATGGGCCCGTATCCAAGATTTACACGGTTTTTATATCAGCTTATTATATTTCTTCCTAGTTCCATGAATTAGAAGAAAAGTCAATTTCAAAAATACTTTTCAACTCTGATTAAAAACAAAAACAAAGGAAGAGGAAAAGTATAAGTCAAAAGAGTAAGAGAAGGTCATGAATTACTGCCCTCTACGGCTCTACATTCTCTCAGAAGTCACATCTATCTCTATATATGATGGGATTTCTTCATTCCTTTGTGCACTTTTGAGAGAGAGAGAGATGGTGAACATTTTTGCTGTGTACAAGCCACTGTTACTTTGGGTAATGAAGCTTGTCGGGATGAGGCCCCAAAGAGTGGAAATCAAGCCAGGAACCATAATGAATTTCTGGGTCCCTAATGAAACTCCAAAAAAATCCAAAAGCAGCAATAATAATAAAGCTGTTGTATTCATTCATGGGTTTGCAGCTGATGGTATTATAACGTGGCAATCCCAAGTGTTAGCTCTAGCAAGAAAGTACAAAGTTTATGTGCCAGATTTAGTCTTCTTTGGTGGCTCAATCACTGACAGATCAGAGCGGTCACTGGAGTTCCAAGCTGAGTGTGTGGCAAAGGGTCTGAAGAAACTAGGTGTGGAGAGGTGCACCTTGGTGGGGTTGAGCTATGGTGGGATGGTTGGGTTCAAAATGGCTGAGATGTACCCTGACTTGGTTGAGTCTATGGTGCTCACTTGCTCTGTCATGGCCTTGACAAAGTCCATAAGTGATGCAGCCCTTGAGAGGGTTGGGTTCAAGTCCTGGTCTGATTATTTGCTTCCAGATTCTGTCCAAGGTGTGAAAGTACTTTTTGACATTGCCACCTTCAAGTTGCCTTGGATCCCTAATTTTATTTACAAACATTATTTGGAGGTATGTAATATTATATCATATATGCTTCATCATGGTCACCCATATGGGCATGCATAGATGGTATTAACTCTGTGTTTCCCATATGGGCATGCATAGCTTCTTTTACTTGTACACCACAAACTGATATTATGGATCAAAATCCTTTAGAATTATCAGAGTTATTTTGTATGTACGTCCTTTATATTCCAATTAATACGTATGAGATATGGCTATTCAGACATTAAATATGATTAATTTGTAGCTCATGGACCGATCTCATTGACTATGCAGGTAATGTTTGACAACAGAAAGGAGAGAGAAGAATTACTCGAGGCTTTGATCATTGATGATAATGACTTTACCATTCCTAGTCATCCTCAGGTTTGAATTTGAGCATTGAGAATTAAAATCGTATAAATTTGTGCAGAATAATGATGCTTGTCAAATATGTAGGAAATGGAATTTTATTGCACTACGTGATACGTGCAGCAATTATTTTTATTTTTTATTTTTTATTTTTTTGAGAAAGAACATCAGTAACTTTTATTAAGAAAAAAATCTAGCCATTATCGGCTGAAAGTACAACTTGAAGGTGTGGAAGAATATCCTCCATCCACACCGAAAAACCTTTAACATGTCTTGCATGTTTAGCTAGGTTGTGAGCAACAGAGTTACCAAGTCTACGAATATGGGAAAATGAAATACAACAACTGGTCTCTGTGGTCGCTTTGGCTGCTGCAAGGATATGACCAAAAGGAGAAAAGGAGTCGTCGTCACTTCTAAGGCACTTGATCACAGCTTCAGAATCGCCTTCAAGGATGAAGGAATTTAAGCCAAGTTCTTGAGCAAAGTAAATGGCTCTAGCTGCAGCCATTGCTTCAACTATATCGGATGAGAATGGCAGATTCACCAATTCAGATGAGGAAGCAATCGGTTGTCCAAGAGAGTTTCGGATCACGACGCCAAGGCCAGCCTTATGTATCTCTTTGAATGTGGCTCCGTCAAAGTTCACCTTGAAGTTTTCTGCAGGGGGTGGGCTCCATTTTACCCGAGGGCGAGTGCAAACTGGAGATTGGAGCGTTATGACCTGGTTTGCTTGGTGAAACTCAGTGAGTGCTTGCTTTGCATTCGTGGAGACTTGGCTGACTGGATAATCTTCATTAGTGGTTCTAAGTTTATTCCAGCGATACCACACTGTCCAAAGGATCATGGCAAGCAGATTGACGTCTTTTCCTTCATCATGAGTGAGTTTGATGAGTTCTGAAACCGTATGTACTTTCTGATCATGGTGAAGCTGTAGCTCTGGGACTGAGTTCCAGACTGATGTGAGTGCCGAGCATTCCCACAGTGCATGGAATTCACTTTCTGCACTTGATTTACAGTGGTCATATGTGTCCTCCTCAATGATTTTTCTTCGTCTCAAGTTTCTCTTCACTGGCAGTGCTTCTTTGCAAACTCGCCATAAGAAATTCTTCACCTTATTTGGAACCGAGAGGCCCCAAACAAGCTTCCAAATCCTTCCATCTTGTCTCGGATTGGCTGTGGTGGTCTGGTTTGTTCCTGCTGCTGCAAGAAAATTATAACCAGACTTCACAGTGTAGTTACCCGATGATGTGTATGGCCATATCAGCTTGTCCTCAATATAGGTGCGACACAAAGGTATACTCATTATCAATTCGACCTCTTGAGAGCTGAATAATCCCCACAATAAACCTGCATCCCACTGCTTTGAAACCAGGTCTATAAGATCATTAACTTTCGTGTCTTCAAAGCTTGTCACCGGATTTGATAACACTCTTGGATATTCCAAGGAGGGCAGCCAAGCATCATTCCAAACTCCAATCGATTCTCCGCAACCCACCCTCCACCTTGCACCTTTCATTAATACATCCCGACCCTTTAGTATGCTGCTCCAAGCATAGGAGCCTAATGTGGCATCTGAGGCCTCCATTATAGAGCAATGAGGAAAAAATTTTGCTTTGAAGACACGGTAGAACAAGGACTCTTTATGATGCACTAGTCTCTAGGCTTGTTTGGCTAATAACGCATCATTGAAAAGGGCTAAGTCTTTGAACCCCATACCGCCAATAGATTTGGGTTTACATAGTGTTTCCCATAATATTCTCTAGAAAAATTTTGCACGACTTTCTGAGATGAGAAAAATGTTTTCCACTTTTCCTTCCTTTTTGCACATCTCTCTAGCGTCTTCGGCAACATACACATCACAGCTTACAATTACATTAAACACTTACTCTTATAGCAATTTATAAGCAAAATTAACAGGAGTGCTTGATGCATGCATTTGTTTCCCTAGAATGCTTTTTTTATTGAATGATAAATACAAATTTTAATTCGAGTTTTGCTTACTTTTCCTGCAAATCGCAATATTAGTTGCCCTCTTATTTCACACTCAAGCTAACTAGCACACATGTTATTTTGCTGTTAAATTACTGATTATCTCATAAGTTTAAATTATTAAGTAAAGTAAATTTAATTATTTAACCACGTATTTACCACATTTTTTTAATAGTTGACTGACTGAAATTAATGTTTTCTGCAACATATGTGTTCAAATCATCACATGTCTACAGTTTATTGTATGTTATGTGGGTTCCATAATATCTGTTTTTCAAACAAGTTTGTGAGGCCATGGAACTAACTAGATAAGATTTATGGCCTATTTGGATGGAGGGAGACTGGAGAGGAGTAGAGTAGAGTTGGTTAAAGTAATCTATTAATGCAACTGGGACTCCACAAATCATGTCTCTCATCCATATCCAACACGTGTTAACTAGCCTCACATACATCTAAGCTAAACGCGTAAACCTAGTTAATAATATGGATATTGGATTGATTAAAATTCAAATGTAAAATAGAGAAACTATTTCAACTTGGCATGATTATGAAATAATTAAGAGGATGACATGACATCTATTTTGAGATATCTTATTTTTGTCCCTAGTCCCCTACTCTTACACATTTCATGTCCATCAAGATGTTTTTGATCTTTGTAGAAGAAGTAAATAAAATAGTTTCAACGTAATATAAAGAGACTGCAATGTCCATATATGACCCGAAATTCAATCCTTGACTATTCGGTCAGCCCCCACAATAGCGCCACAAAGGTTTTTTTTGTTTTTTTTTTTTTTGACATTTCTAGTTTCATAAGTTTTGCACTTTTGACTTTGAGGACAGAAGAAAAATAAGAATGTACTATAAAATGGGAAATTTATTTACCTAATAATGCATATTGTTGTTGCAGAGAGTACATCTCTTGTGGGGAGAGAATGACATCATTTTCAACATGGAAGTTGTTAACGACTTGAAGAGGTATGCTTCATTTATGCCATACGAATAGTCATTAATCAAAGCTTTTGAATACATTGAGATGGCACCGATTGAAAGCAAATTCAATAAATTGGGCCTTGTGTTGTTTTTTGTATAAACTAATTAGGCATTGGTTGTGATCTCAGGCAATTGGGAGACAGAGCAACACTACAATATATAGAGAAAGCAGGTCACCTTGTTGAGGTTGAACGACCATGTGTCTACAACAAGCACCTCAAAGAAATTCTCCCCACTTTATTGGTAGATGGAGACCAAATACAACGAAGCTTGTAGTTAATTTGTCATCCTTTATGGAATACTTTTATTGTTTGGAGCTCAATATATATACTTTATAGTAATTTTGATTCTATTGCGAATCAAAATATTTGAAAACATGTTGACTATGTCTTGGTAACTAAAATATATTTTTAATTTGCTTACTCTTTTTTTTTTTTTTTTTTTTTAAGCAAGACAATGATATATAAATGAATTGGTTTCCCACTTTTTTTTTTTTTTTTAATTTCAATTATTATAACAAGAGAGAGGGTACTCGAATCCCCAAACAATGCTAATGACTATAAGAGCAAAAATGAGTTTTTTTTTTTTTTTTTTTTTTTGTTGGGGTGGGGGTGGGGGGGAATGGGAGCAGAAATGAGTTGTTCAGTCAAACTTTATTTGACATATTGAAAATATTAAAAAAGATCTTCAAGATATCAAAAAAATATACATATACATATATATATATATATATATATATATATATATTGTATGTATGGAAGAATAATAGAGAGAGAGTCTGAAATGCTCTGAAGAAGAAGAGGATACACTAGCATGTAGCGCTAAGAAATTCAAAGAGAATCACACCTCAACAGAAGGTGAGGAGGTGAATCCATTTAGGAATGCAAGAAGCTACAAAGATAAGCTGTTAGGTGAAATTCTAGGGGCTTTTGAACAAGCTTTTGGACTATCCAATGACATGGAGGAAGATGGTGAATCTAATATAGATGAAGATAAGAATGTTGAGGGCAATATGGTGGTCTGTTTAACTAAGGAAGAGAAAAGAAGCATTAGAGTAGTGTGGAGGCAGGCACTTATCATTAAACCTTTTGGGAGAAAAATGGGGTTCAACTACCTATACTCCAAGATTCGGAGCATGTGGAACTTGGCCGGAAAAATGGAGTGCATTGATTTAGGATCAGACTATTATCTGGTCAAATTTGCTATAGAAGAGGATGTTGATGCGGTCCTTAAGGGAGGCCCATGGTTCATTGGGCAACAATTCTTAGCAATTAGACAACGGGACAGCTACTTTCTCATTAGTAGCGGTATGGGTTAGGCTCCCTAAACTCCCAATTGAATACTATGATCAAGAAATTCTTCTAAAGATAGGAAAAACTAATAGAGCTAAGGGTTATTTTGCTCAACTGTGTGTGCAAGTTAATCCAGAAAAGTCGTTGGCCAAAACAGTCACTATTGGTAAAACGACCCAAAGCATTATGTATGAAGGGATTAGTTTCCTCTGTTTTACTTGTGGTAGAATAGGCCATAAGAAGGAGACATGTCTATGTCTTATACAAGAGCCACAAAAGGAAACTCCAATAAGCCAAACTCCAACTCCGGAGGCCCCAGAGACCATTTCTGCCATTAATGGTAAACCAAAGGACAAACTAGATGAGTATGGAGATTGGATGGTGGTAACTAGGCAAAAGCCTACTAACAAGATGAATGACAAGCAACCATTTTCATTAACAAGCCAATCGTCTGAGTTCCCTCAAATATAGGCCAATGAGCCTATCACTAGAGTGGCTGAGCAGAATAGGAAAGAAGTAAAACGAAAAGTCTCATCCACAAAATTTGTTGGATCATAGAGGGCGGTTGATAAGACAACAGAGGCATTTCCTAGGAAAGAGAGTGCTAGAAAAAGCTCGAAAATATGGGTTTTTGTGCGAAATTTAACTAATAGGTGAAGGACCTCGTTCAAAGCCAACTAGGAGAAGTGAGCCCTAAGAAACAGAGCCCTGTGTTTGCTTTTGGAATGGGCCCAGCCCACAATTTTGAAGCTAGCTCGAGCTCATCTCCCATTATCTTTTCCAACCCACCAAGCCCCACGCCCAAACCTATATTAGAAAACCCCAGGAGAAGTGAAGGGGTATGAAAGGATAGTAGATACGGTGGCCAAGGATAACTAGGCAACCTTTTACCAAGGCAAGGTAATTCCAATGGGGGAGGAAACAATCAATTGGACAAGGAGGGACCCAACGGAGATTTGGGGTTGGTTCGAGTTAAAGCTAGCGCAAGCATGGAAGAATATATTCCCTCTCATGGATTTAACTAAGAGGCTGGTCTATCTCCTACTAAAAGACGAAACCTAGATGCTCACTCCAAATCCGTGGTGGAGATTCCTTAACGATCAGCCAGCAGTGCTAGTCCCACCTCTGATCAGCTCAGGATCTTCAACACCAAGATCAAGTGTGCACCCTTCAAAAAAATCGCTCTCAGAAGCGGAGGTACAGTGGACCCATCCAGTAATCATAGTCAGGAAGATTCTTCATGACAGGCGCGTGGAATACATTATGATGGGTAATCTCCATCGGGTAAAGCTTCTCTAGTTCACAGAGTCGGAGATGAGTGTAACCATTCTCATCAAAGCAACCTAAGAAATGATGGGGATAATCAAGCACTCAGCAACTCTATTTTGAAGAAAGATGGAATCGAGGAGGGTGCTGATGGAAGTATGGAGGTTGAGAGATACAGAGGATTGCTCCTCTTTGTCTCACTTTGACTTTGCTACAAATCCTTATCCAATCATGAAAATATTGATTTGGAACTGTAGAGGCGCCCTAAAGCCCCAATTTAGGAAAACGTTAATGGACCTTGTTGAATGACATCTTCCCATAATCATTATAATTATGGAGACAAGGCTGTATGGGGCGAGAGCAGGGGATGACCATGGGTAGGGTATGGATCGGGTATACCCATACCCCACCCGAAAAGTTTTCCCATGGATACTTGAATATCAATACCCATTAGTATCTGATGGTGTAATGAAAAAATCCACAAGTCATGTCTCGTCCATACATGTCGTCCAAAGAAAAGGAAGTTACCTCGTGCTCGTCCATAGTAACCTCATCCGTTCGTCCTTAAGGGACGGACGAGGTTGTTGTGCCCTGAGCACCTCGAGCCTTAGACGAGCATATTTTCACTAGGCGTGAGAAAAACCGAACCATTGTAAGCCAAATCCAATCGTTGTGGAATGCACATCCAAATAATGTAACTTCCATGACAGTTATGGAAGTTACCTCCAAATCTTTCGTACTACTCAGCAATAGGAACGGTTATCAAATAAGTAACCGTTGCCCACATGATATATAAACGATCACCAATGAGAGGGTGGGGCATTCAGATACTTCCAACATTTTTGGAATGACACAAAAGACTAAATTTGCCATCGGAGGATTCTTGGCCGGCTTCCACCGGTCTCCTCTGATTCTGTGTTTATTTTCTCAGGACTCAGTTACAAAATCATCAACATCCAAGACTTTTAGCCCACTAATATAACAGAATTCATCAGTTGGCGCCATCTGTGGGTAAGAAATTTGTCACCCTTGAACTTAATTTGTTGAGTTCTACGATTTATTTCTCTAACAAAGGGTTGAAATGGTTCGGACAAGATTAAGGGCTACTAGCCCAGGCTCTCAACAGAGCAGGGATGCCTCCAGTAACCCTCATTGCGACCGTCAATCGGCGCCCACCATGCAACCATCTTCTGTCCAACATGTGCAATCCATGGCCGCTGCTATGGCGGAGTTAACCCGCCAGAACCAGGAGTTAGTCAGACAACTTAATTTAAGGAGGTAGCGTCACGAATGGAACACTGAAGGACAGGCCCAGAGTCAAGAAGATGGAAGAAATGTTGAACCTGAAAGCCAGTCAAGGGGTACCGCTTCACGGAGGGTACCTCATTTGGAAAGGGAAATGGACCAAATGAGAAGGGTTATGGATGAGATGAGGGAGAATATGAGGAAAACAAACCTTGTAGAAGATTTGGTTCACAGGAATGATTCCCCCTTCGTGGCTTCCATCAATGCTCACCCTTTGCCACCCAAGTTCAAGATGCCTTCGTTAGATTCGTATGATGGGACGCGAGATTCTTTCGATCATATTGCCACCTTTAAAACTACCATGCACCTTCAAGGGGTTCGGGATGAAATAATGTGCAGCTTTCCCTACTACCCTCAAAAGACTTGCACGAGTGTGGTTTAGCAAAATACCTCCTAACACAGTGACATCCTTCGAGGAGTTAAGCAAGTTGTTCGTTAATAATTTTATCGAAGGGCAGAGACACAAACGTTCTTCGTCTAGCTTGCTAACCATAGAGCAAGGAGAGAATGAAAGTTTGCAATCCTTCATCATGCGGTTCAACAGGGACACCTTAGTAGTGGACGAGGTGGATGATAAGCTCCTTTTGGCGGCATTCCATAATGGGGTTCATTCGGACTTGTTCATCCACAAGTTATATGAACAAGAGCCTCAGACCATGGCTGAACTAGTCCATTCAGCCCAGAACTTTATGAATGTAGAGAATGCTATCATAGCCAAGAAGAGGAAGAGAGTTGAGAAAATGGAAGCCAACCCAATGCGTCATTCGGAACCAGGTCCTCGTCCTAAAAAGGGACGAACAGAAGATAGGAAAGACCGAGACAAGAAGGTAGGTCCTTCAATGCAGAATCAACAGTACACACGATTAAACATGCCGCTTGAACAAGTCCTCATGCAAATCAAGGACGACCCTACTTTGAAGTGGCCAGAGAAATTAAAGGGAGATCCCAACAAGCGCAACAGGAACAAGTATTGTCGCTTTCATAGAGACCATGGGCATGACACAGATGAATGTTTTGATTTAAGCAGCAAATTGAGAATCTCATAAAGCAAAGGAAGTTGAGAAATTTCCTTGGACGAGACCACAAGGACGAGAAATTGAAAGGGAAGGTAGAGGAATCATCACGACCACCACTAGGCGAGATAAGAGTTATCATAGGGGGAAGTTTGGCAGGACAGTCGTCCAAGTCAAAGAAAGAGTACTTGAAAGTAGTGTAGAGCGTCCAACTTTCTAGACAATCACTAAAAGCAAGGACCCCGGACGAGCAAGTAATCACTTTCACAGACAAAGATGCCAAAGGAATTCACCACCCTCATGATAATACTATTGTCATCACCTTAGTTATTGCTGACCACACAACTAGAAGAGTATTGATAGACAATGGGAGCTCGGTGGACATCCTGTATTATCCAACTTTTTAACAAATGAGGGTTGGACGAGACTAGCTCCGTCTAGTACACTCACCTCTAGTGGGCTTCAGAGGAATGAAGGTACAGCCTGTTGGCACAGTTACGCTGCCAGTAGTAGTGGGGGCATATCCGCAGCAGGTAACCAAAATTGTAAACTTCCTTGTGGTAGATTGCTCGTCTTCTTACAATGCCATAATTGGAAGACCAACTCTAAATAGTTAGAAGGCAGTCACCTCCACTTATCACCTGTCAGTTAAGTTCCCTACGGAGCATGGGGTAGAACAAGTGCAAGGAGACCAACTGGCAACAAGGGAGTGTTATTTGGCCATGCTCGCCATGGACAAGCAGCAACAGATGAGTATAGAAGAAAGGAGAATTGTGGTTGAACCCACCAAAGTGTTAGAAGATGTTTCTTTAGATGAAAGCAACCCTGAGAGATGTACTAGGGTTGGGGCAGATCTGGAAGAAGAAATTAAGAAGTATCTCGTCCAGTTTTTGAAAAAAAACACTGATATATTTGCTTGGAGTCATGAGGATATGTTGGGCATAGATCCTAGTGTCATTACCCACAGACTAAACGTATGTCTTTCCTCCAAACTAATGCGACAAAAGAAAATGGTGTTTGCACCTGAGAGAGATAATGCTATTAAAGACGAAATTCAAAAGTTGATGGCAGCGAAGTTTATACGAGAAGTGTACTATCCAGATTGGTTGGCCAATGTCGTAATGGTGAAAAAGGCAAACGGCAAACGGCAAGTGGAGAATGTGTGTGAATTTTACTGATCTAAACAAAGCTTGCCCCAAGGACAGCTATCCATTGCCGCGCATTGATCAACTAGTGGATTCTACTGCGGGCCACAAATTACTTAGTTTCATGGATGCTTTCTCAGGATATAACCAAATAAGGATGGATGAGGCCGACCAGAGAAGACGTCATTTGTTACTAGTCAAGGCTTATTCTGTTACGAAGTAATGCCCTTTGGATTGAAAAATGCTGGAGCAACATACCAACGACTATGGACGACATGTTGGTGAAAAGCCTGGATGAAGGAAAGCATATGGACGACTTGCAAGAGACCTTTAATACACTCAGGCGGTACAATATGAAGTTGAATCCCAGCAAGTGCACTTTTGGAGTAGCATCAGGAAAATTTCTTGGATTCATGGTTTCACACAGAGGGATTGAGGCAAACCCGGAAAAGATCAAAGCAATTCTAGATATGAAGCCTCCACAAAATATCAAAGAAGTCCAATCTCTTGCCGAGCGAGTTGCTACCCTTAATAGGTTTGTTTCTAAAGCTACTGACAGGTGTTTACCATTTTTCAAGGTTCTAAAGAAAGCGTTTGAATGGACGGACGAGTGCCAAAGAGCCTTTCAGGATTTGAAGATGTACCTCGTTATGGCCCCGTTGCTGAGTCCGTCCGTGATGGGAGAAGAGTTATCATATACCTGGCAGTGACTCTGCATGCCGTGAGCTCTGCATTGATAAGAGAAGAAGGAAAAATACAAAAGCCAGTATATTATACAAGTAAAGCACTGAAGGGAGCAGAAGGATGATATCCACTAATAGAAAAGCTGGCTTTCGCACTAATAACGGCCTCTAGGAAACTAAGGCATTACTTCCAAGCTCATGTCATCAACGTCATGATGGATCATCCGCTCAAGAAAGTAATGAACAAATTAGAAGCTGCAGGACGATTGATTTAATGGGCTATCGAGCTCAGTGAGTTCGACATAAAGTACCAACCAAGGCATGCCATAAAAGCTCAAGTACTAGCAGACTTCATTGCAGAGTTTACCCCAATCTATGACGATATAGGAGAGATGGAAGACAAGAAATGGATCGTCCATGTGGATGGTTCGTCTACACAGTATGCATGGGGAATAGATGTGGTTCTACAATCTCCAGAATGGGACAAACTAAAACACAGGGTTCGCTTGCAGTACCAAGCTACTAATAATGAAGTCGAATATGAAGCTCTCCTCAAAGGTCTAGAATTGGCTAAGTCTGTGGAAGCGAAGTCCATAGTTGTCTTGGGAGATTCTCAGTTAGTCATAGGCCAAGTGAGAGGGATGTACGAGGCTAAGGAAGAACGAATGAAGAAGTACCTTAGTAAGGTGATGCGCCTTACGAGAAAATTTGAGGAAGCTAGCTTAGTTCAAATCCCAAGGGAGGAGAACATGGAAGCTGATGCCTTGGCAAAGGAAGTCTCAGCGAATGAAGCCGTGGACAAGTTTGATGAGATTCAGTATATGCCAAGTATAGACATCCCAGAAGTACACCAAGTGGAGAGCAGAGGAAATTGGATGACTCCAATTATATCATACTTAAAAGACGGATAACTTCCAGAAGAGAAATACGAAGCTAGAAAGTTAAGGGTAAGGTTGGCCAGATACGTACTTATGGACGAGGTGTTGTATAAAAGAGGCTTTTCACAGCCTTATCTTAGGTGTTTGGCTCTCGAGGAAGCAAACTACATATTGAGAGAAATCCATAAAGGGGCGTGTGGCAATCATTCGAGAGCCAGATCACTCGTTCACAAAGTCGTCCGTGCAGGATACTACTGGCCAAATATGCAAGCAGATGTAAAAGCTTATGTTAAGGTCTGTGATCAATGCCAACAATTTAGCAATATCCCTAGGCAACCATCGGAGTATCTAACCCCAATGACGGCCCCATGGCCCTTTGCGCAATGGGGACTAGACATCCTGGGTTATTTTCTGCTAGGTGTAAGGCAAATGAAGTTCCTCGTGGTTGGTATTGATTATTTCACCAAGTGGGTAGAAGCAGAACCTTTAGCTAATATCACACAACAAAATGTCAAGAACTTCGTATGGAAGAACATTGTGTGCAGGTTTGGAGTGCCCAGAGTGCTGATATCTGACAATGGACGACAATTTGACAATGCACTATTCAAAGATTTTTGCATACACTTCGGGATTCAGAATCACTACTCCTCCCCAGCTCATCCACAAGCAAATGGCCAGGTTGAAGTAGCAAACTGATCCTTGTTTAAAATAATCAAGACTTGGCTTGAGGGGGTAAAGGGAGTATGGCCAGACGAGTTACCAAGTGTTCTGTGGGCATATAGGACGACAGTAAGAACTCCGACAGGAGAAACTCCTTTCAAACTAGCCTATAGAACTGAAGCAGTCATACCCGCAGAAGTGCACATGGCTAATCATAGGGTGACAACCTATCAGGACAAAGATAATGAAGAGAAATTCTGTTTGAACCTCGATCTAATAGACGAGGTGAGAATGAATGCTGAACAAAGGATGGGAAGGTACAAAAACCTTATGTCTAGGCAATATGATGCAATGGTGAAGCCAAGACGATTCAACATAAGAGATCTCGTCCTGAAAAAGGTATCTTTGGCAACAAAGAACCCGTCTCATGGGAAACTGGATCCTAATTGGGAAGGTCCCTACAAAGTTGTTAATTGTAAAAGGCAAGGATCCTATTACTTGGAGACCTTAGACGGGAGGAAATTGGAGCATCCTTAGAATGTTGAGCACCTGAGGAGGTACTACCAATAAAAATGCCAGCCTGGACGAGCATGAAGAACATTTATATACTTATCTACATAAGTTTATTTACCTGTCTTTAGTGTTGCTTTATTATTATTATATTAAAGTTATGGATGAAGTTATGGTTTGGTTTGTATTTATTTTCCTAAAAAGGCATGAACTTCTAAGTGTATGCCTCGTTTGTGAGCAATATTTATGCAATGTACATAATGTTATGTGAATCACTGGCATATTACTTCTGTACAAATCATCCCATGAAAAAACAAAAAAGCTCAAAGACGAAAAAATTCTCTGGACACAGAGATGTAACGTCTAAGCTTGTCTAAACTCAAGGCATGCTCGTCCAAAGTAAAGGACGAGGTAAAACCCTATACTTTGAGCAAACCTCAATGCCCAAGGCATATTTGTCCATATGATGGACAATGTAAGATGTGCAAATCCAGACCATGGACGAGGAAATGTATAGATGAGTATTTACAACTTGTTAATGCACCAAAAATGTTCTAGCGCAAGGACGAGAAAAACGTAAAGTCTTACCATCATTAAACGTGAAAATCAGCCAAGTCTAAGGACGGGTAACGCTGATAATTACCATTTCATCTGGATAAACTACACTTAGTAAAATTCCAATAAAAATGGTTCAAGTATATATATGAAATGTAGATGAGCTAAACAAGGAATCCTGTATATGAAAATAAAGACTCTCGTCCATGCATATATAAGAGAAACAGCATTCATTCAATTGTTTCAAGGGTGGACGAGAAACGTCCAAACACCTTTACAAAATTAAAACTTAGTTTTATAAAAACTCGTTTTTAAACATGGACGAGCCTAACGTGCTTGGATTACATTAAAAAAAAAAAAAAAAAAAAAAAAAAAAAAAAGGAGGAATGAGAACATAAAACATTGAAATGTTTTCTAAACTGGAGCATCAACTTTAGGGTTGTCCTGAGGCAGGGTCGTGGCATCGTCCTCTATATTGGCGTCCTCAGAGCCAGTGCGAAGGAGAGAACTAGTGGCAGCAGCATTCAGATTAAGTACAATGAAGCTAAAGTCTACGCTAAGCAACTTTTCCATAGCTTCCATTCTGAAATCTTCAAACCCTGCTGCATAATTAGTGTCCAAAACATCAGTATATTGTTTGGACGCTTTAAATTCAGCCACTGCGTCTTCCTTCGCCTTGGAGAGAAGAATACTATGCTCGTCATTCTTTTTTTGCAGGTCATCAAGACGAGCATCTTTCTCCATAGCACTGGCCTTCAACTTCTCAACCAAAGTTTTCAACTCCTTCACCTCGTCCGTGGTTTTGGCAGCCACTTTAGCCCATTGCTTAGCCTCATCCTTCAACTCCTGAATCCTCGTCTCTAACAAGATCCTCGTCTTGTCCAACCCTGTGGCCTGTCTAGATGCTGCTATAAACTTTGACAAGCCCAAAAAATAAAAATAAAAAAATAAAATAAAAAAAACAACAACAACAAATAAAAGTTAAAAAAAAAAAAAAAAAAAAAAAAAGAGAGAGAAGGAGAATGAAAATTTTTAGTCAAGACGAAGTATAGATGTTACCTTGAAAAGGTCATGAACACCAGAGTGTTCAAAATCCTGAAGGGACATATCCTAGCAAACGTTTATATCTTCGTCAGAAATAGCGCTCTTGAAACGTTCCCAGGCCAAGTCTTCATTTTCAATAATATTTGAAGGGACCTTTCGGGAAGGTTGAGACGAGGTTGACACAGTTGTTTTAGATGGAGTAGTCTTGGACGAAGTGGTCTTAACAGGAGTGGACGAGTTAACATTAAACACTTTGGCAGGCTAGTGGGACGACGGAGGATTAGGTTTGACTACTTGGGACGAGCCATGCCTGGTTTTCTTGCCACGTCTACTAGGAAGATTTTCCAAATCTAAGTTTTTTGATAAAGTCTTCCTCTTATCTCCAGCCGACAGACGAGCTTGAAGCTCAAGCTCAAGACGAGCCCCCTCACCACTTACTTTTTTTCCTTTGTTTCCTCTCATGGTTGTCATTCCTATAAAGAAAAAAGGGGAAGAAAGTTTTCTTTGGCACAAATGAAAATAAAAATAAAAGGTGCAAGGAATGTTTGGAGTTTGAAACTTACTTTTTCTCACAGTAATTTCATGTGCAAGTGCTATTTCAGAGGGGTTAGGGCCTAACCCCCACTTGGCAAGTCGTCTAAGATTAACCAAGGAATGAAAATCCCTGTCTGTGTGTAGATGAGCCCTGTGGACACGGTCATGATGCAGTTTGCTCAAGGAAGGTCGTTCAACGGCTGTAATGAAACAAGGGGAGGTTAAATAATAATAATAATAATAATAAACAAAAAAGGAGAGGGGGAAAGCTAAGGGACTTACCCTCAGGACGAAGGTTCCCTAGGTCCCCAGTAAAACGACCAAATGTATCCAGGCCAACGTCTACAGGATTTCCAGCCCAGAAGCTAGAGACGAAAAAAAACTCCGTCTTCCACTTTCTGTTAGACGAGGCCAAGGATTTCACCAGTCTACAATCTTTACCTCTGGCCGTGAATTGATAAAAGCCAGGGAATTGATGAATTTCTGAGGGTTTGTAACAGTAGAGGAACTCGTCCACAGTAATAGGACGGTTCCCTCTAAACACTTCTCTCAACAAAATTTGCATAGAGATAATCAATCTCCATGCATATGGGTTAAATTGACATACTCCTAAACCTAGTCTAACTAACAACTCTCTAGTAAAAACATTTAAAGGAAACCTAAGACCCTTTAGAAGATAAGCCTCATATACACTTACCCTAAAATTAGGATTACAACACCACTCTCCGCGGACGAGCAATCTAGGATTAAACTCATCCGGAATTTGGTACCATTCCCTAAGATTGTTTAGTCTTTCCTCGTCCGTCTTGGAAGGAATATCTACAGCACAACTATACACAGTTATCTCCGTCTCGTCCAGAGGACTAGACGGAGGGATGAAGGACGAGGTGCCTGCCTGGGACCCTGAAGTTTTTCTAAGTTGCTCTTGCACTACTTCTAAGGGAAGCCCAAGGACCCCTGAGACATATTCCTCGTTTGTGGTGTTTCCCCCACTAGTATTACTAGTGTCACTAGAGTTATCACGACTCTCGTCATAATACTCGTTTATAGCTTTCTCTGTACTATTGCTAGACGAGGAGATAGTTATTTCAGATATTTTTAGAAAAGAAAATTTTGGAAACCTAAAATATGAGAAAAGAGGGAATACCTGGCTTTAGGACGAACAGAAACTATGGACGCGAGGGAACTCCTAGACGAGACTCTAAACGATGAATGTCAAAGAAGGAAAATCTCAGAAGTGTGGAGGGCAGTGGAGGCATTCCACTATTTATAGATGGCTGACCTAAGCATATGAAATGACACAACCAATCAAATGATGACACGAGGTCTTCGTCTCGAAAAAATGAATCGACAAGACTGGCCACCATTGAAATGGTGAAACGTGGCACATTAACACATTGACACCAGGTAAACTCATCCAAGTAATGCAAGGTTACCTCTTTCCCTTTTGGCAATCCATATGGACGAGGGGGCAACTGATGGTGTAATGAAAAAATCCACAAGTCATGTCTCGTCCATACATGTTGTCCAAAGAAAAGGAAGTTACCCCGTGCTCGGCCATAGCAACCTCATCCGTCCATCCTTAAGGGACGGACGAGGTTGTTGTGCCCTGAGCACCTTGAGCCTTAGACGAGCATATTTTCACCAGGCGTGAGAAAAGCCGAACCATTGTAAGCCAAATCCAACCGTTGTGGAATGCACATCCAAATAATGTAACTTTCATGGCAGTTATGGAAGTTACCTCCGAATCTTTCGTACTACTCAACAATAGGAACGGTTATCAAATAAGTAACAGTTGCCCACATGATATATAAACGATCTCCAATGAGAGGGTAGGGCATTCAGATACTTCCAACATTTTTGGAATGACACAAAAGACTAACTTTGCCATCGGAGGATTCTTGGCCGACTTCCACCGGTCTCCTCTGATTCTGTATTTATTTTCTCAGGACTCAGTTACAAAATCATCAACATCCGAGACTTTCAGCCCACTAATATAACAGAATTCATCAGTATCCATATCCGAATCTTACCCGAATATATTATCCATGGATATCCATATCCTACCCGAAACCCATTTAATTTTTTTCTTTTTTAAATCCAAAACATTTTAACGTAAAAAATAACCAATCTTAAAAAAGAAAAAACTAATCAATAAAAAAATTTTGAAAAATTATATGTTAGTTTGCATCTGCTTTTTTTTTTTTTTTTTTAGATAGAGATAGAAATTTTATTAGATAAAATTTCCAATAATCCCAAAGACATCTCCATTCTTGTTGTGTGTATAAAAAATAAAAAATAAAAAATAATAAAAAAATCCAGGAAAAAATTGTTTTTAGAGAAATGATATATCTACAATATTTTTACAACAAATCATAAGTGACAGGTTGTTACTGGTTGTTATTGTTAGGGCAAAAAAATAATCTTAGTGTTAGTTTCAAATTTGAACCAATAACAACTAATCACCTGTGATTTGTTGTAAAAATGTTGTAAACGTAGCATCTCTCTTGTTTTTATATTGAATCTCGGTGATTTTAAAAAATAAACAGTAAAAAAATTATTTGCCATGGTGAGTGAGGGACGAATAAAGAGCTAAAGTTAAAGCGGTGTCCAAAGGTATTGAAGAAAAAGAAGAGGAGAGAGAGTGTGGAGAAGTGTATAAGAAACGACGCCGGTTAAAACAAAAAGCTTGGCTCCGAGTTAGGAGAAAGCGAATTCCACAGCACGTTGTCATTTTACTGGTAGCAAGTGAGTTTCTATCTCTCTCTTAATCTTTCATGTCCTGTTATACTCATGAATGAATAAATGTATCAAAATCTCAAACTGTTTCTGCTCCGCCAAAGCTAATCTTAATGCTAGAAAGAGTGTGAATGACGGTGAGAGAGGTTTAGGGTTTTTTTTTTTTTTTTTTTTTTTTTTTTAATATAGGTTAGGTTTGGATAATATCCATACCCTACCCGAACAATTCGGGTAATATTCATACCCTACCCGGTTAAGCTCTACCTCTGAAGAACCGGGTATTACCCAAAACATTTGGATTGGTTAGGGTTGGATATCCATTACCCAATGGGTATGGCCATCCCTAGTGAGAGTTGATGAAATAATTGAAACTCTCCCCTTTGACGGAGCAGTTGTCACTGATACTATTGGCTTTGCTACAGGTATCTGGTTGCTGTGGCTTTCAGATCTAATGCAAGTTGATGTGCTGGCAACCACTGAACTAGAAATACATGCTCTTATCCAGGAGCCTGCTGAGAGCTATCCCAAACAAGAGGATTCAGCACACACACTGTGAAGCTAACCAATGTTCAGATGAGTTAGCTAATCTTAATGCTAGAGAGAGTGTGAATGACGATGAGAGAGGTTTAGGGTTTTTTTTTTTTTTTTTTAATATAGGTTGGGTTTGGATAATATCCATACCCTACCCGAACAATTCGGGTAATATTCATACCCTACTCGGTTAAGCTCTACCTCTGAAGAACCGGGTATTACCCAAAACATTTGGATTGGTTAGGGTTGGATATCCATTACCCAATGGGTATGGCCATCCCTAGTGAGAGTTGATGAAATAATTGAAACTCTCCCCTTTGACAGAGCAGTTGTCACTGATACTATTGGCTTTGCTACAGGTATCTGGTTGCTATGGCTTTCAGATCTAGTGCAAGTTGATGTGCTGGCAACCACTGAACTAGAAATACATGCTCTTATCCAGGAGCTTGCTGAGAGCTATCCCAAACAAGAGGATTCAGCACACACACTGTGAAGCTAACCAATGTTCAGATGAGTTAGCTAGAATGGGGTCGAGTATCTTTACCTCTTTTGCTGTTTTTGTTGAACCACCGCATGTGATGGGTAGATTATTGGCCTATGATAAGGCTAATACATTTTGTAACAGACTTATTAACTATTAATCTAAGTTCTAATACTTTCCTACCAAATATATATATATATATAATGAAATTTTAAGTCATTTCATTACCTACCGGTTTCCTTTCTCTTTTCACAAAACAAATTATTGAATGATTAACACAAACTATAAAATGAACAATCACAAATCATAATCTCAAGGGTTAGCTAAATGGTTCTTAAAATATCATGATAATCATGAGATCTTGGATTCGAAACTTCTTGCTAGCATGTTAAGATATAGGCCTAAGGAATTCTTCCCTATAATAACTTGGTGTGTGTGGGATGAGAGGCTACATAAAAAAGTAATCACAAGTCACAACCTATCTCAATCTCATGTTTGAATTTTGCATACTTTTCCTATAAGCTGTAATATTAGTTGCTGTCTTATTTCAGATTCAAGCTAGCTAGCTATCACACATGCTAGATGATCATGACCGACTGAAATTAATGTCTTCTGCTATCATCACTTGTCTATAGTCTTATGCATGTGTTGTGTGGGCTACATAAGAAAAATGCTAAAGTCACAAACTATTTGATAATTTTTTTTTACAAATTAATGATATGGTGAATAGTTATTGGTAAGTAAAAATATAATATTAGTGGTGAGCTAAGAAAAACAAATTAGAAAGAATTTGTTACATCAATAGTTTGTAAAAATGTTGCGAAATAGTTCGTGGATGTCTGTTTTTCAAACAAGTTGGTCCTCTCATGGAATTTAATGCATATGGGACTCCACAAATCATGCATTTCCCTCCTACAAGCCTCACATACATCTAACGCTAAACCTAATTAGTAATATGCCGGACAAAATGGGCTTTTGCCCTTTTCAGCCAAATTAAATAGCTTTATGCTCCCATTCCCAAACTAATTAGGGAAATACCCCTCTTTTAAAACTTGATTTATGATAAATCGAGTTAGGCTCTATAGTGGCTCTTTTAAAGAGCCTATAGTGACGTTTTTTAACTCAACTTCAATGAAATCGAGTTATAGGTAATGAAATCAACCTATAGTGGCCTTTTTTTACCTATAACTCGATTTCATTGAAGTCGAGTTAAAAAACGTCATTATAGGTCCTTAAAACGTCACTATAGGTTCCTTAAAACGCCACTATAGGTTCCTTAAAACGTCACTATAGGGCTTCAGAATTTTTTTTTTTTTTTAACTTGATTTATCATAAATCAAGTTTTAAAAGAGGGGCATTTCCCTACTTAGTTTAGAAAGGAGGGCATAAAACTAATTAATTTGACTGAAAAGGGCAAAAGCCCATTTTGTCTATAATATGCCCATGGGTTGATTAAAATTCGAATGTAAAATTAGTAGAGAAAATATTTCAACTTGGCATGAGATTATGGAATAATTAATTATGAGGAAACATCTATTCGGCACAATCAAAATATTATATATTGATATATATATATATATATATATATATATATATATCTTGTTTTTGTCCATACTCTTACACATAATAAGAAGGCAGCAACAATTAGGTGTTTATTAAAATAGTTGCAACCATCAGGATGTGTTTGATCTTTGGTCAGCCAGCACAGTAGCCCCACAAACGTTTTTGACATTTCTTTTCTTTCATAAGCTTTGCACTTTTGACTTTGAGGAGTAAGGACAGAATAAAAATAAGAATATACTATTATTAACACATTTGTTTAACTAATGAGGCATGTTGTTGTTGTTGATCTCTTGTGGGGAGAGGGACAACTTTTTCAACATGGAAGTTTGTCAACAATTTGAAGAGGTATGTTTCCTTTATACCATATGAACAAGTCATTAGTCAAAGATTTTATATACAATTAGATCAAACCTATTAAAAGCAATTTCAATAAAATGGGCCTTATGTTGTTTAATGTTATACAGTATCTAACCATCATAGTTTTACTGCCACTCTAAATAGTATTAGTGACAGTTTCTTCTTTCAGTTAAAAAAAAACTATTAAAAAAAAAAAAAAAATCAAATCATGAAAATCAAAATTATGTAGAAGAGAATCTATATGGAAGTAGCCGTATTGCATTAGTTGGTTCTTTACAAATGAATTGAATCTTTTATATAGAAAAAAAGGAGATGTAACAAGACAAATGACTATAAGTTAAAAATGCCAATCATTGGAATCTTAAGAAGAAAGAATAAAAAGATATAGATAGACAGATGTATTGATATTAGGAGTCCCGACAAATTGCACGAAGTAACTTTTATTTTTATTGTGTATCATAAATGAGTGTTCTTCTTATTTCTTCTAATAATTAAATTGGAGAAAAATCCTTGTTTGCCTTTTGAAGGGTCTTTATTTGAATCATTTCGTTTTATGTGATTTAATTTTTGGTAATTCACATCTCATCTTCCAAGATTCTTTTAGAATTTTTTCACAGCATTTTTGCCATAACTAACATAATTTATTCTAATCCAAGATGATCTGGTTTATCTAATTTCTTTAGAAATTCCAGATAACCTTTTCTGTGCATCTCATCCCATGGGTTTGGTAGTTAAAATTGTTGTAACCAATATTGATTCTTGGTGGATTTATCAACAAATAATATTTTAGAAAAACTTTTAAGAGTACAGAACTGAAGCAGAAATTCTTTTGGGGACTTGAATACACTGAGCCCCCTGTGTTGTGTATCAACTCATTGGAAGAATCATTTACCTAAAAATTAATTTCCTTGCTTCAACTTTGTTTCTAGACCACTAGAAGTTCTCCATAGAACCATGATTAATTGAGTCCAAATTTACACTTGAAAGATGATCACCTTCCTTTAAAAAATGAGACTGAGAGTAACAACTACAGATCTTTTCGTCAAAAAAATTGGGAGCACCTTTCTGTCATAGTGTGCCTGATTTCCCTTATTTATTATTTGGTGCTTGATAGCTTTACATGCCTTTTTCTTTCTTCATATAGAACCATGCAAGAGGCAAAAGAAAAGAAATCAATTTGAGCTAAAAACTGGTATATGAGCTTCGGCCTAGAATATGGACTTCATATATCTCGAATCTCTAACAAGTCAAAAAAAAAAAAAAAATAATAATAATAATAATAATAATAATAATAATAATAATAAGGGTGCTTTGCTTTAATAGAAAGTTCAAATGATTTATTGATAAAATCAACGTATAGACGAGACCCAGCAGCTAATATTCTTATCGCCATTTAAGTAGAATGCTATGCTGTTGTGCCGAATTAAGTCATCTCTCACAAATCGAATATGCCTACAGCTCTAATATAATCAAATTTGATATATAATTATATAAGAGGAGTGGGGGAGACGGAGCAGGTAAATTATGGCTTTGAAACCCGGACCGGACTGTACGGTCCGACCGGGTTAACCTGAAATCATTCAGCAATTTAGTTTTTTAAACTGATAAAACCGAAAATTTGACTTTTGTTGGAAACTGCGTGAACCGAGGTCAAACTGCACGGACTTCTCAACCGGTCATGGGTTTACGGGTCGGTAACATATTTCTTCAAATATTTTCAATAAAAAAAAAAAAATGGTAATCTATTTGCTCATCATTGCCGGAAGTCCAAACTGTCAATCTCGTTTGTTGACTAACTTGACTCCATTCCTTTGCTGCAAACAACTTACCATCGCAAGATCTTGATTTTGGCCGGAGGGAGCTTGACTCTCGTAGTCTCGTTTGTTGTGAAGAAGAAAGATTGACAGTGAGAGTGGAGGAAAGAAAAATTTGAGTATGTGACAAGGAGCATGTGAGTTTTGATATTTATTTTGGTGAAGAACACCTAAGCTTTGGGAAGTGGGGCATTAGATTTAAAAACAATATATATATATATATATATATATATATATGTATGTATGTATTAAATAAGCTTTATCTCTTATCCTTTTGTATTTCTTCTTAGTTTAATGAATTGTCTAGTTATCAAAAAAAAAAAAAAAAAATAAGCTTTATCTCTTGGTTAAAAAATAATGAATTGTCTAGTTATGTATGAATTGTCTAGTTTAATGAATTGTCTGTTTTTAAAATTTTAAACTACATTGCATTGCATATTTTATATTTTATATTTTATATTATTATTATTATTATTATTATTATATTTTGGTTAAGAAAAGGTTTCTTATGTTTAAAACTTTAAATTTTAAATTATCACTGCATTATGTGTAGTACCCAATATGTATATGTTATGATATGATTTGAAAATGGGATTATATATTACTCAAAAAAAAAGGGATTATATAGTATATATTATGCAATTTTATTGTGAAGGTTTTTGTGAAAATAACTAAATAATGAATTATTATATAATTTGATAATTCTTATATAGTGTAACAAAGGATTTATAGCTCACATGAAAGGATTTTTTTGTGTTGATATTGGTTTTATTTAACTTTAGTTATATATTGAGGGTGTTTTTAAAACGATCTAAAACTTTCATGTTTTAATATATATAAATATATATATATATATATATATATATATATATAAATTTAGGATTCAAGTTAAAAATCACCCCAAATTATATATAGGAATTATGTAATTTATTCAAGTATTTAACTAAAAGTTATTCAATTAACACGCAACTGCAAATAAAGAATATAACACTTACCACAATATGATTTCTGAGATTTTAATTTTATTATACAATATATGATATTAACTAATATTATTTTCGTATTTCTTTAAATTATTGATAACATGTCAGAATAAATAAAAAATAGGATTTCAAAAACTTAATGATTAAGTATGACTTTTTCGATGATTCTAATGATAAATTTTTTCAAGGTTTAGTTACACTATCTCATTTTCTGCACATTAAGAACCTAACTAGGTTTGCATCTCCCCTTCTCCCTTATTGTAAGGGGAAAAAAAAAGTTTAATAAAATGGGCACACTTCATTCACATGGATGGTGAAGAGATCAAGGAGTTTAAGCCAATTGAATGGTGCAACTGTCAAATTAATATATTAGAAAAGCGCGCAAGTAATGGAACTTAATCTTCTTGTTAATAGAACAACCAGACTCAGTAAAACTAAGTAGTTAATTGATGATGTGTTATTAAGGGTTTGTTTGGATACCGCTTATCTTATTAAAAATTGAAAGTTTATTACTGAAAATATTATAATAAAATAATTTTTAAAGTTAAAAATACTGTATAATACTAATTGTTGCATTTTTTCCTGAGTAGTTGGTACATAAACAGTGCCATAAGACAGGCTCCAAAGTGCAAAATGCAGATTAATTTCTACGCAAACGCAAGCTAAAACAAAGATCAACAAAACCAGCTCAGATGGTCCCGTATCCAAGATTTAAACGGTTTCTATATCAGCTTATTATATTTCTTCCTAGTTCCATGCATCAAAAGAAAAGTCAATTTCTTAATTTACTTTTCACTAAATCTGATAATAAAAAAATAAGGAAAAAGAAAAGTATACGTCAAAAGAGTAAAAGAAGGTCATGAATTACTTATTACTGCCCTCTACATTCTCTCACAAGTCATATCTCTCTCTCTATATGCTGGGATTTCTTCATTCCTTTGTGTGCATTTTGAGAGAGAGACACAGAGATGGTGAACATTTTTGCAGTGTACAAGCCACTGCTACATTGGGTAATGAAGCTAGTTGGGATGAGACCCCAGCGAGTGGAAATCGAGCCAGGAACCATGATGAATTTCTGGGTCCCTAATGAAACTCCAAAAAAAAAATCCAAAAACAGCAATAATAATAAAGCTGTTGTATTCATTCATGGGTTTGCAGATGATGGTATTATAACGTGGCAATCCCAAGTGTTAGCTCTAGCACGAAAGTACAAAGTTTATGTGCCGGATTTAGTCTTCTTTGGTGGTTCAATCACTGACAGATCAGAGCGGTCACCGGAGTTCCAAGCTGAGTGTGTGGCAAAGGGTCTGAAGAAACTAGGTGTGGAGAGGTGCACCTTGGTGGGGTTGAGCTATGGTGGGATGGTTGGGTTCAAGATGGCTGAGATGTACCCTGACTTGGTTGAGTCTATGGTGCTAACTTGCTCTGTCATGGCCTTGACAAAGTCCATAAGTGATGCAGCCCTTGAGAGGATTGGGTTCAAGTCCTGGTCTGATTATTTGCTTCCAGATTCTGTCGAAGGTGTGAAAATACTTTTTGACATTGCCACCTTCAAGTTGCCTCGGATCCAGGGGCGGCCCAACATAATTTGGGGCCTAAGGCGAAAAATTTATGTGGGGCCTTTAATATGTAAATATTAATTAAACAAAATTATTTAATACTAATCAAATTAAAGTTAATTAAATACATAAATAATACCAACTAGACTAATGTTAATTTCATATAGAGAATTGAATATTATAGTTGAACCTATAAATATTAATAAAAATATATTGCGATTGAAAAAATACTTTATTTTGGATATAAGACGATGCATAGTTAAATAAAATTGTAATCTAATTTTTAATTTTATATTTTGATTTTAAGAGAGAGAAAGATATATTATTTGGTGTATGGCTTTGTAGGATATTATTTTACAAAAATCAAAGTCTCAAACTATTAGGAGAGATTAATCTATAATTGATGATTTAACACATTTGCAACATCTTTTTGAAATATTTTAGGGTTTCAATTGAGTTAAGGTTCTATTGGTCTCGTACTTTGAGAGTCTTAATAGAAATGAAAAAGAAAAATGCGCTAATTAAAAGCACTATAAAATGTTCAAAATATAATATGATATTGTCTCTCATTGATGAACTTCATCAATTTAACTAATGAATGTTTATATCACTTTTTTGTGATTAATAACATGGCAATTTGTAAGCCAATGGTAAAATTTGTAGTATCCTTAACATCACTAATAAAAAAAATGTACAACCTTTAGAAAATATATATATAATTTTATAAACATTTGGGCCTTTAACTATGGAAAGTGGGCCTTTTTTCTTAAGGAAAAATTTGTTTTTTGGTGGGGCCTTAGGCTTAGGCCCAACTTGCCTATGCCTTGAGCCGGCACTGCTCGGATCTCTAATTTCATTTACAAACATTATTTGGAGGTATGTAATATTATATCATATATGCTTCATCATGGTCACCCATATGGGCATGCATAGCTTCTTTTACTTATACACCACAAACTGATATTATGGATCAAAATCCTTGAGAATTATCAGAGTTATTTTGTATGTACATCCTGTATATTCCAATTAGTATGAGATATGGCTATTCAGACATTAAATATGATTAATTTGTAGCTCATGGACCGATCTCATTGACTATGCAGGCAATGTTTGACAACAGAAAGGAGAGAGAAGAATTACTCGAGGCTTTGGTCATTGATGATAATGACTTTACCATTCCTAGTCATCCTCAGGTTTGAATTTGAGCATTGAGAATTAAAATCATATAAATTTGTGCAGAATAATGATGCTTGTCAAATATGTAGGAAATGGAATTTATTACGCTACGTGATACGTGCAGCAATTAGGTTCTATGTCAATCGACAATATATTCTCTAGAAAAATTTTGCACGACTTTCTGAGATGAGAAAAATGTTTTCCACTTTTCCTGCAAATCGCATATTAGTTGCTGTCTTATTTCACACTCCAATTCTCTCGAAAGTTTAAACTCATATTTACCACATATGTCTAATACTTGACTGACTGAAATTAATGTTTTCTGCAACATTTAAGTTCAGATCATCACCTCTAAAGTCTACAGTGTTATGTGGGTTCCATAATGTCTGTTTTTCAAACAAGTAGGTTCTCCCATGGAACTAGCTAGATAGGATTTAGAGATTTGATGTCGGCCTTCATTCTATTAATTAATGCAACTGGGACTCCACAAATCATGTCTCTCCCTCCATATCCAACACGTGTTAACTAGCCTCACATACATCTAAAACTGAAACCTAATTAGTAATATGGCTATTGGATAGATTAAAATTCAAATGTAAAATAGAGAAACTATATATTTCAACTTGGCAAGATTATGGAATAATTAAGAGGATGACATGACATCTATTTGGGACAATCAGAATATTATATATATATATATATATATATTTTAGAAATATATTTGATATATATATATATATCTTATTTTTTGTCCCTACACTTACACATATCATGTCCATCACGATGTTTTTTTTTTTAATCTTTGTAAGAAAGAAGTAAATTCCATAGTTTCGACGAAATATGAAAGAGACCACCGGGCTTGCTGGCCTAATGGTACCCTGTCCTCATGGGATCTAACAACTCAGGGGTTCAATCTCCTGCATAAACACTTACCTAGCAAAAAAAAAAAAAAAGAAGAAGACGAAATATGAAAGAGACTGCAATGTCCATATATGACGCCTAATTCAATCCTTAACTATTTGGTCAGCCCCCACAGTAACGCCACAAATTTTTATTTTTATTTTTTTGATATTTCTAGTTTCATAAGTTTTGCACTTTTGACTTTGAGGACAGAAGAAAAATAAGAATGTACTATAAAATGGGAAATTTGTTTACCTAATGATGCATATTGTTGTTGCAGAGAGTACATCTCTTGTGGGGAGAGAACGACATCATTTTCAACATGGAAGTTGTTAACAACTTGAAGAGGTATGCTTCATTTATGCCATACGAATAGTTATTAATCAAAGCTTTTGAATACATTGAGATGGCACCAATTGAAAGGAAATTCAATAAAATGGGCCGTATGTTGTTTTATGTATATACTAATTAATTAGGCATTGGTTGTGATCACAGGCAATTGGGAGACAGAGCAACACTACAATATATAGAGAAAGCAGGTCACCTTGTTGAGGCTGAACGACCATGTCTCTACAACATGCATCTCAAAGAAATTCTCACCGCTTTATTGGAAGATGGAGACCAAACATAACAAAGCTTATAGTTAATTTGTCATCCTTTGTGGAATACTTCTATTGTTTGGAGCTCAATATATATACTTTATAGTAATTTTTGTTTCTATTGCGAATCAAAATATCTGAAAGCATGCATGTTGACTATGTCTTGGTAACTAAGATATATTTTTTATCTGCTTACTCTCTCTTTTTTTAAGCAAGACAATGAGAGCATCTCCAACAGAGAAGCTAAACCCAAAATTCTCTCTATAATAGAGAATGAAACCCAACAATGGATTCTTTAAATCTCGATTTTTTTTTTTTTTTGACTTATGAACAGTAGCTCATCAAATCTGATGGGCTACTATACATTAGCAATTGAATTTTTTTGATTAAAAAATCATACAAACTACTATTATATCAATTCTTTCTCTCTCCTCTGGATTTCTTTTTTTCTCTCACACTCTCTCTCCGTTGCTTCTCAGTGTTCTCACTCTTTCTTCCTCACTCTCTTTCTTTCTTCTCTATCTCAATGGCTACAAAACACAAAATACAATCCAAACATGAAAATAATTTTTCTCATAAACCAAATGAAATCAGAAAAATAAAAGAAAAAAAAAAGAAAAAAGAGAAAAGAGAAAAGAGAGAGACCTGTACATAAGCAAAAGAATTAATCCAAACACAAAATACAAAACAAAATCCAATTCTTAAAATAAAGTTGAATCAGAACAAGCAAATAAGAAAGGAAAAAAAAAAAAAAAAAGAACAAGCCGATCTGACCTAGCCTGGTGGTGGGGAAGACGACGAGCAACGGTGGGGCAACAGGCATGGTAGTGCTGCATGGTGAATGCTAATCTCCACCGGCTTTGTCCTTTCAGCGACCTCAATCTCCACCCGCGGTGGGGTGGCAGACGAGCTCTCTCTCTCTCTCTCTCTCTCTCTCTCTCTCTTCTTTGATGTGAAGCAAAGAGATGCTAGAATGTTCTTGAGGTGAAAAAGAAAATAAAAGAAGGGGGGATGGACACTTGTGTGGAGGAGAAAAACAAGAAAAAAAAAATGAATCATTGATGAAAATGAAATGAAAGGAAGAAAAATAATATAAAAAATAAAAAATCCTAATTGAAAAATACTACCACAATATTTTTACAATATTTTCACAATAAATTTTAAGTAACAGATTGTTATTAGTTAATATTAGTAAGTAAAAAAATAATTTCAGTGGTGGATTCAAATTAAAATTAGTAACAACTTTCCACATAAATTTTGTTGTGAAAATATTGCATAAAATATTGTGAACATAATACTTCTCATTGAAAAATATAATTGTTAATAAAATAATAAATGATGATTAAAAAAAGAATAAACAATGAATGAAGAAATAATATTTAAATGAAATAGAGAATTTGTTAGAAGTATATTTGAAAAAGTTAGTAGATAAAAGCTAAATGTCGCTGTTCATTCTCCAAACAGTACAAAAATTTGGAGAAACTACTGAAGATGCTCTGATAAATAAATGATATTGATTTCCCACTTTTTTTTTTTTTTTTTTTAATTATTATAACAAGTAAGAGAGAGGGTACTAGAATCCCCAAACAATGCTAATGACATAAGAGCATAAATGAGTTATTCATTAGTCAAACTTTAATATTAAAAAGATCTTCAAGATATCAATATATATATATATATATATATATATATGTACGTATATTATTATTTTTGCTAAAAAATATACGTATATTATATTGTATGTAATTTTAAGTCATTTCATTATGTACCTACCGGTTTCCTTCTCTTTTCCCAAAACAAATTATTGAATGATTAACACAAATTATAAAATGAACAATCACAAATCATAATCTCAAGGGTTAGCTAAATAGTTCTTAAAATATCATGATATTCATGAGATTTTGAATTCGAAATTTCTTGTTAGCATGTTAAGACATAGACCCAAGAAATTTTTTCCTATAATAACCTAGTATACGTGCGATGAGAGACTAAATAAAAAAGTACTCACAATTCACAACCTGTCTTAGTCCCATGTTTGAATTTTGCATACTTTTCCTATAAACTGTAATATTCGTTGCTGTCTTATTTCAGATTCAAGCTAGTTAGCTATCACACATGCTTGATGATCTTGACCGACTGAAATTAATGTTTTCTGCTATCATCACTTGTCTATAGTCTACTGTGTTGTGTGGGTTCCATAAGGAAAATACTAAAGGCATAATCTATTTGACAATTGTTTTTACAAATTAATAATATGGTGAGTAGTTATTAATAAGTAAAAATATGATATCAGTAGTGGGCTCAAAAAAATATTAGAAAGAATTTGTTACATCAATAGCCTGCATAAAAATGTTGCAAAAAAGTTGGTGGATGTCTATTTTTCAAACAAGTTGTTCCTCTTATGGAATTTAATACAAATTTTGCCTCTCCCTCCTATCCAACACATGTTAACAAGCCTCACATGCATCTAATGCTAAACCTAATTAGCAATATGCCCATGGGATTGAGTAAAATTCGAATGTAAAATAGAGAAATTATTTCAACTTCGCATGAGATTTATCTATACTATTTATAAGAGGAGTCTCATCTTTGGATTTGACTTCTATGTGGTTCAAAAATACCTCTTAAACCTTACATTTAACAGGAAAAAAACTTAAGAACAACTCGGTAAAAATATATCTTAAACTTCACTTAAAATGCCTACAAAATAAGGCACTCTCCTATTAATCCATGTCTTTAAAACAAACTTATCTAAATTTTTTTTAAGGGGAACTATGACACTAAATAAAAAAATAAAAAAAAATAAAAAACCTCCCTTTAATTTATGTGTTCAAAACAAACTTATCCAAAAATTATTTTAAAAAAAGGGTAACTATGACATTAGATAAAAAGTAAAAAAATAAAAAGAGCCTCAGCACAGTAGCCTCACAAACGTTTTTGACATTTCTTCTTGGCTAAAATGCAAATCTGACCCTCTAAGTTTTACATTTTGTCATTTCAGTCATCTAACTTTAGTTTCAATTAATTCAGCCTTTTAAGTTTCAAAAGTGTTTCAATTCAGGTTTTCCGCTAACTTTTGTTAATACTCTACCGGTAAGTACAATTTTATTTTTTATTCTTCAATTTTTTATATTAAAAAATGCAGAAAACTGATTTAAATTAATAAAAAAAAATGGTGAAAGAAAGATGTAATTAAATTGTTTTCTCTTTCTGTTAAATCTAATAATAATCACACTGTAAAGGAATCCTCTCATAACAGTAAGTTGGAGGCGCTCTAGGATAGGGAAAACATCGCGTTCTTCATCATCTTCCCTTCCTGGGGCTATCAGCTGAAGATCATCCTGTACATTCGCGATATTGCCCCTCTGATCTTCTCTTCGGGATTGTATTTTATTGGCCAAATCCTCTCTAATATTTAAAGAGTCAACCAAAGACCTTCTGTCAAAGCCACCAAAGACATTGTTGCCACTGCTCCTCACCAGTCACTGCCGACTATCCTTGCTTGGCGGTGGTTGTCTTTCTCTTAACTCGGTTTGACTAGGCCAGTCTTCCTCTCTCTACGTTTTCTCATCAAACCCTCATTGGAGTTCCAACCCACGGCTGGGCTATTGTGTTTGGTTGGTTTTAATGTCTTTTGGATTTGGTGAATAACCCGATTAAGCACCCTCTCCGATTTGGTCTATGTCGTTGGATTCTTTCTCTCCAATCCAATATGGGTGTCCTTGGATTCTTTCTCTCTCTGATCTGATCTGGGTTTTCAATTTTAGTTTTTAGTCAAATCTTTTCTTATTTCTGATTTTGTTTGTAAAAACCAAATGAACCACAAAAAAGGAAAAACCCAGAAACATTGTTTCTTGAATAAATAATCATTGTTTGTGGGTAGGGAATTTATAAATTGTATATGTTACTAATGATTGATGTTAGATAATTGTTTGCTGTGCTTTGTTCTGAATTTGTATATTAAAATTTTGGGTCTGTTTGGATGCCATTTTTAGTTGTGAATCTCGTGATCAATGTAAAGAAATTTTTTGTTGTTTGTGTGCTAGGTTTGTGGTGTGTTATGGGGATTTCTTAATTATTATTTTTTGATTTAAATCAATTTTCTGCATTTTTTAATATAAAAAACTGAAGAAGAAAAAAAATATATATGCACTTATCGGTAGAGCATTAACAGAAGTTAGTGGAAGCCCGAATTGAAACACTTTTAAAACTTAAAAAACTGAATTGTCCGAACTAAAGTTAGAGTACTGAAATGAAAAAATGTAAAATTTAGAGGGTCAATTTTACTTTTTAGCCTTTCTTCTTTTGTAAGAGCATCCGTATCAGATGTGCCAAATGTGCCAAATGCCAAATATCTGGCACATTTGGCACACCAAACACTAAAAACACTCATTTATCAATTGTGTTAAATGTTCCAAATTTTTGCAACATGCTACAGTGCCATCACAATTTTGGCACTGTACAAACAAATGTGGCATAATATATATTATTATTTTATTCCATTTTCTCTCTCCTCAACACAGATATTACTCTCCCTTTGTCTTCTCTCTCGTCTCTGTCTTCTCTATCATCTCTATCTTCACTCTTCGTCTTCCACAGCACGCCGATCACCACTGGCCACCACTCAACGCCGCCAATCACACCACAGACCACCACTCGACGCCGCCAACCATCTGTCTTCCCCATTCCACTTCGGTTTATTTTCTTTTTTCTTTTTTTTCTTTTTTCCGTTCACTTTTTTTGGCTGTGGTTTGATGGGTGGGTTCTGATGGGTAGATCGGTGGTGGGTGGGTTCGAGTTGTGGGTTATGGCGGTGGGTTGAGATGGGCAGATCGGTGGGTGGGTTGAGATGGTGATGGGCGGATCAGTGGTGATGGGCGAATCGGCTGGTGGTGGGCGAATCGGTGGTGGTGCCGATCTCTGTTCTGATCTCGGTGGCATTTTTTTTTTTCCTAGCGATTGTGGCCGCAACAATTTTTCTAGTTATGGTTGTAGTTGTTGTTGTTGTTGTTGCGGTGGTGGTTGATGATGACGATGATGATGGGGGAAGGAATTTAATATATTATTTTAATATGTAGGAAATATTATTTTAATATATAGAATTGAAGTATAAAACATCTGATAAATGAGATGTTATAAAATAATGTGGTAAAATAATGTGGGTGCAAAAGGCCAACGCCACATGTTGGGCCTGAGGCCCAGTTCGAATACAACTCCATGTCCGAAGAGGTTAAAGGGATCAACGCTTCGCCATCCTGGTGAGAATGCAACCAACCAAGGATGAGTATTGCGGCCGAAGACGACCTGGCCTTTCCGAAGAGGTACCACTCATCAGACCTCCAAAGGACTTGATCAAGTAGAAGATTCCCCGTGGGGAGTTGGCGCTAGGCATTCCTGAACGCGGAGATATCATGAAATATCTCGCAAATAAAGCTGCCACCTCCGCATTTAATGCACTGCAGCAACTTTCCTGGCCGCATTTATGTGGAGAAGACACTTGAACAGTGCAACCTCAACCACATCCACTCGCTGCACGTTAAAGCAAACTTCTGATGTGACTAGTACTCAAGTGGACGCCTAGATGGATGACAAGTGTGCGGTGAAGATGGGAGAAAGGTGTATATATATATATAGGGAAACAGGCCTCACAAAAAAGGGGGGAGAGAAAAAACTGTATTCACTAAATTTTTAAATACTAAAGCTCTTCGGACCGAAGAAATTCTTGTTAAACGCTAGTCTGAATTCTTTTTTACACTGGTCAGCTTATATGAACCGTTGCTAAATCCAAACCCAGCCCAGTTGTTTAACCCATTCTCTACAAATTTATTGTTGGGAATTTGTTGGGCTCACAATACAAAAAGCTGATACCTGGCCCAACAAATTTGGACCCTACAAATAATAAAGTAGGGTTTTAATATGGCAAAATGGCATAATTTTTGCCACATTTGATACGGATGCTCTAAGCTTTGCACTTTTGACTTTGAGGAGTGAGGACAGTGTAAAAATAAGAATATACTATTATTAACACATTTGTTTAACTAATGCATGTTGTTGTTGTTGTTGATCCCTTGTGGGGAGAGGGTGACAACTTTTTCAACATGGAAGTTTGTCAACAATTTGAAGAGGTATGTTTCCTTTATACCATACGAACAAGTCATTAATCAAAGATTTTGAATACGATGAGATGACACCGATTGAAAGCAAGTTCAATAAAATGGGCCTTATATTGTTTTATGTATACACTAATATACACATTATATGTAATTATATAAAACTATATATAAACAATAATTTTAGAAAATAAAAAATATATATTATATTTTTTATCAAAAATATTATATTAATAAAACATTAATTATCATAAAAAATCTCAACCGATCTCTTGATTAGTTGATATATCAAATCCTTGATTATGAAATGATAAATCAGTATTTAAACAGCAAGTCAGGATTTCACTTATAAATTAAAAAGATACTAATTCAAGATGGACATTCATGGAAAATACTAGAGTAGCCCAAGCCCAAAACCCAATCGAACCAAATTGTCCAAGAATTTGTAACTAGAGTTTAGCTGTTGTAAAACTCATATACCTGTCCATCTATTGTCGCTTTATTTAGCACGCCGAAATCAGGCCACCACAACCCATCAAAATCAACTTATAACCACCCAAAAAACACCCACAACAACAACCCAAAAAAACACCACTACAACCACCACAATAATCGCAGCCACAACCTAAAAACGCCAATTGACAAAGATATGAAGCTCTAAGTGAGATTGGCAATGTGGCATGGTGAGATTAGTGTTAAAGGAAGACAGCAGCATGACTAAGGAAGAGAGAGAAAAGTTTAATAAAATAATACTAAATATTTTTAGCATTTTTACCATACCGCGCCATTGATGTACTAGCATTCTCATCAGCTCTCTCAAATGTGCCAAATGCCAAATATTTGGCACATTTGGCATATTTGGCACATAAAACATAAAAACGGATGCTCATCAGGTATGCTAAATATTTCAAAATATTGGAACATGCTACAGTAGGCTCTCATATTTGAGAGCGTATGAACAGAAATGCCATTTCTGTTTAATATTTTTTTATTCTCTTTTCTCTCTCCTCTCTTATCACTTTATTCTTTTCTCTTCTCTCTCCGTCACTCTCTATCTCTTCCCTCTCAGTCCTTCCTACTCAAGATCTCTCTCATCTTTGCTCAAGATCTCTCACCGCCTCACCTCGCCATCAACCTCCACAGCCCTCGCCGTCGACCTCCACAGCCCTTGCCGCCAACCTTTAGATCTCTTAATCAAGTCGTGGGTGTGATATTTGGAATGGGTTTCAATGTGTGGGTTTTGGGTCATTGATTGATCAGTTGGGTTGGGATTTTGGGCTGGTGGTGGTGTCATGGTTGTGGCAGTGGTTGGTTGAGTTTTGGGCTGGCGATGTTTGCGGTTGTAGTGGGCGGCGCTGTTTGTGGCTGTAGTGGGCCAGCAGGGTTTGTTGAAGATTTTGAGTTTCTTTTTCTTTTTCTTTTCATTTTTGTTGAGGTTTTTGGATTTGGAATTTGTTGGAGATCCAGTGATTGTGATTGTAGTTAGTGGAGGTTGATTTGCCGTTGGTAGTGATTTGCCGTTGCCGTTGCTGTTGGTGGTTTGTGGAGGTTGATTGTGATTGTAGTTTAATGTGTTGGAATTTGTTTAATATTATTTAATGTGTTGGATATATTATTCTAATGTATAGAATTGAAAAATAGAAGATGTGATAAATGGTGAATTGTAAAATAGTGTGCTAAAATGATAAAGTAGGTTTTTGGTGTGTTAAAATGACATTTTTTATGAGAGAGCTGATGAGAATGCTCTAAACTATAGGAAATGCCAATTTTTTTTTTTTTTTTTTGGCATTTGACACATCTCATAAAGGTTGGTTTTTGGTGTTTCATGTGCCAAATTCCAAAAATTTAGCATTTGACACACTTAATGCCAATGCTCTTAGTGCCTTGTAGCCTTTTCAAAACTTAGTGCCTTGTAGTCTTTTAGGAAAAAAAAATTTTATTCTTTATACAACATTTTTCAAAACTTATCACATGATGTCTCAGTTACATATGATCAAATCTCAATTAAACATTTTTCTTCTTTCCTATTTGAACTTGCTAGAAGTCTGTAACTCAACTTCTCCTTTGTCTAAGCCATCTATTGTTGCATCCCTTATTGCCTTCACTATTAGATTCATAGTTGTCAGTATCGTACAATATGTGATACGTATCATATGATACATATCATATCATGTACAAAAAGTTCTTTATTGTAAGTGCTTATAAATTGTTCAATACACAAGTGTGTATTGTATAAATTGTATCGTATTGTTGAATTATACGTATCGTACGATACATAGATGTGTTTTTAAAATGAGGTCTTTTTGAAATAAAATTGTGGTTTCATTTGATTTAAACAAGTTGTTAGAGTTGTTTTTGGCACAAAATTATTGGGATACTTAATTGTGATCAATAAAATAACATGTCCATGACTTTTTTACCATTCTTCTTTCTCCTACAAAATTTGGACCATACACTTGGCACTTCACTTTACATTTGTAAATTTCTTTTCTATGTTATGAATATGTTATGAATAATGTATTGAATGAAAATATAATTATTTTATTATTTTATTATTAGGCATAAATGCACTTTTAGTCCCTACATTTTGACTTTTTTTCATTTTAGTTCCTACATTTTATTTTTACCACTTTTAGTCCCTAAATCAATTAACGCCTTTCATTTTAGTCCTTGAAAGCCCATTTTGTCACCAATTAATGGGGAAATTGACGGGATCAATAAAATATATATATTTTTTTACATGCTGGTGAATAAAGTAAGGGAAGAAATCAAATGAAACCAAGCAATAACTCACGTGATAACTCATGTGAAGCACTTACCTGCACTTACCTACCTCTCGCGCGCAAGTAATGACCTTTCCCAAATCAGACTTAATCCCTAGCGAAGCTCTCTGCCTCTGCCGAACAACCATCATCATCAACCTAAAGAAAAATCCCACTTCTCTCTCAAACCGCCATCATCATCAACCATCTCAAGATCTTCAACCATTTCGAAGTCCCTGATCAGATGGAAGCAAGCTCTTCAACCAGTTCAAGCTTGAGGAGGAGAGCTCCATTTAGGTGCTACTGTGGTGAAAAACCAATGTTAGTTGTTTCATGGACACCAGACAACCCTGGCAGAAGGTTTTATGGCTATCCAAACTACTGAGTATTCAATATTTGAGTATTTTTTATATTAATCCTGTTTTTTCTAGTGAGTAGTTCAAGCTTTGTTACTGTTGGTGGGTTATTGATGTTATTCTGTTTTAGTGAGATGGGGTTTTCTTCCTCTTTGTTTTTGGTTTATTTTTTTTCCAATGTCTATTATTTTCTAAGAAAACGAGGGAAAATCTAGGAAAATTGATTTTGAATCATGGGTTTTCGTGTTTTTATTTTTATTTCATTGGGGTTAAGAGAAAGGGAGGAGGGACTTTCTGCATTTAGTTCGTTTTCCTAGGTTTGGAAGCAATAATTTTGGGTTTTTTCTTTTCTTGTTTTACTAAGCTGTTTGGTGGTGTAAAAAATGGTGGGGAATTGTGTTGATCTATTTGTGAGTTTTCTAACTGTAGATGTTGTAATCGTGTCCTGATAGCTAATTGCTAGGAAAAATTCAAGGAATCACACTGTTTATTTATGTAAGAGATTGGCAATTGTATGATAATGGTTTTGCTTATAAGACTAGTTACTTTATACGTAACTAAGGTTTACTTAAAAGATCTACTTAAAAGATCTATTAGGCATGACTAAGTCAACTTGCAGCTAACTCCATTAATTCCCATATAATATTACCCCACACATTAGGCATGACTTAGATAAAAAGGGATCTCATTGAATCCTTTGAAGTACATTGTTTACACACACTAGCCAATCTACAACGTATTGATAGATTGACAACAAAAATCCTAGTCAACAAAAAACCAATTTTGAACCAAACTTTTTGAGCTTGATTGATAGATTGAAAAAGGCACAAATTGACGAAGGCACACTATTTGTTGCAATACAGATTTCTGCTGCAATACAAATTTTTGCAAATTTCTGCTGCAATCCAGGTTTTTGCAATACAAATTGCTACTGCAAATTTCTATTGCAATACAAATTTCTGCAATATTTCTGTTGCAAATAAAATATGCTCACAAGTCACATTCAACAAAATTAAAAAAATCACTCACAAGTCACAAATTAGTCAAATAGTCAAAGTACAAAAGATGAGTCATAACTCAACTTTATATCAAATCAATACAGACACTTACAGCGACACTACAACAGTAAAGAAACTCAAAACTCAACAACTGTAAAAATAAGATCTATAACCCATTAACCCCCACAGGCCCACACACACGGTCAGACTTATTATAGACTCAAAACTCGAGTTAACTAGTTGAGTTACTCAACAACAAATATCAGAACACAGTCACAGTTCTACAAATATCAGAACACAATCACAGTTATCACTTTCTACAAGTTAGTGTCTTTCAGAGATGGGTTTTGAGAAAGAAGTGGGATTTTTCTTTAGGTTGATGATGATGGCTGTTCGGCAGAGGCAGAGAGCTTCACTAGGGATTAAGTCTGATTTGGGAAAGCTCATTACCTGTGCGCTAGAGGTAGGTAAGTGCTTCACATGAGTTATCACATGAGTTATTGCTTGGCTTCATTTGATTTCTTCCCTTATTTTATTCACCAGCGTGTAAAAAAAAAAATATTTTATTGATCCCGTCAGTTTCCCCGTTAATTGGTGACGGAATGGGCTTTCAAGGACTAAAATGAAGGGCGTTAATTGATTTAGGAACTAAAAGTAGTAAAAATAAAATGTAGGAACTAAAATGAAAAAAAGTCAAAATGTAGGGACTAAAAAGTGCATTTACGTTTTATTATTATTGTTGTAAGACTAAAAAGCTAGAATGCCAAGATGAAATATAAAGAAAAAATATTAGAATAAAAGAATAAGAAAAGAGATTAGTAAATGTTGATGGTGATGAAGAAAATGTTGATAGTGATGAAGAAAATGTTTATGAAGAAATAATTTTGCACAATATTGAACATGATTATAACATTGACTTAGATAGAGTTGATTAGACAAGATAATGAAAAAAAATTATTATTTTGGCGCATATATCATATATTATCACTTTTGATTTTAATCAATTTAATTGTGTATGTTATCGACATATGTTAATTTGATTTATTTAATTAGCTCTGTTAAATATTATTACATAATTAATGATGAAATTGGTTATTGCTTGAATATATTTTGAATTTATGAATATAACTTTTTATATATGTATATCTATATAATTTATTATATTTTATTAAGTGTTAGTGTATTTTACAAAATACAATATAATAAGACACACTATATAAATAAAAATAAAAAGTCTATTTATGATACAATTTATGTTTTGACAACTATGGTTGGATCTAAAAAGCTCACCATTGTTGCATCCATTCACTACTTGATCCCAGAATCCCAACAGGTTCGACACTTATTGTCAAGAGCTCAAGATTGATACTCCAAGCTCACCGTTATTGCGTCTTCACATTTAGTTTTTTTTTTTAATTATTATTTATTTATTTATTTTAGGAATTTAATGGAATGATTTGATATATAAGATTCAAATTGGTTTTGTATCAAATATTTTTAAGAGCCGAGCTAATTTTTTGGTAAAATTGATTAATTAGGCTAAATTATCTTTAGCTTTTTATTGTTGGGCTATTATTTTTGGGCATGCTATATCAGTAAATTTTTTTAATGGGCTTTTTGTTTTGTTTAAGAGGGCCGATGATATTGTTAACGGGGGCAAATTTAATTTTATTAAGTCAAATTGCTAAAATTAGTTATGTACATAGAGTTGTGTTTATTACACGTTTAAAAAAAAACAAAACAAAACAAAAAAAAAAAAAACATTATCAACAACTAATTGGACGAGTAATCTGTGACTTAAATTTAGGGGCATGGCCCAAGGCCAATAAATGGCTCCGTCCAAGATGTACACGTTTTCTAACTTTCTATATCAGCTTATTATATTTCTTCCTAGTTCCAAGCATCAGAAGAAAAGTAAATTTCTATTCTACTTCTCTTCAATTTCATAATTCACTTTACAACCCTTCTTAAAAAATTAAAAAAAAAAAAAAAAAAAGTCAAAAGAAAAGTATAAGTCAAAAAGAAAATTACTACCCTCTATATTCTCTCAAAAGTCACATCTCTGTATTTGCTGGGATTTCTTCATTCCTTTGTGTGCGTGGAGAGAGATGGTGAACATTTTTGCAGTGTACAAGCCGTTGTTACGTTGGCTAATGAAGCTAGTCGGGATGAGACCCCAAACAGTGGAAATCGAGCCAGGAACTGTAATGAATTTCTGGGTCCCTAATGAAACTCCAAACAAATCCAAAAACAGCAATAATAATAAAGCTATTGTATTCATTCATGGGTTTGCAGCTGATGGTATTATAACGTGGCAGTCCCAAGTGTTAGCTCTAGCAAGTAAGTACAAAGTTTATGTGCCTGATTTACTCTTCTTTGGCGGTTCAATCACTGACAGATCAGAGCGGTCACCGGAATTTCAAGCTGAGTGTGTGGCAAAGGGTCTGAAGAAACTAGGTGTGGAGAGGTGCACCTTGGTGGGGTTGAGCTATGGTGGGATGGTTGGGTTCAAGATGGCTGAGATGTACCCGGACTTGGTTGAGTCTATGGTGCTCACTTGCTCTGCCATGGCCTTGACCAAGTCCATCAGTGATGCAGCCCTTGAGAGGATTGGGTTCAAGTCCTGGTCAGATTATACACTTCCAGATTCTGTTCAGGGTGTCAAAATACTTTTTGACATTGCCACCTTCAAGCTGCCTTGGATCCCTAATTTAGTTTACAAACATTATTTGGAGGTATATAATATTATATCATATATACTTCATCATGGTCACCCTAGCTGTAGTATTTACTGTCTTTTCCATATGGACATGCATAGCTTCTTTTATTTATGCAGCAAATTGATATTGTTTATTAAAATCCTATGGAGTTTTTAGAGTTATCTTGTATGTAATTAAGTGACATGCTTAAAGAATGTTTCGTTGCTAAGAGTTTTATAACTTGATTAGTTGACACTTCCTCATATTTTTAATGAAAATATTCAGGATTTAGATGCTTGTATATTCTAATTAACATGTAAGAGATATGACTATTCACACATTAAATTCTTTTAGTTTGTGGTTAATTTGTAGCTCATGGATCTACCTCAATGACTATGCAGGTAATGTTTGACAATAGAGAGCAAAGAGAAGAATTACTCAAGGCTTTGGTCATTGATGACAAGGACTTCACCATTCCTCATCATCCTCAGGTTTGAATTTGAGTGTTTGAGAAATTAAAATTGTATAAATTTATGCTAAAAATGGGACGTGTCAAGTATATGGTTTATATTTACTATGACAATTCTATGAAGATGATAAATCCTGAATAAAAAAAAGAATCCTATTATATTGGTATTAGGATGTTCTTGACAATTAGGAAATGGAATTCGTTTGTCATATTTGTAGTAACAATAAAGTTCTATGTCATTCCACATTATTCTCTAGAAAAATGTAGTAACATATGTTTTTCCACTTTTCCTTCTCAAAAAAAAAAAAAAACTCTTCCTTCGTTTTCACTTCTCCCTGATTTCTTTAGCAAAATACACAGTTACAATTATATTCAACCTACTCTTATCTTGTAGGAATTTATTAGCAAAATAAATATAAGAGTGTTTGATGCATGCATTTGTTTCCCTAGAATTCTTTTAAGTCATTTCATTACCATTCATAATTTAAAAAAAAAAAAGTCATTTCGTTATCTATAACGTACGTTTTCCTTTTTCGTTTCTTTTCCCCTAAACCAGTTATTGATTAATACAAAATTTTAAAGGACTACTCAGTACTCATCACTACCTGTGATTAGTCTCATCGTGTTTGAATTTTCCTTAATTATTTCGTACAAAAAGCAACACTATGCTCATCCTATTTCAACTATGAAGTTATGAACACGATAAAAAAACCACAATAATTTTATAACATTTTCAAATTAACATATATCAACTTACAATAAATCCAACACTTTAATTTAAATTATGAGAGAACTCACATTGAACCTTGTATAACAGTAGCATAAAGAGTAAAGTACTAAATTTTACATGTTCAACTCCAAAAATCACTCACACCAATTCAAGTAAACTTAAATATAAATTTAGATTATTTGTACAGTAAAACATGTTTTTTTTAGAGAACAGTAAAACATGAAAATATGGCAATGTTTTGTTTTTTCATATTCAAGCTACAGCACGAATGCAGAAGTATCCTCACCAGCTGAAATTAATATTTTCTGCTGCATTTAAGCACATATCAACTCATGTCTACAGTTTTATATATATGTGGGTTCCATATGTCATGCCAATGAATATAATAATATTTTTTACTGGGGACTCAAAGTTCGCAACTGATGCAATTGGGCCTCAAGTATTAAATGCAAAGCTAGCCTCACATGCATCTAACGGCAAACCTAATTAATAATACGTACTGCCATTGATTAAAATTCAATGTAAGATAGAGAAAATATTTCAACTTGTTATATATATTCCAAAAAAATAGAGAAAATGTTTCATATCTATTTGACAAAATCAAAATATTAGATGTGTAACTTTTATTGTATGATATATCTTGTTTTTGACCTTAGTCTTACACATTACATAATAGGAAGTACAACAAAAATTACGTGTTTAAAGTAGTTGCAACCATCTATATGTGATTGATCTTTTGCAATATTGCCCATATATGACACGTGATTCAATCCTTGACTACTTTGTCATCCCCCACAGGCCCACACTAGTCGATCGAGTAACACCACAAAATCTTTTTGACGTTTCCTCGATCATAATTTGTGCAGTTTTTTGAATTTGAGCTTTGAGGAATGAGGCCAGAGGAAATATATATACATATATTTGTTTTTAACTATTGATCGTATATTGTTCTTGTAGAGGGTACATCTTTTGTGGGGAGAGAACGACATCATTTTCAACATGGAAGTTGTTAACAATTTGATGAGGTATGTTTCCTTAATACCATGCCAACAAGTCATAACAAATATCCCTGTCACTCAAAGAAGACTATCTAAATAGAATGGATTTCTCTTATTAAACTGAAATTGATTTTCGCAATCGGTAAACATTTTTTACATTAACGGGTGTTTGGGTGCGGACAACTGAAAATGTTGGTTAATCGAAAATTGTATTTTAGTTGATCATAAAATAAGAGCATTTATGGCATAAATTGGTTTATGCTCTCATTTTCCTTAAACCATTTTTCACCTTACTCAATCCTCATCTACCGAACCTCCACCCCTCACCCTTCACTATTTGTTACCCAACCACCTCCCCCCATTAACATCCTTGGTCTTCAATGGCCAACTGTCGGCTGCAGTGCTTGGAATTGGAAAATGAAGAAATGTGAGAAAGTGGTAAAAAATATGTTTTCCTTAATATTTTCACAAATGCAACAAAAAACTTGAAAAATATTTTTTAGAATACTTTCAAGAATATAACGAAACACTTGAAAATATTTTCTATCAAACTAAACACAAACAATGTAGAAGTATATATGTACAATACATAAGTAGCTTTGTTTATATACAAGTAGAACAAAGCAACGAAGAAGAAAATGAAAATATCAAGCTAACCGAATTTCACACTATCAGCTAAGTCACTAACCAACAAGGTATGTACACGTGGACTGAAGTAGTAACTAATCTAACAAAATAAAACTGAAAGGCATGTGCTTCTCCCATGTTTGTTTTAACTAAAGCAACTCGTTTAAGTTGAACAACATCGTTTCATCACTCACGTGTCTTAAGTTGAATGACGTCGTCTACTCTCTTCTCTAACTTGGGATCTCTTGAGTAGAATGACGGCGTTTTATGCCCAGTTAATGTTTTTCGCCAATGCTGAACTTTAACAAGCCATTAATCAAAGATTTTAAATACTATGATGACACTAATTGAAACTTAAAAACTATTGTTGAACCTTAGTACGATAGTCATTATACAGGTATTTGTGCTTGTGGAGTATGGAATGTTAGAACTAGAATTCAAGTCTCTAAGAGAGAGTTTCACACACATATACATTTAGATTAAAATATAATAAAATTTCTATCATGTGTTAAAAAAAAAAAAAAAACAAACAAACAAACAAACAAACAAACTTTGAAAGAATTATTATCAAGAGTGGACGCCATAAGTTGAAATTCTCTAAAAAAACAACTTTGAAATAAAATACAATATTTTAACCAAAAAATAAAAAGAAGCAAATACTATAAAATAGAAATGGGCCTTATTTGGGTTGATTGTGATAACAGGCAATTGGGAGACAGAGCAACGTTGCAATATATAGAGAAAGCAGGACACCTTGTTGAGGCTGAACAACCATGCATCTACAACAAGCATCTCAAAGAAATTCTCACCACTTTATTGGAAGATGGGCACCAAAAACAACGAAACTTATAGTTAATTTGTCCTCCTCTGTGGAATGATTCTATTATTTAGAGCTCAATATATATACTTCTAGTAATTTTTATTTCTATTGCAAAACAAAATGTTTTCAAACATTTTGACTGTCTCTCTTGGTAGGATTATTTAACTATAATGTATATTTCATTTGGCATGATTTTTAATTCTTAGCAGCAAGATGGTAATATATAAATAAATGATATTAGTTTCCCACATTTTTTTCCCCTAATTGTTACAGCAAGTGGGAAAGAGGGGACTCGAACCCTCAGAGAATGCTAATGACTATAAAAGAAGAAAATGAGTTATCGATAGGAATGTTTTATTTGAGACATTGAAAATATTATTTTGTTTGAGATATTGAAAATATTAATTTGAGGAGGACAGTGAGGGAGAATATTGGAGTCGACACAAGCCCAAAACCCAGCCGAACCAAATGGTCCAAATCCATATCCACCTCAATTCTCAAGGCACTTCAAGTCCTCCAAAAATTAATTATGGAAAATCTCCTGCACTACATTCCCTCAGAGCAAGAATCCTCTGGAGCTGTAAACAATATCTCGCATTCCAAATATGCTAGGCAACTCTATAAATTTTCAACCCATAACCGTTGCTCCAAATTCCCTTTTCTATTTTGATAGAAATTGTTTTAAAAAAGCTAGTGTTTACAATCTATACATAATTTTTAATACCCAATTGTTTGTGATTGCTACCCACCCATATAGGGCAAGGTTAGCACATTAAACTTATGGACAGGGGCCCTCTACTTGGTGCATCTTGGTGACGCTATACCTTGCAAACTCAATATCAAACTCAATACTAATGGTAGTGCCAATGGTCATCATGGGAATTGGATTTGTGAGGTTCTCTTTACATTTTACAAATGGTTTTGTTGCTAAATCATGGGCTATACTTTATGGATTGCATTTGGCCTAGGAAAGAGGATTTAGACATGTCCAAATAAGAAACCGACCCCCCCTTGGTGGTCTCTTGGTCACTTTTCATTTCCGTCCTTTCCATTTTTGGCTTTTTGTACAAACTTATATAGGAATACTCATCGCAGATGGACAAATACAAATACGTGTGAAACTGTCGGTCCACTTATTATCCAAAATAATAAACAAAAGAGTCCACTTTTATTGGCCTATGGATCTTGGATTTTTTTTTGTCATTTTCTTCATTCATATTAACTCTTTAAAATTTTACAATAGCCTTTTTCATATAATCATATTGTAACTCTAATTAAAGTTTATTAAAATTCATATATATAATAAAAAATTAATATATAAAAAGTCTCTTTCATTCAACCAAAAACAGTATTTCAAAAATAATATATAGTGTGGCTGGATTCCGGGTTAAGTTGCGGTGCGTTTTCTAAACTGCGTTCTCAGTTTTTTTTTTTTTTTTTTTTTTTTTTTTGGTCGGAGTTATTAACTTTTGAGAGACAAAATTTACTGTGCATGAACAGTGTGACACTGTTTATACACTGTTCATGTACTGTTCACATATTAAAAAATATTAAAAATGGGTCTCACGATACTATTCACACATTTAAAAATTATTTTGCTACAGTGTTTTCAGCAATAATCAATTTTCAGCAACTTTCAACAATAATAAATTGTATCCAAACGGACCCATAATAACAAAACCGAAAAACAAGATAAGATAGACTTAAGATTCTTACCTCACGTGTATGCACGAGGTGGTCCCGGTGGACTCAATTATCTATATTAGACATTATCCAATATCATCAAATTGATATAAAATCAGTATTTTACTATTTTTATCAAACAAGAACTTCTCATTAATTAACCTCATTGATCCATAAGTCTTCCAATTTTGTCCTTAGTGGTTGAGTTAACCAAATTATAGATAAGGTTTAGCTACAAAATTAGTTATAGTCTAAGACTACAATTTTTCTCTTAAAAAAAAACTTAAGGCTATAATTTTGCTCAATATCTTTTCATTAGAGGTAAATTTTAACAAATCCACCATTGGATTATATCTTATTTTATATCCTCCATACTTGCAAAATTTTTAGAAAATTAAAGATCAATTGCTAAGTCATCAGTAAATTGTTTAAATTGTAAGTTTTTGTAGTTTAAAATTATACATAAAAAAAGAGCTTATAGATAAATATAAATAATATCCAGTTGATATAAAATTTAACATGTTTATTAAGAGGGCAAAGAACATACAATTTAACAGTTAAATTTTCAAAATATATAATAATGTTTATGGATAATTACAGTAAACCCACCTGAGGTTTTGCCGGTTTTTACTTTGCCTACCCGTGATTCAAAACTTATCACTTTGTCCACCCAAACTTCAATCCGTTACTCCCCCGTTGCCCGCCTCATCCTCATACGTTAAAAAAACATATTTTTAAAGAAAAACAAGCGTAACAAAGATCAAAAAGTTAGAGTTTTTATTTCTTAAGAATTTCTATGAGAACAAATTTCCTCAATGCAAAATGAATTTTTAACCAAGCCCCATGTTAAACAAAAGATATATCGAAGCAAATAACAACAAAAATAGCAAAGACAAGGACAACAAAATTTTCTTTGAAGATTTTTCTGGGTATTTTTTGCTTTCAGGTTCTGAGGTTATTCTTTTCTGAGATTTGCTCGTAGAAGTTCTTAAGAAATGGATCCCATGAAATAAAAATGGATCCCGTTATGATTTCTTAAGAACTTCTATGATTTCTGTTTGTCCTCAGTCCATAAAAATGGATCCCGTGAACGCTTGGGGAAACACACCTCTGAAAGCAGTGGACCCAGATATCCATGATCTAATCGAGAAGAAGAAGCGTCGTCAATGCCGTGGCATCGAGCTGATCGCTTTCGAGAACTTCACCTCCTTCGCTGTGATTGAAGCCTTAGGCAGTGCCCTGACCAACAAATACTCAGAAGGCATGCACCGATACTACGGAGGTAACGAATTCATCGACCAGATCGAGAATCTCTGCCGATCTCGAGCCCTCCAAACATACCGTCTCGACCTGACCCAACCCAATGGGGTGTCAATGTACAGCCATATTTAGGTTCACCAGCTAACTTCGCTGCCTACACCGCTGTGCTTCAACCACATGATCGTATCATGGGTTTGGATCTTCCATCTGGGGGTCATTTGACACACGGGTATTACACCTCTAGTGGGAAGAAGATCTCTGCTACCTCCATTTACTTTGAGAGTTTGCCTTATAAGGTGAATTCCAGAACTGGGTATATCGATTATGATAAGTTAGAGGAGAAGACCTTGGATTTCAGGCCAAGGTTGATCATTTGTGGTGGGATTTCAGGCCAAGTTAGAAAAATGGATCCCCAAGCATTCTTAAGAAATTGTATTTTTTGTTCTCATAGAAGTTATTAAGAAATAAAAACCCTAACTTTTTGATCTTTGTTATATTTGTTTTTCCTTAAAAATATGTTTTTCTAACGTTTGATCTTTGTTTTGTTTGTTTTTCCTTAAAAATATGTTTTTCTAACGTTTGAGGGTGAGGTGGGCAACGGAGGAGTAACGGATTGAAATTCGAGTGAGCAAAGTGATAAGTTTTGAACTACGGGTAGGTAAAGCAAAAACGGGCCAAACCTCAGTGGGTTTACTGTAATTATCCCTAATATTTATTTTATTAAGCAAAAGTTATAGTTTTAAGATACAATTAATTTTATAACTAAACTTTGTTCTCACATTATTATCATGATAAATATTCTATTAGTTCATTTTATTTTTTATTTTTAACATTAAAATGCACCAGAAATCTCCATTATAATAAATCTGCCACGAGTTGCAACTTGTAAGCTTATCTCTTATGGACTCAATCATATAATTAAACCATGCTTAGACACTCCGCTAGTCTTTTTGATAAAGCTTATCTCTCTGATTTAAAATTTTTTTTATTCATATTTTTGTCCTTCAGTTTATAACAGAGTTATGGAGGATTCAAGTACCACCAATGGTGAAGACTGGATTAGTAGGTTACCAGATTCACTTCTTTGTCACATACTCTCATTTCTTTCACCAAAGGAAGCAGTTGGGACTAGCATCTTGTCAAAGAGGTGGGAGAACCTATGGACTTCTGTCCCCAGTCTTTATTTTTGTGATACCTTTACGACTGATTGTGGCAATTACATGAACAAGGTAAATTGCTTTATTGATTATGTAAACTGGGTTCTTGCTCATCGTGATGGATTTGCCATTGAAAAATGCAATCTCTCATTCTACACATTACATGCATCAGCACATCTTTATTCATGGACTTGTGCTGTGATTGCTTGTATGGTTCAAGAGCTAACAATTAAGTCTGAGCTTTTTCGAGTAGAACAGTTGCCATGGTGCCTTCTCACATGCAAAACACTTGTGGTTTTAAAAATTCATGGAAGATTTGTGCTCAACTTCCCAACATTTATTTGTTTGCCAAGACTTAAGTTCCTTTATCTGAATTCTGTTATATATGGGGATGATGCCTCAATGCAAAAGCTCTTTTCTAGTTGTCCTGTCCTTGAAGATTTGGTCATAAAGAGGCATGACTGGGATGGTGTGGGGATTATGAATATCTCTGTACCTTCATTGAAAAGATTGTCAATATTTTCTCTAAGTCTAAGAAGAATAGGAAATTATGAGTACAAGGTTGTCATTAATACCCCAAATCTTGAGTATTTGGAAATTGATGATTATATGTATGAAGATTATTCAGTGAATTCCTCACCCTCTTTGGTTGAAGCATGCATCCAAGGTACATGTGTATTTGGACTTCTTGATGGAATCTCTCAAGTCAAGCTTTTAGCATTATCTGGTGGTGCTATGCAGGTCACACTTTTCTGTCTGATGTTAACTTCTATATTTATTTGCATACTGCATCTCATCAAATTCATTTTGTTTCCAATGATCTGTGTTCAGTCTCTGCACAATATTGTTCCCATCCTCCCCACCTTTCATAATCTCACCCATTTGAAGCTTGGAATTGATGACAATGTTGGTTGGGAACTACTACCAAATATACTTCAGAGTTCACCCAATCTCAAAGTTCTTAACTTTAAGGAGGTGAGTTTGGATTTCTTTTACCCCTTTGTTTGGATGGTGGGTTAATTCATGTGTATGTCATTGTTAGATTAAATGAATAAACTCACTACTTCCTAAGAGCTTAAGTTATTGGGAGAATTGATAATTTAACATGGTATTAGAGTAGGATATCCTATTTAATCTTGTGTGTTCACCTTACCTCTTTAAATTTTCCCGTGTTGGGCCTCAATTAATAAGAGTTCAGGTGGCCCACACGTAAAGGAAAAGTTGTAGATTTAATGAATAAATTCACTGTCTCTTAATATTTTAAACTTTTGAGAGAATCGGTAATTTAATAGGACCAAAATTTTCTTTAAAATATCATAATATTTTGTTTTCTTCCTTATCAGGGACTTGTAAAACCTTTCAACAAAGGAACCTTTCAATTCAGCTGGAATCCACCTAGATGCGTGCCATATTGTCTGCTCCTGCATCTTAAGACAATTGAAATTCACAATTTTCTTGGAACACCAGATGAGGTAAAACTTGTAAAATATTTGCTGAGGCATGCAAAAGTTTTGGTATTGATGACAATATATTGGTACGATTTAATGATGGACCCAGAAAGCCTACCGACAATGGTAAAGACGAAAGTTGATATATCAAAGTCTCCAAGAGGTTCAAATACCTGTCAACTCACATTTCATGATTTGATGTATTGACTATGTGCTCCATCCTTCTGGAAGATCAGCATCTTTTGAATCACCGTCTGCCTTATTAATGTAAAAATTTATTCTTTCATATTTACTACGGTAATAACAACAATGTAGTCCTACTCGAAACCAAATATTACCTTGCTTTACCTTCGAAGATTTGGAACTGCTCATTTCAGAGAGCATTTTGATATCTTATTGCTTTCTTAATTATGTGCAAGTGCAACAAGAGGTAAGTGATTGTTACGTAGAAATGATAGTTGTAGGTCCATCTAAATAGTTGATCTTGATTGAAATGTTATAAGTGATTGGACTTAAAGAGTGGGTGTGTTCACATTTTCAATTGGTATGACATTGGTTTAATTAGAAAATTCTGGTGGGGAATCCTCCAAAAGAGAACAACCACTACTTCTCTCCTATGGCTTGGAAAGATTTATGCCAATCCAAGAAGGATGGTGGCCCTGGTTTCAAATCTTTTTCAGATTTCAATATCTCCCAGCTAACAAAGCTCATATGGTGGATTTTAGGAAGAAAATAAAAAAGGAAAATTTTGTATTCAAGCCTTGTCTGCAAAATATAAGGTGGATAGGAAATGGCCTTGGGCTTAGACTCCAAAAAAGGCCTCGTGGACTTGGAAAAGTGTAGAAGCAGCCAAGCCTATTCTTTTAGGTGGAGCATGTAAGATTGTGAAAAATGGGGAGTATCTTAACTTGGGAGGATCCATGGACACCAAATCTTTCCAACTTAAAACTAGTGCTTGTTACAAGCCCATGAGTAGGACTCACCCTTCAAAACTGGCTTGCAAGGGAAGGGTATCTAAGAGCTTATAAACACATGGTTAAACTTATATTTAATCAATGTGGGACACTAGGATAATAATAGTGCCTAAGTCACCTAAATGCTTGAATAATTGCCTAGTAGTGTCACAATTATTTACGCCAAACAAACAAGGGTGGGATGAAGCACAACCTTCTCAGTTATTTGAGAATGATTCAGTCAAGGCTATTAAGCAAATTCCAATCAGGGCAGGCAGCTCTTCAGATGGGTGGACCTGGACCAAATCATCAAACGGATCCCCTAACTATTAGATCAACTTATTGGGAAGTTACTGCCTCCAATAGAGGGGATGGGTTTGATGAGGTCAAAGCAAAAATATTGAAGTCTAATTTACATGAGAGGCTAAAGATGATGCTATGGAGAATTGCCTCTGGAATAATTCCTACAAAGGATACCATTTTGAGGTTCAACCCAGACATTGACCCAGCTTGCCCCTATGTGGTGAATCTCCTGAAACTTCAGTCCATATCTTCATCCCTAAATTTTTTTTTTTTTTCTGACCTTTAAAAAGATCAATGATATTGTTAAGGAGGGCAAATGTAATTTTATTGTATATAGGCTGGTATTTTTATAAATAAATTTTGGGCCTAAGAATACTTCTATCCCTACACACAACATACTCTCTTAAGCAACATGGGACAATTATCCATCTTTGTTGTTGTTGTTGTTGTTGTTGTTTTTTTTTTTTTTTTTTTTTTTTTTTTGAAAAACAAACGCGCGCACACAATATTTGGGAGTTCTTAAAATTAGATTCAATCATGGTAAAATTTGAATGGATTTGATTTTACCACATCATGATCTAAAGATTTTAAACAAATATTGACTAACACTTATTTGAGATCTAATTAAAGTATTATAAGATGTGACAAAATCTAATCTATTCATTTCATAATGAATTAGTAGGCTTTTAATATCTCCACAATGGTTTAGATCATAATGTGGTAAAATCAAATCCATTCACTTTTTACCATGATTGAATATAATTTTAAGAACTCTCAAATATTGTGCGTGCGCCTCTGTCTTTCCAAAAAAAATAAAAATGGATAAGTACTAGCATATATACAATAAAATTACACTTGTTCCCCTTAACAATATCATTAATCTTTTTAAAAACTATAAAAAAAAATTCAGGGGTAGTTACACCCCTTTCCCTTGAGGTTTTGAGAAATGATACTCCACCCAAAACTTGAAAATTTATGCCCCAAAATTTCAATTTTACCCAAAACAAACAACCCAATCCTTTAAAAAATTTAAAGTAAAATAATTTTGTCATTCTCCATCAAAATTTTAAACAAAATAATTGTGTCAATAGATAATTAGAACTAGAAAATCATAATACTACATACTTGTTTGTAGAGTGGTCATACTTGTGCTTACTTTTTCCAATTTCTACCGCAACTATGGAGTGAATATTTTCAACTATGAATGTAATCAAAATTGACTTTCGCAACAAAATAGAAGATGATTTTTTGACAGACATTATGATGTTATGGATATCGATGCGACAATTTATATGGATTTAATCATAAATGATTTTGAATATTTAAAAAAAAAAAAACTAAATTCCATTTTCATTAATGATTGTATTGTAATGTATTAAGAAACAATGATTTTGTATTTTTGTCTTTGTTGATGGTTTTTTAATACTAAATAAATACTTATTTGGAGTTTAATAACGTTTTTTTTTTTACTTGCACCTCCAAACTCCAAGTCCTGACTCCGTTTCTAGTTGTGTAAAGAGTGGAGTTTGTGGTATGCTTTTGTATTAAAATCTCGTTATCTCTCCTTTTTGTGCGTGTGATTTTTTTTTTTTTTTTAATAAATGAATAAAGGAGAAGAAGAAGACCTCCCTAATAGTATTATACTATTCACAATTAATAGAGAGCGGGGGGAGAAGCCCAACGGTAGCAAAGAGCCTATGATAGTAAGCCCATGGGCCCAGGGAAAAAGTTGGGAAATAAAGCTTGACCAAGTTGAATAGAGCTGGCCCAACCCATAAACCCTATTAAGGTAGACCAAGAAGTTAGGGAAGAAAGGGGAAGGAATCACGATCACTTAAGTCTCTAAAGGGAACCAGCCGAGGATCAACTCCACCTCGGTCATTAGCTGAGTAGCTCCTTGCCCTCTACCACATGCTGAGAGCCTCCCAGAATGGTGAAGAAAGACAAGAAGTTGTTCAGATCAGGGACGGACCCAGGTGTGAGCCCAGGCCCCTCCGGATCCAAATTTTTATTTTTTTAGTTATTATATATTTCATTTTTGTAGTTGGGCTCCCTTTCCAAAATTTTAGGCCCCATTCTCCCCAATCAACCAAACTAGCCTAACTCAAATAGCAACTATTCAACCCAAAAACAATAAAAGCATTCATAATATTGATTGTATTTTAGCAAAAAAACTTTTTAACCATCAAATAACCAAAAAATCATGTGTTGTTGGAGAAGTTAAAACAAATTTTTTTACAACTACAGTAAATTGGTATAAATACAAGTTGACTACAGCAAGTTGTTAAAAATAAAATATAATATTTTATTAAGACTATATTTCTTTCTTCAATTAAAAAAAAAAAATCAAATTCTCTCTTTTCCTTTATTATTTTAATGAGTTGTTCATATTATTTTAAATGAAGTGATAATAAAAAAAAAAAAAACATTAGATATTGGGTTTATTGTAAAGTGATGTGATAAAATAGATAAAGTAGATTTTGAGTTGCGAAAAGTTAAAATTTTTAGCACCACCATAATGAATGCTCTAAGTTTAACCAAAAAAAAAAAAAATTTCATAACCAGCCTAGTATTTAAAAAAAAAGTATTTGTTTTTGTCTTTGTTGGTAGATGATCGCATTTTAATGTATTTAGAAGCAATAATTTTGTATATTTATAATTTTTTAATATTATACAAATGCCTATTTGGAGTTTTTTTTTCTTTTTTTTTTTCTTTTTTTTATACTCTAGCCTCCGCTAACTTAAAATTCTAGGTCCATTCCTAGTTCAAATCAAAGATCAGACAAGTTCAAGTATACAAGGGAGGAAACGTCTGACTTAAGCAACCATATCCTCTGCATTAAATGACTTTAACCTACTAGCTATACTGCATTTGATACTAAATGACCCGTTAGAGTAGTGCTAAGCACCCATTTTTCCATCAACTATCACCTCAAAAAAGAATGTAGAAATGCAAGGTAGGACAAGTATCTCCCCCTCTCAAAATCCACCCTTTAGGTGAACAGTGATGGAAGGACCTCCTTTAGTATAAATAGGAACTGATCCCTCGTGAGCAAAGGATTCAGAAAACTTCTCAATAAAAAAGTGTCGTGTAAACATAGAACAGATTTAAACAGTTTGTACGTTTGGGTCTACTATAGGTTCTTGGTCCATATTTATTAATTAGTTGTATTGGTTGGGCCCTTGTCAATTTCAAGCATATTTTACCCCATACAAAGAGAAACCACATTATTCAGTTAGGGGAATTCTAGAGTCAGACTAAATTTATTGCTCTCCTTGTTTGTTCAATAAATTTCTTCAGGTTCTCTCACTTATGGTATGGAGTAAACTACCGAAGTGAGAAACAGCTTATTTTATGTGCGAACACTTTGTTATGTCGAAATCTTAGAACACCCACCTACCCGAGCACCCTGGTTTAGAAACTTGCGTGAGGCTTTTGTTATTTCATTCACTTCTTTCTAATATAATATGCCGCAATCCTTTCTTATAATATAAGGTAAGGTATTTTAATAGATAATTGCACTTTTTCTTCTTTTGGCTAAATTACAAAGAGAGTTTTGTTTTCAGTGTCATCTCCCATAAATAATATTCTGTGTATCAGTACTTCATAAATTTTCACGATATATATGGTGAAATTTATCTGTTCATTAGTTTTTTTTATGTATGTGTTGAAAGTTCAACAATGTAAACATTTGTGGTCACTGTGTATATGTGCTTTTCTAAAAACTGTTCCCCAAGTTTCACTACATATGCTCTAATATTTACAAAGGCCGCAACAAAATTGTCATTTTCATTTAAAAAGATAAATAAGTAAAATAATTTTTTTTTTATCCTTTTCAATTCAATGTCTACAACTCATTCTCATCCACAACTCTGCCCTAATTTATGACCCGTTTGGTTATAGATTTCTAGTATAATTATTTAACTGTTGTGGAAATACATGTTAGTTAAAAAGTGTTGTAAAAATGCATGTTGTAGTATTTAAACAGTAAAAACTATTGTTTAGATACCCCTACCAAACACCCCATTAGTTATGAGGATCACAACTTTTCCTCAATTCTGATGCAATTCTGGGACCACAATTTTGCCATAATTTTAAGTAAGTTGTTTATTATTTTCATATAAATTCACAATTTTTTTTTTTATCTATCACTTATAATTTGCCAAATGAATTGTGTCAAGGCACAAGGATTTTGTAGTTAAATTGGCACATTTTCATGCACAAAGTGGTTGGAGGTTTAGTATGAAATGATTCGAGTTGCAGACTTAACAACATATTACAATTATCTCTACAAAAATATTTTCTTTAAATTTGAATAACTAATAACAATCTGCTGCTATATAATATATTTTTAAAAATAAGTGTATAATTAATTTTTGTCTAGAATAATATGTTCGAATAAAATTAAACAGAAAAATGTTAATGGATGCCATTTGTTAATAAACTATTCTTTTGAAATTTTTTTATAGAAAAAAAGAAGTCACCACCTTGTAATTATCTTTAAAAAAAATATTCTCTTAAATTTGGATAACTAATAATAATCTGTTGCTATATATGATAATTTTAAAAATAAGTGTATAATTAATTTTTGTCTAGAATAATTATGTTCTATTAAAATAAAATAGAAAAATGATAATAGATTTGTTAATAAACTAGGGCCCGTTTGGTACATGTGTTTAAACAACAGTTTTTAATTTTTTTAGAAATATATGTGGATGAAAAAATGTGTAAAAATATGTATAATATTATTTAAAAATAAAAATATGTGTTTAAGGTGATGTGGGGCCTTATTGCACTTACCACGCTGGCCCACTACATGCGGCCCAAGGCCCGCACCGAGGATAGTGCTAAGGCCGAGGACAATGGGAAAGAACCCAGGACGTTCAAGGCCCGCGTCGAGGATGACCTGTCCTCGGCACGCCGATTTCACTAAAGGGAAAATATCCCACCCCCGTTGAATATATCTCACAAAAATCCTGACCACTTTAATGGTGAGGTGACCTGAAAACCCTAAAGCATCAGTCACTTCAACTATTATAAAGCCTGCAAAGGCGGCTAGGAAATAACATAAAGCCTGCAAATACAGATGATGGGACAATCCCCTACGCCTAGAGGCTCAGATTATTGCCAGATGGACGGCTAAGATTAACAAAAAGAAACAATATATAATGAAGGGATTTCCCAACAAAACAGGAGGAGGAGAAAAAAAACAATGGATCATCAGCCTGGGCCGAGGACAAGGAAACTTCATAAACACTTAGGCAAATTCGGACATTTAGAATCCAATGGATCTCATGTCCTCAATTTTCATTATAAACTTTATACCGGTCATTGCTTATTTCGGTGATGCCAAGTTCTTGAACCCACTCCTCTACGAATGTTATTGTTAAGGGTCCGTTACAAATTGAGTCCCTACAATTGGCGCCCACCGTGGGGCAGAATTTGTGCGTTGGCAAATATGGTGATCGGTGTAAAGAAATCAAGGGCAAATTTTTCAGAAACAATTTACCAAAAACGATACAATCTACTACAGCAACAATCATTCAGAAATCAACAATCACAAGAGCAAAAATATGCGAAAAATAGAAAGAGTAAAAACAAGTCTACTTCTTTTATTCATACATAAAGAAAAATTCATTACATCTCTTACAAGTGAAGCCCGTGGGGCTTGTTCTAAAGCTAACTACAAGGGTAGACGCTTGACAAAGCCGGCAGAGGAACAAATGGTAGAAAGCAACGATGGCAGAAGAACAAAAGAAAAAAAAAGGGAGAGTAGAGGAAGAGATAAAGAACAAATATTAGGAAAGAAGTAAAGGACGAGAGGAGGAAAGAAAGGAAGAAGGCTCGTTGAAGAGCAAAAGAGAGAAGAGAGAAGAAGGATTAGAAGAAAGGAAAGCTACATAGGAGGTGGAAGAGGTCGCGGCACAGGACGGCCCCGCTTCCGGGTTGCGCCTGATTTCCCTCCCACCCCCACTGTAGCTGGCTTGGGGGGTCAAGTACCCAAACCCAAGGGAAGGTGGTTACGTTCTTCCTGGATCCTCCTCCAGGCGGCGAGAAGGGCTCCTCCTCTGGTTAGGTTGAAAAGAAGGAGAATCTTTGGATCTCCCCTGCACCCATCCCAGCGTAGCGGCCAGGGTCGGAGTGCCATCCTCGGCTCCTGATAGGGGTTGTGCATCCCCAGGATCGCCCTTTTCAAGGGCCAACTCATTCGAAGGGGCTCAATCGGCTATGTTTAGCAGAACCTTTTTTGGGAGATACTTTTGGGAGTTTACGATAGATACTTGTCAAGTGTGAAGGAGAAGGTTGCCCTGGAAACGTCTTATATAGAAGGCGGGATATTGATGAGGGCCAATCTGCAATAAATCCCAGAGAGAGATTTCCGGAGGCAATAATGCCACCCCAATTCCCAAGGGGCTTGTCAACCGTTGGATCCTCGTAGATCCATGGCCGGTATTAATGAGGAGACGCCTCATTAAACGAGAAGACACCAAAGCGTCAGAACACGTTGCTTGGACAACCTAGGAGACGCCTCGTTATCAGAAGAGTCCCACCAAACGAAGAGGCAAAACACGGCAAGGTCTTATCCTCCACCAACTCCAGCCTCATTTATTATTATTATTACCCTGCTCGAAAAATGTGATTATTTAATGCTTATTGTAAATTGTAGTAATGTAAAATTAAACGGCTATGGATAAGTAGATAAAACTGATTAAAATGAGAAAACTAGGTACTGGACAGAACCAAGGCATTGCATGGTCCTCGGACCCAAGCCTCTGGGGAAACCAGATACTTCAGATGATTAAAATGAGAAAACTAGGTACTGGACAGAACCAAGGCATTGCATGGTCCTCGGACCCAAGCCTCTGGGGAAACCAGATACTTCAGATGATTAAAATGAGAAAACTAGGTACTGGACAGAACCAAGGCATTGCATGGTCCTCGGACCCAAGCCTCTGGGGAAACCAGATACTTCAGATGATTAAAATGAGAAAACTAGGTACTGGACAGAACCAAGGCATTGCATGGTCCTCGGACCCAAGCCTCTGGGGAAACCAGATACTTCAGATAATTAAAATGAGAAAACTAGGTACTGGACAGAACCAAGGCATTGCATGGTCCTCGGACCCAAGCCTCTGGGGAAATCAGATACTTCAGATGACTAATGAGATAGAGAAACTCGATACTTCCAGCAGGAAGAACATTTCACTATGAAAACTAAACGTTAAGAGAACCAAGGTCTTGTATGGTCCTCAGACCCAAACCTACATAGGAACCAGTCACTATGAAACAATACAAACGCTGAATGAAACCAGGGCTCTTGTACGGGTCATAAGCTAAAAACTGAGGCGAAGCCAATTCCCTTCCAGGTGCCAAATAAACGAGTCCCATCAGGAACAAAAACCATGAGAAATCGAGTGCTATAGCACGAACGACGCAAGTCTATCCATTCTCGAGCGACCCTCTGCGCAAAAAGAAAGCTGCAAAAACAGCTGAAGTAGTGATAACACTATCGGTACGGTAAAACCCAACAGGTCGAGAAAAGGCGCCGAGGAAATCAAAATCCTCCTCCCCGCCCAAGGGGACGTGCAGCAGAATTTTGAGGGGCTATTGTGGGGCCCTATTGCACTTACCACGCTGGCCCACTACATGCGGCCCAAGGCCCGCGCCGAGGATAGTGCTAAGGCCGAGGACAATGGGAAAGAACCCAGGACGTCCAAGGCCCGCGCCGAGGATGACCTGTCCTTGGCACGCCGACTTCACTAAAGGGAAAATATCTCACCCCCGTTGAATATATCTCACCAAAATCCTAACCACTTTAATGGTGAGGTGACCTGAAAACCCTAAAGCATCAGTCACTTCAACTATTATAAAGCCTGCAAAGGCGGCTAGGAAATAACATAAAGCCTGCAAATACAGATGATGGGACAATCCCCTACGCCTAGAGACTCAGATTATTGCCAGATGGACGGCTAAAATTAACAAAAAGAAACAATATATAATGAAGGGATTTCCCAACAAAACAGGAGGAGGAGGAAAAAAACAATGGATCCTCGGCCTGGGCCGAGGACAAGGAAACTTCATAAACACTTAGCCAAATTCGGACATTTAGAATCCAATGGATCTCATGTCCTCAATTTTCATTATAAACTTTATACCGGTCATTGCTTATTTCGGTGATGCCAAGTTTTTGAACCCACTCCTCTACGAATGTTATTGTTAAGGGTCCGTTACAAATTGAGTCCCTACAGGTGATATATCAAACTAACCCCTATTCTTTTGAAATTTTTTTATAGGAAAAAAAAAGTCACCACCTTTTATATTTCCGTGATTTTAAAATATTCCTTAAAATATTCTTTATCGAAAGATATGTAAATACTTGCAGGATAAATGACAAATGAGACAGTCTTTTAAGTTGGAATAAAAATAAAATACAAAAGAAAAAGTAAAACGAAATTGATTATGAATATATAGGCTCAAGGCTCACAGCTCACGACTCATTGATGTGATAATTTCTTTTTGTTGCATGATTTTTTTTTTTTTTTTTTATGAACAAAAGGGGGGCGGGGGGCGACCATATGTGACTAATCCCTCAGGGCGTGACCTAATAGGGGCACCCCCCCGCTAGGGAATGTTGGATTGAGTCATAACTACTGTGACCGGGGCTTCACAGACCTCACCTTAGCACCCCAAGAGAGCCAGAGTGTGGGGCGCAATGCATGCCATAAATCCCCCCCCCCCCAACATGGTACCCGCCACGACTCGAACATGGGACCATGAGCATGCACGCGGGATCCCACACCGCTGGGCCACCCCTCTTGGGGCTTTTGTTGCATGATATGACGCGATAACATCCAAAAAAATAAATGATTGATGTGATAACTTGTACAGAAGAGAAGAGAGAGGGTAAATGCCCCTGGCTTTATGTGGAAATGGAAAAGAAGATAAATATTAGTCTCCTAAAAACTTTTACAAAATTTTACTATAATTTGCCTCGTAACGAAGAGCATTCACATTAAGGTTGGTAAAACAACTAAATAGTCATTTTAGCCACTTAAACATTGAAAGCACACCATACAGTAAGGAAGCTCATTTGTCTGAAAGATAAAGCCTATTTTATACGTGTGTTTAAATAAAAGTTTTTAATTTTTTTTTAAATATGTATGGGTGAAAAAGTATATAAAAATACGTGTAATAGTGTTTAAAAACTGAAAAGATGTGTTTAAAATGGTATACCAAACAGAACCATAATTTTTTACTTCATTGCTATAGTGGGCTGTTAGAATCAATGCTTTTTTAAATCACACACGCTCAGCCCTCCAACACGTGACTCAACCTTCACGCATAACCCTATCTCTCTTCTCATTCTCTTCAGCCTTCACATAGACACACTGCCTCCTCCCACACTCAACCTCTCTCACACTCAGCCTCTCTCTCACTTAGCCTCTCTCACACAACAAGAAGGATGCCACACGGTTGAGATCGGTGTGTGGTTTCGATGTTTGGGTTTGATTTGTGATTTGATGTGGGTTTGATTTGTGATTTGTGGCTGTGGGTTTGTTTTGTGATGTTCTGTGGGTTTGTTTTATGGTGGTTGTGCTGTGTTGGCGTTGGATTGTGTTTTTTCTTTTTTTTTTTTTTGGGTTCAACTACTAGGGTTTGTGGTTATGGCTGGTGGGCCGACGGTAAAGGTGGTGGAAGTAGTTGTGGCTGGGTGGGTAGTGGATGATGGTGGCAGTGGGTTGTTGAGGTTGATTATTATATTTATTGTATTAATTTGTTTATATTATTTTAATATGGTAAATGTGAAAATAGAAGTTTTGATATTGAGTGAATGGTAAAGTGTGATGTTAAAATAATTTTTTTTTTTTTTTAAATGTAGGTTTTTGAATTGGTAAAAGCTCTGTTGCTACGAATTCTCTAACGAGCTATGAGTTATGAAAAAATAGGCCCTATGATCCTACTATTATTTCTCTATCCCTTATAACTTGCCCCATAATAAGTTATAAAATAATTGTGAGAACTTTTGCATCTAGTCTTTTGGTTAAATATTGGTAAATCTGAAATTTATTTGTGTTATAGGCACTGTTACAACTTATTTAGAGAAATGAGGAGAGAGATTGAATTTCGGCAATAGTGTTGCCGAAATTCCAAGAAAAGTATGAGAGAGAATGAGGAAAAACGGGGAGAGAGAAAATGTTGAATTACGGCAACGGCATTGCCGTAATTCGCTGCCCAAATATCTGCCCGAGTGATGTGAGAAAGAAGTGCTCTGAGTGTGGTGCCCCCAAAGAAACTAATTGTGGCAATGGTATTACCGAAATAGGTGTAAAAAAAATTTGTCCTTATTATGGCAATGTCATTGCCGAAAATGGGAGTGGAAAAAAAAAAAAAAAGTGAATGCCGAAATCTGGGAAGGAATTAAAAAAAAATATAATGTGCTACGTACACAATATTTTCACAACAAATCACAGGTAACTGGTTATTATTAATTCAAATTTAAATTTAACATTGAGATTATTATCTTAATCCAACAATAACAATAAGTAACAACCTGACACTTAGAATTTGTTGTAAAAATGTTATAAAAATTGTGTGCACTTCATTTCTAAAAAAAAAAAAAAAAAAAAAAGTGTAATGATTTGTGGCAATGGGATTGCCGAAATAGGTGAAAAAATTTTATAGCAATTGTGGCAATGCCATTGCCGAAAATAGGAGGAAAAAAAAATTGTTTCAATGGTTTGTGGCAATGGCATTGCCAAAATTGTGGGGAAAATTTTTTCCCCACAATTTCGGCAATGCCATTGCCGAAAATGGGAGGGGAAAAAAAAAAGTGGCTGCCAAAATTTGGAAGGAATTAAAATTAAAAAAAAATGTTACGTACACAATATTTTTATAATATTTTCACAACAAATCACATGTGATTAGTTCAAATTTGAATTTAACACTGAGATTACTTTTTTAATCTAACAATAACAACTAATAACAACCTGCCATTTAGAATTTGTTGTAAAAATTGTGTGCACCATTTTTTTTTTTAAAGTGGAATGGATTTGTGGCAATGGTATTGCCGAAATGGGGAAAAATTTTTGTGTCAATTGTGGCAATGCCATTGCCGAAAATGAGAGGAAAAAAAAATTGTTGCAATGGGTTTGTGGCAATGGCATTGCCGAAATAGGGGAAAAAATTTTTTTTTTGGTAATTGTGGCAATGCCATTGCCGAAAATGAGAGGAAAAAAAAAATTTTTGTTACAATGGATTTGTGGCAATGGCATTGTCAAAATAGGGGGGGGGGGGGAATTTTTTTTTTTTTTTTGGCAATTGTGGCAATGCCATTGGCGAAAATGAGAGGGAAAAAAAATTGTTGCAATGGATTTGTGGCAATGGCATTGCCGAAATAGGGGGTGGGAATTTTTTTTTTGGCAATTGTAGCAATGCCATTGCCGAAAATGAGAGAAAAAAAAAATTTGTTTCAATGGGTTTGTGGCAATGGCATTGCCGAAATAAGGGGGGAATTTTTTTTTGGCAATTGTGACTGTGGGTGAGAAAGCCCAACGCCATATGGTGGGCCTGAGGCCCAGTTCGAATACAACTCCTTGTCCGAAGAGGTTAAAAGGGTTAGCGCTTTGCTATCCTAGTGAGAATGCGACCAATAAGGGACAAATGTTGCGTCCGAAGACAACCTGGCCAGTCCGAAGAAACTCCCCTCGTCGGATCTCCAGAGAGCTTGAGCAAATAGATATGCTGAAGATTCTTCTGTAAGGGTTGAGCTTTGGACTCGCTTGATTGCGTGGATATCATGAAATATCTCACAAATAAAGCTGCCACCACCGCATTTAATGCACTGCAGCAGCTTTCCTGGCCGCATTTATGTGGAAAAGACACCTGAACAGTGCATCCTCAACCACCACCACTCACTGCAGGCTAAAGCAAACTTCTGATGTGACTGATACTCAAGTGGACGCCTAGATAAAGGACAAGTGTGCGGTGAAGATGGGGGAAAAGGGTGTATATATGTAAGGGAAACAGGCCTTACAAAAGGGGGGAGGAGAAAAATTGTATTCACTAAGTTTTTAAATGTTAAGCCTCTTCGGACCAAAAAGATACTTATTAAACGCTAGTTCGAACCCCTTTTTACATTGGTTTGCCTGTACGAACCGTTGCTAAATCCGTAACCAGCCCAGTTGTTTAACCCATCCTCTACAAATTTATTATTGGGAATTTGTTGGGCTCACAATACAAAGAGTTGGTACCTGGCCCAACAAATTTGGACCCTACAATTGGCGCCGTCTGTGGGAAACAACTTGAGCAAAGGTGGAAGCAACACCTCAAAAGATGGCTGAACCAAGGCAACGACCAGCGGAGTCCAAGTCGTCTCAGCACACCGACCCCTTTCTTCATCTGGAACGAAAGCAGGATCGTGAGGGCAGCGTACACACCGCACGTGACGGTCAAAACCAGTCGCATGGAGAGAGCCACATGTCCCATGCAGAGAAAAACAAAGACATGCAGAAGGAAATCGATAGGCTAAAGAGGGAGTTGCGCCACGCGAAGAGGAAGCGCAGCCCCTCGTACTCTGATGAAGAATCTGAGGACGAACAGGATGTTGTCTACAAACAGAAACTTCGAACGCCAGTCAGCGAATCCTTTGCCTATGAGGAAATGCGTCACGACGAAAGGAACCCTCAGAATCCTTTACCTAGGGGCGCAGGGAACGACGCTATGAGTAAAGCCCTGGATCAGATTTCCAGATCTCCCTTTACCCGTAACATCAAAAATGCTAAACTTCCTTGACGTTTCCACCAGCCTACATTCACCATCTATAATGGCCAGACAGACCCAGTGGAACATGTGAGCCATTTCAACCAGAGGATGGCCGTCCACTCTAGAGACGAAGCCCTGATGTGCAGAGTCTTCCCATCCAGCTTGGGACCGATAGCCATGAGGTGGTTTGACAATCTGAAAGCAAAATCTATAAGCTCTTTCCAAGAGTTGACTCAAGCATTTGGTTCACGTTTTGTCACGTGCCGAAGGGTTCCGCAATCTATGGCGTCCCTATTGTCAGTCAGTATGAAAGGAAGTGAGACTTTGAAGTCGTATTCAGATAGATTCTGGGAAACGTATAACGAGGTAGAGGAAGATTGTGAATTGGTGGCTATCAGCTCTTTTAAACTGAGCCTCCCTACTGAACATCCCTTGAGAACGTCCTTAACACGCAAGCCTGCTACCAGTATACGCCAGTTGATGGATAGGATCGATAAGTACAAAAGAGTGGAAGAAGATCAGCAGCAGAGTAAGGGAAAGGAGAAGGCTATCCCTCAGGAGGGGAGGGATTTCAGGTCGGACAGGCAGAACCACAACAGGCCGAGGAAGGACTGGGCCGGACAAAGCACAACGAACTTCCAGACGGTCAATGCGGTTTTTCGCGAACCAGTACACCAAGTCCTGGATAAAATAAAAAATGAACCGTTCTTCAAGAGGCCGAACAAGATGGTAGGAAACCCTGAAAGGCGCAACCACAATCTTTACTGTCAGTATCACCTTGACCACGGGCATACTACTGAAGATTGCAGGAGCCTGTGGGACCATCTGGATCAGCTGGTCAGCGAAGGCAGGTTAAAACACCTTCTACACCACTCACACGGTCAGGGAAATCAGGCAAGCGCGGGGCCCAGGAGAGGTGATTCTGTAAAACCTCCCTTGGGAACAATCAATGTTATCTTCGCCACACCAGGAAGGACGGGGTCTTGCCCATCCAGAGTATTGTCGGTTGCTCGGCTGCCCTCGGAGAGCGTTAACAGAGAGCCGAAAAGACCTAGGATGGATATTCCAGTTTTGGGCTTTTCGGACGAGGACAAAATCGGAACTATACAGCCGCATGATGACGCCGTGGTAGTTACCCTGAGAATAGGGGGATACGACGTGAAGAGGGTGATGGTAGATCAGGGCAGTGCCGCAGAGATAATGTACCCAGACCTGTACAAGGGGCTGAACTTATCCTCCAAAGACCTAACTCCGTACAGTTCCCCTTTAGTCAGTTTTGATGGTAAAGTGATCATTCCGAAAGGCCAAATCAGACTACCAGTGCAAACCGGACCCGAGACGGTGGAGGTAGATTTCATAGTGGTGGATTCCTACTCACCCTACACTGCCATTGTGGGTAGACCTTGGCTTCATACCCTTGGGGCCGTATCCTCCACACTTCACCAGAAGATTAAGTATCCATCCGATGGGGTAGTCGAGGAGATCAGTCTACATCCAGGCAATGTCTAGTGGCCGCTATCCAGCACCAACCTCAGGCTGAGCCTTTGGACTATGACAAAGAGAGTTTATAGCAATCAAAGCCTTCGGTGCCAGTCACCGAGACCTCGGCCGTAGAAGCAGAGTGCGAAAGCCTGGCAAGAATAGTCGTGGGTAACGACCCAGAGAAGTTTTTTCAAATCGGATCACTACTGCCTCCTCAAGAGAAGGAAGAGCTGATAGAGTTCCTGAGGGAAAATGTCGATGTATTTGCATGGGATTCTGCGGAAGCCCCTGGGGTGAGTCCAGATTTTATTTGCCACCATCTAAACGTTAATCCCACCATCATCCCCAAGAAGCAACCGTTCCGACGTCCTTCGAGGGAACACGCTGACGCGGTCAGGGATGAAGTGATGAAACTCAAGCAGGCAGGGGCTATTAAGGAGATCTTTTACCCAGAATGGCTGGCTAACACGGTGGTGGTAAAAAAGAAAAACGGGAAGTGGCGGGTGTGTGTGGACTTCACCGATCTTAATAGAGCTTGTCCGAAGGATCCATTTTCCATGCCGAAGATAGACTAGTTAGTTGATGCTACTGTGGGACATCCTCGGATGAGTTTCTTAGACGCATTCCAGGGCTATCATCAGATACCACTAGCTCTCGCCGATCAAGAGAAAACAGCTTTCGTAACCCCTGTGGGGAATTACCACTACAAGGTAATGTCTTTCGGCCTGAAAAATGCAGAGGCTACCTATCAGAGGATGATGACCAGAATGTTTGAGCTGCAGTTGGGTAAAAGTATGGAAGTTTATATTGACGACATGGTGGTAAAAAGCAAGATCATAGCTGAGCATATTGGGGACTTTAGGGAGATCTTTGAAGTTCTAAGGGGACACAGATTGCGCTTGAATGCTTCCAAGTGTTCGTTCGGTGTTGGATCAGGCAAGTTCTTAGGGTATATGGTCACTCACAGGGAAATCGAAGTTAACCCCGATCAGATAAAGGCCATAAATAACTTGCGAGCACCCCGAAACCCTAAGGAAATTCAGAAGCTGACTGGGATGACCGCTGCCCTTAATAGGTTCATCTCCAAATCAGCAGACAGGTGTAGGCCTTTCTTCTCATTGATCAATAAGTGGAAGGGTTTTGAATGGACGGAAGAATGTGCTGTTGCTTTTCAGCAACTTAAGGACTACCTGGCTAGACCTCCAGTCATGTCCAATCCCCAGCCAGACGAAGTCTTGTTTGCCTACGTCGCTATGACTCCTAGTGTCGTAAGTTTAGTGCTGATCCGAACAGACTGTGGAGTGCAAAAACCAGTCTATTACGTAAGCAAATCGCTGCAGGAAGCTGAAATTCGTTATTTGCCACTAGAAAAGGCCATCCTAGCTATGGTACTCGGAACGAAGAAGTTGCCTCACTATTTTCAAGCCCACACCGTCATAGTCCTCACCCAGTTTCCGCTCTGGGCAATACTCCGAAGCGCAGACTACACGGGAAGGATTGCTAAATGGGGAACGATACTAAGGGCTTTTGATATCAAGTACATGCCTCGCACATCAGTGAAGGGCCAGGTCCTTGCGGACCTGGTCGCCGAGTTCGCAGAACCCCGGTTGGAGGAAGTAACACCAATCCTAGGCACGGAAGGAAGGCACATTGGTATGGTTTCTTCACAGAGCACTTTGCCCTGGGAAGTGTACGTAGATGGCGCGTCGAATCAAAGAGGCTCAGGAGTGGGGCTAGTGCTGATATCCCCTAAGAGAATTATCATTGAGAAAGCCTTGAAGCTAGATTTCTCAGCAACAAATAACGAGGCAGAATATGAGGCGCTATTAATGGGAATGGAGATGGTGCGAAGGATGGGAGGAAAGTCAATTGAGATGTTCTCAGACTCAAGGCTAGTCATCGGCCAAGTGTTGGGAGAGTTCGAGGCGAAGGACGTAAGGATGCAGGGATACCTGAGCCTGGCTAAGTCCCTACAATCCGAGTTCGAATCCTTCAACCTGCGGCACGTCCCCAGAAGTGGCAATACACATGCCGACTCTTTAGCCACCCTTGCCACCTCTTCGGCACAGGAATTGCCAAGGGTTATCCTCATCAAGGACATACAGAGACCTATGGAGTTAAGGAAAAAAGCATCCCAAGTTCTTTGCATCGGAACCAACCCGTGTTGGATGGACCCCATCATCAAGTTCTTGAAGGACGATGCGTTACCCGAAGAAAAAGGGGAAGCAGACAAAATACGCAGAAAAGTTACGAGGTTCTAGTTGTCCGAGGATCACAAACTGTACAAACGATCCTATTCGGGCCCATATTTGTTGTGCATGCACCCTGAGGCGGCTGAGTCACTGTTAGAAGAATTGTATGAAGGGATCTGTGGGAGCCATACTGGAGGGAGATCCTTGGCCCACCGAGCCATTACTCAAGACTATTGGTGGCCAAATATGCAAAGAGAGGCACATGAGTACGCTAAAAAGTGTGACCAGTGCCAACGTTTTGCGCCGAGCATACATCAGCCTGGTGGTACCCTTAATCCACTATCCAGCCCATGGCCTTTTGCTCAGTGGGGGTTGGATATCGTAGGCCCATTCCCTAAAGCAGCAGGAAACAAGAAGTACCTTCTGGTCGGAACGAACTACTTCACCAAGTGGGTTGAAGCCGAACCTCTAGCAAACATCAGGAATGTGGATATGAAAAAATTTATCTGGAAAAATATTGTCACGCGGTTTGGGGTCCCCCGTACCCTCATATCGGACAATGGACTCCAATTCGACAGCAAAGCATTCAGGAATTATTGCAGTGAGCTGGAAATCACAAACAGATACTCTACCCCTGCATATCCCCAGGGAAATGGGCAAGCGGAAGCTGTCAATAAAGTCATAGTTAACGGATTGAAGAAAAGGCTAGACGAAGCCAAAGGTAGATGGGTGGAAGAGTTGCCTCACGTGTTGTGGGCATATAGAACTACGCCTCGCAGGTCTACTGGAGAAACCCCCTTTTCGATGACCTATGGGGCTGAAGCCGTGATACCTCTAGAGACTGGATTCCCAACATACAGGACAAGCTCCTTTGATCCGATCAGCAACGACGGGCAGCTGGAAAAAAGTTTGGATCTAATTGAAGAACGAAGGGAAAATGCAATGGTCCGACTGGCGCATTATCAGCAGAAACTAAAGCAGGGTTATGACGCCAATGTAAGGCTGAGACCCCTGGAGCCTGGTGATTTGGTCTTAAGGAAGGTAGTAGGCAATGCAAAGAATCCAGCTTGGGGAAAGCTGGGACCGAACTGGGAAAGGCCGTATCGCATCACTTCGAGGGCTGGTGTTGGAGCATACTTCCTAGAAGACCTGGATAATTATGTAGTGCCCCGGCCATGGAATGTAAATAACCTCAAAAGGTACTACTATTAAAAGAATTCTTCTTTCAGTCATGATACCATTTAGTTACGCTATACTCATAAGTGTTTAAAACTTAAATCCAATCATGCCTGTAGTCCTCGGACCAGATGATTTGGGTTAGTTAACACTCCTTTACGATTTACAAGTGTTTAAACTTAAATCCAATCATGCCTGTAGTCCTCGGACTAGATGATTTGGGTTAGTTAACACTCCTTTACGATTTACAAGTGTTTAAACTTAAATTCAATCATGCCTGTAGTCCTCGGACCAGATGATTTGGGTTAGTTAACACTCCTTTACGATTCTTATAAGTGTTTTAAACTTAAATTCAATCATGCCTGTAGTCCTCGGACCAGATGATTTGGGTTAGTTAACACTCCTTTACGATTTACAAGTGTTTAAACTTAAATCCAATCATGCCTATAGTCATCGGACCAGATGATTTGGGTTAGTTAACACTCATTTACGATTTACAAGTGTTTAAACTTAAATCCAATCATGCCTGTAGTCCTCGGACCAGATGATTTGGGTTAGTTAACACTTCTTTACGATTTACAAGTGTTTAAACTTAAATCCAATCATGCCTGTAGTCCTCGAACCAGATGATTTGGGTTAGTTAACACTCCTTTACGATTTACAAGTGTTTAAACTTAAATTCAATCATGCCTGTAGTCCTCGGACCAGATGATTTGGGTTAGTTAACACTCCTTTACGATTTACAAGTGTTTAAACTTAAATCCAATCATGCCTTTAGTCCTCAGACCAGATGATTTGGGTTAATTTTCGTCCACGTTATTAGTCCAACCTAATGTTTGGTGAAACGCAAATTTAAGCTGAATTACGTTAACTGTTATTGCCTCGAGGCCTTGTTTAGCGATGTTTGAAAGATTACTGTGATTAGTAGTTGATTATTAGTTATCAAACTATCATCGTTAGCCATAATGACAATCTAACATACACCATAAAAGCCACAAGGAACAAAAGAAAAACAAACTACTTCATTCATTATAAAGGTAATTTCGTTACAAAAATGGATGGCAAAGGGTCCTAAATACTACGCAATCTAAGCATTCTAAGCCTTATCCTGAGGCACTAGGTCAGTCTTCGGCTGATCGCCCGCATCTCCGGTCTGAGGGGGTGCCTGGCTTGTCTCAGTTTGGACTGGGGGATTCTGACCGGCCGAGGGAGCTTCCGAGGCATCTGGCAGGTCACATATATCAGGGTGATAGTAAATGCTCTCAGGTTTCCTTAGGACAGACTCTGCGGGGACTCCAGCCGCATCAAGGCCTTTGCCCCATGTAATTTCGCAGTAATCTCTACAGACCTTGGCAAACTCCTCGGTCAGCCTCGCTTGGGTATCTTGCACCCCCAGGAGGTAGGCAGCCTGCTTCTCGGCCTCAATTGCTTCCTTGGCCAACTGAGCGTCCTCCTTGGCCAATTTAGCAGCGTCCCTGGCCATGTCTAGCTCAGCCCGAAGTTCTTTCACCAACGCCCTCTCCGTTTCCAGATTGATTTCTGTAGTATATAGCTTCTGGCGTTGGTCTTCGGCTTGCTTTTCAACATTTTTCAGACCTGCCTCCACACTTTTCTTTGCCTTCGTCTCCTCCTTCAGTTCCTCGGAGATGCGGGCGCAGTCGTCTCTTGCCTTGCCCAATGCCTTCTCAACATCCTCCCTGGATCGAACCTCAGCTTGCACTTGAATATCTTTCTTTTTATTCCATTCTTCGGCCACGTAAATTTGCTGGGCAATCTGCCTGGGAACCAAAGAATTTTACGTAAAGTTACGAATGCACATAAAGGCTACAAAATAACAACAATTATCTCACCATGCCTAAATCCCTCTTTAGGGACAGAAAGAGCTCCTGTTCGCTGAAGCGCCGATAGGACTCCATGTCCCTCGGAAGGAGGAGAGGCTTCTCCAACGCTTCTGCTATATGCCCAGCTTTCCCTCCAGCATAGTTTCGGAGAGAGGCATCATATGGGATGGCTGCGCCATCCAGTGTTAGCTTCGGAGACCACGCCTGAGTCCCTCGCTGAACGTCTGCGGCCAAGTTCTCTTCTCTGCTCTCAGTAGAAGAAGCCTGTTTACCCCTCGTATCATGGGTCTTCTTCTGCTGCTTGGGACCCTTCGGAGGGACCACTTCCCCTTCCTCAACATCTGTCACCTCTGTCACCACCCTTTTCTTCTTCAGATCAGGCAGCGCTTTTAGACCAGGATCTCTGGGGACTGGAGGAAGAGGAGGGGGTGGTGGAAGATTGACCTTGGGCTGGGATGTGCCAGTACCCTTGGCCACGTCCTTCGGCTTCCTGTTTTTCAACAAGTTTGATAAGCTCTGCATATCCTCTTCCTCTGAGTCGTCAGGCACGACTATGTTTAGAAGTGGAGCAACTGAATGCCTATCGAATGCCTCGTCGGCAGCCAAAATCTGAACCTTCTCCGAGGTTTCCTCGTCAAACTTAAACTGGTCGATTTGCTCGTCAAGCGAGGGGGTCGACGAGGCTACTTTTTATCCCTCTGCTCCTAGCCGAAGGGGGACCCGCCGAATAGGATGGACGAGCAGCGGAACGCCCTGTGGGTTTGGATGCGGCACGGGTGCAAGGTCAAACGACGCCAGAAAACCTTTCCGAGCAACGTCAATACGGTTAAGGCGAGGATCTCCAAGTGTAATCGCGTTGCCAACTGGTTGGAAGTCTTTTGTCTTCGGAGTATAGCCAAAGATGAGATGCACTGCCCTCAGCTGCCCGTCTTCGCTAGCAAATATCTCAGACCGAAGAAGGAAGTTAAGTGCTGCGGCGTTGGTGAGGCTCAGCCGAGGAGCGACATGGTCTCTATCTGGAACGTCAAAATGTCAGAATGTGAAGTACGGTAAAGAAGAACAAATTATTGAAGCCAAAAACCCTAAGTTTATTGTGAGGAAGCCTATATGGGGGATATCCCACCTGGGTCTCCTGGCTGAGTAGGGCAATGAAGCCCGTCATGCCATGCGCCCGAGACGATCAGAAAGTCGTCTTTCATCCCTTTGTTGGACTTGGGGAGGCAAGAGAAGAGCCTGACCTCATCGGATCGGGATATAAGATAATATCCCGACCCTTGCTTGGAACGACATTCGTACATATGTACCACGTCAAGCCAGGAGAGCCCCAACCCTATATGGTGGTTCAGATCATCGGTTGCCCCTAAAATCCTAAATACATTAGCCGCACATTGTTCAGGGCAGAGTCTATGGTTCAGGAGGTAATCTCTGGTGACCCGACCCATGGGGATAGTCATCCCTCCCTCCAAGAAGGCGATGATGGGGATCGCAACCTCGCCCTCTTTTCGGTCTAACAGTATCCCTTCCGAAGAGCAATATCTTAAGCCTACATCTTGGGGAATGCGATATATCGCCCTAAACCTCTCTATCTGGGAAGGACTATCCACTAGATGTTCGAACCTACCCATTTTCAGTTAAGATAGGGAGAAGTGATGTGGAGCGATGGTGGGGAAATGAATGTCCAAACGCCGAAGAAGCAAACTGAAAAGAATACGAAAACCTCAAATGAAGAACTTACGCAGAATCGAGTTTGAGGATGCCCTTTAGCCTTGCGGGAGAACCGTAGCGGATCCTAGTACGAATCGAGGTAGATGACAGAAAAGGCTTGGATTTCTGAAGGCTTGAGTTCGCTGGAGAGTGAAATGTGCAAAGTGAGAGAATAACCCCCTCTGGGACTTTATATAGAGGGAGGCAAGAGGGTGGGATTTACCCCGCCCAAAATTTTGGGAAAAATCTTGTCCGTTGGTTTAGCGACGCGTCATCAAATTTCGCGGACAAGACGCCGCCTGGAGCCATTAATGAAGCCTCGAAAACGGCGCAACGGCAGCGGTAATAAATAAGGCGCCTAGGTTCACGCGCATACACGTGCGGAGAAAGAAATTCAACTGTCATCTGGGAAAATTTCAAAACTCCACTTTTTCTCTTCGGATGAGAGGGAAAAATTGGAATTTTGAGGGGCTATTGTGGGTGAGAAAGCCCAACGCCATATGGTGGGCCTGAGGCCCAGTTCGAATACAACTCCCTGTCCGAAGAGGTTAAAAGGGTCAGCGCTTTGCTATCCTAGTGAGAATGCGACCAATAAGGGACAAATGTTGCGTCCGAAGAAAACCTGGCCGGTTCGAAGAAACTCCCCTCGTCGGATCTCCAGAGAGCTTGAGCAAATAGATATGCTGAAGATTCTTCTGTAAGGGTTGAGCTTTGGACTCACTTGATTGCGTGGATATCATGAAATATCTCACAAATAAAGCTGCCACCACCGCATTTAATGCACTGCAGCAGCTTTCCTAGCCGCGTTTATGTGGAGAAGACACCTGAACAGTGCGTCCTCTACCACCACCACTCACTGCAGGCTAAAGCAAACTTCTGATGTGACTGATACTCAAGTGGACGCCTAGATAAAGGACAAGTGTGCGGTGAAGATGGGGGAAAAAGGGTGTATATATGTAAGGGAAACAGGCCTTACAAAAGGGGGGAGGAGAAAAATTGTATTCACTAAGTTTTTAAATGTTAAGCCTCTTCGGACCAAAAAGATACTTATTAAACGCTAGTTCGAACCCCTTTTTACATTGGTTTGCCTGTACGAACCGTTGCTAAATCCGTAACCAGCCCAGTTGTTTAACCCATCCTCTACAAATTTATTGTTGGGAATTTGTTGGGCTCACAATACAAAGAGTTGGTACCTGGCCCAACAAATTTGGACCCTACAGTGGCAATGTCATTGCCGAAAATGGGAGGGAAAAAAAAAAAAAAAGAGTTGCAACTGGTTTGTGGCAATCGTATTGCCGAAATAGGCGGAACAAAAATTTGTGGCAATTGTGGCAATGACATTGCCGAAAATGGGAGGAAAAAAAAAATTGTTTTAATGGGTTTGTGGTAAGGCATTGCCGAGATATGGGAGAAATTTTTTTTTGGCAATTGTGGCAATGCCATTGCCGAAAATAGGAGAAAAAAAAAAACAAAAAATGTTGCAATTGGTTTGTGGCAATGGCATTGCCGAAATAGAGGACAGGGAATATGTCAGAACATAAAAAAAAGTACGCATATTCTTATTCATCATTTTTTTTTTTAACCGAAGCAGTTTGGTTTGAATCTATAGTACAATGAGTACATTGATGTACACGCCGTAAAAAAAAAAAACAAAAACAAAAACAAAAACAAAAAAAAAAAAAAAACAAAAAAAAACAAAACAAAACAAAACAAACAAACAAAACAAAACAAAAACAAAAACAAAAAACAAAAAACAAAGAAAGTATATAGATTCTTACAATAGGAAAGAAAAAAATAATTGATGTGCACACTGTAAACCAAAAAAAGTAAAGAAAGTACATAGATTCTTACAATATGGAAGAAAAAAATGATTAATGTGCACACTGTAAACCAAAAAAAGTACATAAATTTTTACAATACGGAAGAAAAAAATGATTGATGTGCACGCTATAAAAAAAAAAAAAAAAAAAAAAAAAAAAAAAAAACAAAGAAAGTACATAGATTCTTATGTGCATGCTATAAACAAAAAAACAAAGTTTCAATCAACCAATCACCTCAACTCCTCATCTCATCTGATTCTTATTCTCTGCATACATCGAATATATTCACCTCAAGTACCTTTGTTGTCATATTCACCTAAAGTACTTTTGTTGTCATATTCACCTCAACTCCTAAGAGTTCCTTTTTTGTCATATTCACCTCAACTCCTCAGAGTACCTTTATCGAAACTCTAAACTATAATACACAATATATATATATATATATATATATATAGACACACACACACACACACAAACACAAAAATAAATAAACGTACACCCTAATCCAACTTGCAGTGATAGAAAACATTATAGCATATGGAATTAGTACCATGTTCTTTCAAATAATACAAACTACCAATATGGTCCAACTCCTAAAAAAAAAAAAATTATGCACACCAACCAATCCACTGAAGTAAACTGAATACATATGTTAGGTCATTCAGTTTGGCCACTAGTGGAGCCAGCCACAGTTCGAGTGGGGCATGTTCTTCTATTATGGCCTTCTTGCCTACATAGACTGCACAAAGGCCTTGGTTGATGCTCTTCCCCTTCGTCCGTTTCATTTCGAAGACGAGTTGTTCTTGGTCGACATTTTTCATGACGCAGCTTGATATTAGGATACAAGACAGGGAAATCAGGCTCATTCCAATGTACACTGTCTGGAACCATGCGAAATCTAGGTGCATAACAAGCAATTTGTTCTTCAAAATGGTAGCAGCGGTCGATATATCGCATTGCAGAGATGCCTTGATGTTTACACATGGCAATGACATGTGAGCACGAAATCTTATAAACCTGCCATTTTTTACAACTACAACTGTTCTGCCTCAAATTTACCTCATGATGATGATTACCCCTATATGCAGAGTTAGGGTTTATTGGTGTTCTGACTTCAAACAGACCATCTTCATGACTGAACACAGTAACTGAATGCTTTGGTGCCTTTTTTTCCCATTTATTGAATTTATTCTTTGCATAGGCCGTAATGAGTTCACCAACAATAACCTCTACGCGTGCCTTAGTATATCGATCGGCAAAGTAGGCTACACAACGGTAGTATGTAAGTTCAACTAATGCAGTTATGGGCAGATTCCTAGCACTCGTTAGAATTCCGTTGAAGCTTTCAGACAAGTTTGTCGTCATTGCCCCATAACAATGTCCACCATCGTGTGCTAACGTCCACTTGTCCACCAGTATTTCCGTTAAATACTTCTCACCATCTGCACTTAATTAAGTAATTCTATCCCTGGTTATTTGATACTTTCGTAACTGATTCTCCATGCCTGCCCACATTACCATAGCCTTCAAGTTTTTATTCCCAATTTGTTGATTGAAATTGCTAGCCACATGGCGAAGGCAAAAACGATGATACCAATATGTCGATTGACATATAGTCCATATCGCTGCCATTATACCAGGGTGACGATCAAATATGACACATAACCCTTCCCGATTAGTGACATTAATTTGAATACAATGCAAAAACCAATACCAGCTATCATTAGTTTCCTTCCCCACAATGGCAAAGGCAAGTGGAAAAAGTCTGTTCTCACCATCCCACGTTGATGCAATCAGTAACGTACCTTTGTACTTACCATATAGGAAAGTTTCATCTATACTAATCACTGGCCTACAATGTTGAAAAACTTCAATTGATGGACCAAAAGCCCAAAACACTCTCTCGAATATCGCATAGCCTGGCATAGTAGCAAGAGTCGTTTTCCAAATAACCCTACTGCCCGGGTTTGAATCAGTCAAAGTTTTCAACCATTTTGGCAATAATTGATAAGATTTGTCCCAATCACCAAACGTTCTACCAATTGTTTTTTCTTTCGCCTCCCACACCTTAAAATAAGAAGGCCGGTATTGGTACTTATTGTAAAGAGTCTGTTGAAGTGAAGAAATCTTTATGGTTGGATCATTTTGACAACATTCCTCAACTCTTTCTCAATAACATGGGTATCTAATTGCTCGTGATCTTGTGTGAGCGTGGACTCTGTACATGTGTGTGGACCATTGTATTTCCTAACCTTAAACAACCCATATGTAGCTCGCAAGCATGCTCGAAGATGCCAAGAACAATGTTTGCACCTTACAGACCAACATGCTGGATCTGACTCTCTTACACAAAATGTTTGGTTCCTCTTGATGTGATAGCGTTTAACAGCAGTTTGTAGTTCATCCTTATCGGCAAAAAGCAAGCCCACATAAAACTCTTGGGTAGGGTCCTAAATACTTTGAGTGGGCTTTTGAAATGGTGGGGTTGGATCAATCATATTATCCCACGTGTTCTGTGAAAAGCTTAGTGATGAAGGTTGATGGAATGCCATAGCTAGACTGCTTTCATGATCACCTTCATTTAGAGGCTTCTGTTCATCTCCAACATCTTCAAGGACCTCGTCGTCATCAAGTTGGTCATCATTATCCATGGCTCGCATCCTTTCTGATAATGTATGGATCGCATTTTCAGTAGTAACAGTTATGCGATGTGTATCATTGGGATCATTAGTAGTCTCTTGTGTGACATGCTCAGTTGGATTATCATAGTCAGCATCATTGGTGTTCATTGGCCGATAAGGAACATGTTGGTCTTCAATTGCAACATGGGTATATGGAGCATGATAGTTAGCACCCCCAAAGTTGATTGGGGAATGAGCCACATCTTCAGAATAATGACCAATATGAGTGGCATATGGATCGTGGAAGTGCCCACCATATGAATAATTAAACGATGCACTCGGTCCTTCGTTGGCATATCGAACGGGAAAAACATCTCGATGGCTTCTTATGGGCTCTACACCCACATAAAACTCTACACCTACAAATCCATATTGGCGGTCTAACATATTGAATATTGTATTGACACCACGATCATCTTCTACCAAAACTTGCTGGTAAGTCACAGGATGTGGATGACATTGAAGCGAAAATCTATACCAAATTGTCAGTTTTGAATCTTCTCTATTTATATGAAGCGTGGATGCTAATCTATCACATAGATCTTCAAATGTAACACCCTGGCTTATTGGAAGCATAGAAGGAGGTGGTCATTCGTAATAAACCCCATGTTCTCCATGTTTAATTATTCCGCCGGAATGGATGAGAAAAATGAACAACTTTTCTGTCATCTACACTAAAACATAATAATAGTATCAATATATTAACACTACACAACCATTACAATGCAATACAAGAAGGTAATCTATTAAAAATATTTAAGGTTTAAATAGCTAGAGCTGAGAGAGTTCTGTTAAAGAGGATTGTTTCACTGATAATAATAGTATTAAATTCTTTTTTATTAAGGTTTATGAGCGTATACTAACCTTTTTTTTTTTTTTTTTGGTTTTCTTATAGCATACGTGTATATTATAGGCTAACAAACTAAGTATTTCTTTAAGGAAAAACTGGCCTACAATGTTGAAATATATTTTTGCTATAGGAAATTTTAGGCAAGAATTCATGGACAAATAGTTTAAAACATCTCATACAAATTAGTTTATGTTGCAAAACACATAATACAAAAACAAGATTTTCATGCTTAGCTATACCCAAAAACATATCAACATGAAGATTATAAAAAGAAAAGTAACTATTTAAGAGATGTAACTCACATTCTAAGAGATAAAAAACGGATAGATATTTGCAAGTGTTGTTACTTATAGTTGTTTGTAGAATGTATGGTGCGCATGAATTGCAAATGGTTGATAGAATTATGAAGGGAATAAGAGTGGAGAAGAAGGCTGATAGAATTTATTGGGGAAAAAGAGCAGAAAATAAGAACTCCAGTGCTGTTTAAATAGGATGCAAGTTTCATATTAGTTAAATTCTTAGATTTTAAACTGTATAATTAAATACGCAATTGACCAAATACAACACAACACAGATGGTTTATAGTGTGCACATCAACCATTTTTTTTCTTTCTTATTGTAAGAATCTATATACTTTCTTTGTTTTTTTTTTGTTTATAGCATGCACATCAATCATTTTTTTCTTCTATAAGAATCTATGTACTTTTTTTTTTTACAGCGTGCACATCAATCATTTTTTTCTTTTATTTCATATTCTAAGAAACACAAACCAAACTGCTTCAGTCAAAAAAGTACTGAAGAATAAAAAGACAAAAAAAGTACTTTGAGAATACGAAATCTGGGGAGGAATTTAAAATATATATATATATATATATATATCGTGCTATGTACACAATATTTTTACAATAATTAGTTATTATTAGTTCAAATTTGAATTTAACATTGAAATTATTTTTTTAATCCAACAATAACAATCAACAACAATCTGCCACTTTGAATTTGTTGTAAAAATGTTGTAAAAATTGTGTATACTTATCATTTCTTAAAAAAAAAGTGTAATGGATTTGTGGCAATGGCATTGCCAAAATAGAGGGGAAAAAATTTTGTGGCAACTATGGCAATGCCATTGCCGAAAATTGGAGGAAAAAAAAATTGTTGCAATTGGTTTATGGCAATGGCATTGCCGAAATAGAGGAAAGAGATCAAAGAAAGTACGCATATTCTTATTTTTCAGTATTTTTTTGACCGAAACAGTTTAGTTTGTGTGTATGTCATGTTCTTTCCTTTCGTACTGTAAAAGTACCCTCTGAAACAAATAAGGATAGATTCAAGTACAATGAGTACATTGATTCTTATTCTAAAAAAAGTACATACATTCTTATAATACGAAATGGAAAAAAATAATAATTGATGTACACACTGTAAATAAAAACAAAAAAAGTACATAGATTCTTATAGAAGAAAAAAATGATTGATGTGCACGCTGTAAACAAAAAAAACAAAGAAAGTATATAGATTCTTACAATAGGACAGAAAAAAATGATTAATGTGCACACTGTAAACCAAAAAAAGCAAAGAAAGTGAATAGATTCTTACAATATACAAGAAAAAAATGATTAATGTGCACGCTGTAAACAAAAAAAAAAAGCAAAGAATGTGCACGATGTAAACAAAAAAAGCAAAGAAAGTAAACAAAATAACAAAACTTCAATTCTATCAGAGTACCCTTTTTGTCTGTGCATGAATATTCTCTACATGAATATATGATTCATATTCTTATTCTTATTCTCTGCATGAATATATTCACCTCAACTCCTCTTAGTACTTTTTTTGTCTTTTTATTCTTCAGTACTTTTTTGACTAAAACAGTTTGGTTTGTGTTTCTTACCATACGAAATGATTGATGTGCATGATTGATGTGCACGCTATAAAAAAGTACATAGATTCTTATAGAAGAAAAAAATGATTGGTGTGCACGTTATAAACCAAAAAATGCAAAGAAAGTACATAGATTTTTACAATACGGAAGAAAAAAAAAATGATTATTGATGTGCACGCTGTAAACAAAAAAAATATCTGTGATTTGTTGTAAAAATATTGTGGACGCACATCAATAATTTTTTACGGCGTGCACTTCAATCATTTTTTCTTCTATAAGAATGTAAGTACTTTTTTTTGTTTTTTTGTTTTTTTTACAGCATGCACATCAATCATTTTTTTCTTCTATGTACTCATTGTACTTTTGTTTCATATGGTATTTTACAATAAAGGAAATAACATGACATACACATAAACTAAACTGGTTTAGTCAAAAAATTAATGATGAACAAGAATATGCGTACTTTTTTATGCCCTGACATATTCTCTGTCCTCTATTTCGGCAATGTCATTGCCACAAACTAATTGCAACTCTTTTTTCCCCCCTCCCATTTTTGGCAATAGCATTGCCACAAATTTTTTTTTTTTTTTTTTTTTTTTGCATATTTCGGCAATGCCATTGCCATAAACCAATTGCAACAATTTTTTTTTCCTCCCATTTTCAGCAATGGCATTGCCACAATTGCTACAAATTTTTTTCACCTCAACAGGCCACAATCTGAAGAGAAAAAATCAGATTTGAGCACTACTCAGTATTTTAGACATATCTCTCTATTCAAAAATCCAATTGTCTCAAGGCTGGATGGGATGGAACCGTGACTTAAATATCTACAAGTTTTATGTTTTGAGTTTTTTGAAATTCACAAAATCTGTTGGCCAAAATTAACTCACAAGTTGCTGCTGTAAATTTGGATGAAAATTAGATTGTGAAAGTTTTAGTTTTCTTTGACACTTTTACGAGGGTTTGGAAGAGAGGCTATGGAGAATGAAAATAGAAATGTACACCACAGTAGCCATAATGAAAAGGAAAAAAGATCAACCATAAAAATACAAGTTTGACCACTTTTTTTTTTCCGGCTATTATGCGTCTACAATTGTGGCTACACATATAGATTCTATGTTGGATTTTTAGGAATGGAAAATTATAGTAAATAGATGTATGATTAGATTAATTGGACACTAAATTCAAATGCCAAAAAATGTGTACACACTTCGTTGTCATTTTCGCAAAGGTCTTACGGTTGGTAGTATAATGTGCTATGTATATTATCTAGGCATAATATTTTTTGCTACAATGCTGCATAAACAACGATAATACTTTAATATATTCTTAATAAACAGTCATTTTACATTGATTAGTCATTGCAACGATGGGGTACATGAAGTTTTTGTTATGTTCCACAACATGGAGGATGCCTATTTACTCGTTGTGGGTACCTTCATGCTTGCATAGGACTTTTCCCCATGTGCCTTGGCTGCATTCTAATATCAACCTCTGTTTGATAATTACCACCTTCGTCACTTTCATTATCTGAAGACACCTCCATCTCTTATGCATCTTCTGCATCTTCCCCACTGTCCTCATTTGAGGCATCTTCCTCAGAGTCTGTTACGAAGGCCTCTTCCTCACTGTTTGGAGCACATGCCCACGTATTTGGTGGCGTGTAGAAATCACCAACATGAGGGGCTGGTTGGGAAGGTTGTGGTATGCAGAAATCATAGCTATCCTAGCTATCTTGGCCATAATTGTATTGCTCAACATAGGATGGAGGTGGAGATGGGTGATAGGAGGAAGGTGTTGAACTAGGTTGGGGATAATGGTCATAGCTAAACAAACCCTCAAATCCTTGTCCTATGGAAGTGGATAATCCAATCTGTTCATATAAATTCATGTAGTAGTTGTTGACATTAATTGTATTATACTCACTAAAGGTGGTTGGCTCATTACCGGCAGATGTTGATGGCCCAACTTGGGTAGAGCTGTACATATTATGTTGTGTAAAGATGGATAGTCCGCCTTCATCATTTCCGCGTTGTGTAGAGGTGGACGGTCCGGTTTCAGTTTGGGTTTACGGCCGTCTTCTTTGGTGCATTTGTCGTCGCTCGAAGTGTGTCACCCTCTGAGTAGGAACGAAGGAAATATTTTTTTCCATTGATAACTTCACTCGGGTAAGGCCCTCTACTATTGGTGTAAGGACTTGCTCTGCAGTGAGATCATTCCTTTGTTGGTTTGCAACAGCCAAATTTAACATATTATTGATCTCAGTTTGCAGCCACAGAAAAAAAAAAAAAATTTATTAGTACAGTATTATTGAAAAAGCTAAAACAATAATTTGTTATCAAAATTAGTGCAGTATTTTGTTTGTGTATAATTTGTTCTAATATTAGTGCAGTATTATTGAAAAAGCTAAAATAATTACCTGGTACACATGGGCAGCCGCTTCTGGTGTCGTGAATAGGTGACCATTTTGATGGTACCATATTACGTAGTCCACATCTTCATCGAAATGCTCATCCCCAACACCATGTTCAGCGCGTGCATTCCAAAGCTAGTAGTATTGTTCATGCTGCGTAAGCCAATTGACACCGGACTTCCCTGTCATCTTTACACAATGCACAGATTTATCCAAATTGTCAGTAGGCCATTTTGTACATCTTTGCAACAATCCAAACTGTCGCATGACTCTTTCTGGATGGTAATACTCGACAATTTGGAAGCATAGCAATGACGCTGTTGTAGTCCATATATGTCTTTCTGCAAGACACCATGGATGCAAATAATTATCGTATGGTGTCCAAACAACCTGCAATTCCAATTATAATAACTATGTTATAATCAATAAAATTAATAGTATAACTAGTAAATTAACCATTGATGCATTGTGATATATTACCTGTTCAGTATATTGTGTGTCGTGATTAGAACGGTACGCACGTAGAACATGCGTTGGTGTGTGAGTAAACGTTCTCCTAGTATCCCACCTATACACAATTAATGATTGCCATTGATTTTAGGGTTTGGAAGTATCAAGGATAAACGCTACAGTATACAATATTGTATAGAAATAGAAAGTAAATATTATACCTGCAACCGTATGGTTCGTCGCCATTTAAATTTGTTGGATTTATTGGAATTGGGGTCAAATATGGAAGATGCTCCCACGCTCATAATTGTAATATGAAAACAAGACCTGCAATCTCCGTACGTTTTTGAATAGAAGCAGTACACAACTCTTTATAAAGGAAAGCAAGTGTGGCACTACCCCAGCTATATTCCCCAGCTTCACCAAAGTCGTCTAACAGCTTGAGAAAACAGCAATGCAATCTACTTTGGCTCTTATTTCCAAATAGTATAGCCAAAACTTGGAACATGTATGCCCTAGCATATCGTTGGGTTGTTATAGCATTGGCACTCTCTGGTAGGTTTGAGAATGTATTCCTTACCCATGTTATTTTAACGCTACCATATGACAATGCTGTTGCAGGTGGCATCACTCCAAGTAAATTACCACAAACTTATTCCCATTTCAAATTAGTGGGCCCACACACTGCTTTGCCATCAATAGGCAATCCTGTAAGGATTGCTATATCCTGTAGAGTAATCGACATTCCACAAGTAGGTAGGTGAAATGTATGGGTATCAGATTGCCACCACTCCACCAAAGAAGTGATAAGACTCCAGTTAATATCTATATGTGGTAGGTGGGTAACACGGTATAGTCTACATTGCCGTAAATATGGGCTAACACGCTCGCCTAACTGCCGCGGGGGGGGGGGGGGGGGGGGGGGGCGGGGGGGTGCAAACGGTTGAGATCGCACTCGTAAGTTGAAAACCTGATTTTTTTTAAATGTACAATGTTATATTGCTAATGTTGAAATTATTTTCATGTAAATTGAATAATTGTAGATATTATTAGGACATTAATAAATTTGGATCTCACAACGTACATTGCCTTCCATTGCATCATTAGAGATGTGATATTGTTGTTACTCCATTTCAAATATATCCTACATTAAATGCTACAATGAGTTAAACCATGCAACTTCCATTTGTAGTAAACAATAATAATAATAATAATAATAATAATAATAATAATAATAATAATAATACACATACATATCTTTATTATAAACCAACAAACATATTATGCAATATATTTTTTCCAAGTAATAGATGTAATAATTGATAATAACAAAACACATATTGATTATAAAAAGATCACAATAATACAATTTATTACAATTTTTGTGGTCATGTACAAATAATAACAATAAATAATATTAAATAATTTCAAAATTAACAAATACAAATTTAATTAGAGAGTTGAGAGGCTTACCACAACTGTGAGACCAACTGAAAAAGTGAGAATTATAGAGTGATACTTGCCCAAAAAAAAAAAAAAAAAAAAAAAACACAATCAGCTAACCATAAAAAATAATTCATTAATCTAAAATTTGAATAATAATAAAAACAACAACAACATATACTAATAATAAAAATAAATAATATTAAATAATTTCAAAATTAACAAAACTGTTAGGTTCTAAAGATTTAGGATTTTATGTATTTAGAACTCTAATTTGTAATGTTGGCAAACCATGATCAAAATAATGTATTTAGTCTTGTTTAGGCTTGCTCAAAATTGATTAAATATTGTAAAATTGGAATCGAGTGACTGCAGATGTATTGGAGCATTTCTGCCTGTCTCGATCGATCGAAGGATAGACTCGATCGATCGAATCTCGAGTCAGATGCGTTTTCTGCAGAGTTCCAGCTCAGCCCAAACTCTATTTAAACATCTTGGGGTTCAAGTAAAACTCTCCTATATATAAGGGAAACCCTAGAACGTTTTTTGAGACTTTTAGAGAGAGGGATTAGGGACTTTTAGAGAGAGAGATTAGAGTGCCTCTTGTGCCTCCTTTTATTAGGGTTTTGTACCCAAACCTCTCTAAGTCTTTGTTGCTCATATTTGCTGTTTATGTGAATCTCTTGTGAGATCTTTGAGGAGCTTTCCTTCACATAAACTTAGGGTTTTCAAGGTAAAGATATTATCTACATCTTGATGATCAACAAGGTTGCAACCATTGGAACTTAAAGATAAACAAGCGGGGAGCTTGTAGCTGATTGAGGAATTCAAAGAAAGAAGTAGTCCGTGGACTCGGAGCCTGCGCTTGGTCGTGTCAGGAAGTTACTACTGGTGGGTAGCATTAGGAAGTCAAGCGGGGAGCTTGTAAGTCCTTTTGTAAGAACTTCAATTCTTTCTTAGTGGATTCCGTTTTGCCTTGAGGATCGGTGGGTAAAATCCTCCCCAGGTTTTTTACCGGTTTGGTTTTCTTGGGTGATCATATCATTGTGTTATTTATTATTCCGCTGCATTATATTTTTGATATGATTATTTGATTGCTTTAACCTAGAGTTGCTTAATTTGACTAAGTAACAACTTGACTAATTAACTAGGCTACGCAATCTGGTTGTGGTTTAAGGAGTCTAAAACCGTACAAAAACACATACATAAATTTAATTAGAGAGTTGAGATGCTTACCACAAATGTGATACCAACTGAAAGAGTGAGAATTATAGAGTGATACTTGCAACCAAAAAAAAAAAAACCACACAATCAGATAACCATGAAAAATAATTCATTAATCTAAAATTTGAATAACAACAACAACAACAACAATAATCATAATCATAGGCATACAAATAATATTAACTACAACTACAACAATACATAATATTTTACAATGTATTAGCTTCTAATATTTACAAAGCACATGTTTATACAATAATACTAAATCTATTAATTTGTAGAACTGTAAGTTAATAAACAAAGCAAAAACACTTACATTAACAAAAAACTTACAATTCTTAGTTGTTCACCTAAAGCAAAGTAAAAGACTAACTGAACAATCGGAGGACTTGCAATCCTATGTGAGGAGATACAATTCTTCAGCGAAGGAGGAGAAATAAAAAGACGGTTGCACTTAACTTGCCTTTTATTACAAAACTGAAAAAGACGCTTGCACTTGACTTACCTTTTATTTCAAAACTGAAGAAGACAAAAAAGACTCTCTCTGAGAGATTACAATAGTGAAGAAAACAAAAAAAGAATCTCTCAGAGAGATTACAATAGTGAAGAAGACAAAAAAGAATATCTACGAGAGCTTTAGGCATGCGTGATATGAATAGGTAAAATATATTCGATGCAGAGAATAAGAATCAGATGAGATGAGAAGTTGAGGTGATTGGTTGATTGAAGTTTTGTTTTTTTTGTTTACAACATGCACATAATAATCTATGTACTTTTTTTGCTTTTTTTATTTTTTGTTTATAGCGTGCACATCAATCATTTTTTTCTTCTGTATTGTAAAAATCTATGTACTTTCTTTGCTTTTTTTGGTTTACAATGTGCACATCAATCATTTTTTTCTTTCTTATTGTAAGAATCTATATACTTTTTTTTTTTACAACGTGCACATCAATCATTTTTTTCTTCTATAAGAATGTATATACTTTTTTTGTTTTTATTTACAACATGCACATCAATCATTTTTTCTTCTTTATACTTTTTCTAAAATAAGAATCAATGTACTCATTGTACTTGAATCTATCCTTATTTGTTTCATATGGTACTTTTACAATAAAGAAAAGAACATGACATACACACTGCCTCGGTCAAAAAAATAATGATGTCCTCTATTTTAGAATAAGAATCAAGTTGCTTTGTACTTGAATCTATCCTTATTTGTTTCATAAGGTATTTTTACAATACGAAACGAAAGAACATGACATACACACAAACCAAATTGCTTCAGTCAAAAAAATAGTAAAGCCAAAAAGACAAAAAAAAAAAAAAGGTACTTTGAGGAGTTAAGGTGAATATGACAAAAAATGTGAGTTAAGGTGAATACTAAAGAATAAGAATATGCGTACTTTCTTTGATCTTTCTCCTCTATTTCGGCAATGCCATTGCCACAAACCCATTGCAACAAATTTTTTTTTTCCTCTCATTTTCGGCAATGGCATTGCCACAATTGCCAAAAAAAAAAAAATTCCCCCCTCCTATTTCGGCAATTCCATTGCCACAAACCCATTGCAACAATTTTTTTTTTCCTCTCATTTGACACAATTACCACAAAAATTTTACCCATTTCGGCAATGCCATTGCCACAAATCCATTCCACTTAAAAAAAAAAAGATATGTGCGTACAATTTTTACAACAAATTTTAAATGGCAGATTGTTATTATTTGTTATTGTTGAATTAAAAAAATAATCTCAGTATTAAATTTAAATTTGAACTAATCACATGTGATTAGTTGTGAAAAAGTTATAAAAATATTGTATACGTAACATTTTTTTTTTTATTTTAATTCCTTCCAAATTTCGGCAACCACTTTTTTTTTCCCTCTCATTTTCAGCAATGGCATTGCCGAAATTGTGGGGAAAAAATTTTTCCCACAATTTCGGCAATGCCATTGCCACAAACCATTGAAACAATTTTTTTTTTCCTCCTATTTTTGGCAATGGCATTGCCACAATTGCCACAAAAATTTTTTTCACCTATTTCGGCAATGTCATTGCCACAAATCATTACACTTTTTTTTTTTTTTTTTAGAAATGAAGTGCACACAATTTTTACAACATTTTTACAACAAATTCTAACTGTTAGGTTGTTACTTATTGTTATTGTTGGATTAAAATAGTAATCTCAATGTTAAATTTAAATTTGAATTAATAATAATCAGTTACCTGTGATTTGTTGTGAAAATATTGTGTACATAGCACATTATATTTTTTTTTTAATTCCTCCCCAGATTTCAGCATGCACCTTTTTTTTTTTCCACTCCCATTTTCGGCAATGGCATTGCCATAATAGGGACAAATTTTTTTTACACCTATTTCGGCAATACCATTGCCACAATTAGTTTCTTTGGGGGCACCACACTTAGAGCACTTCTTTCTCACAGCACTCGAGCAGGATATTTGGGCAGCGAATTACGGCAATGCCATTATCGTAATTCAGCATTTTCTCTCTCCCAGCTTTTCCTCATTCTCTCTCATACTTTTCTTGGAATTTCGGCAACACTGTTGCCGAAATTCAATCTCTCTCCTCAAATCCCTAAATAAGTTGTAACAGTGCTTATAACGCAAATAAGTTTCAGATTTACCAAAATTTAGCCAAAAGACTCTTTTGTATCACTAATATTTTTCATAGAAAACAATTTGAGATTTATGATGTGTGCCAGGCTATCGAAGAAGAACAAAATAGGACGCACATATTCTTTCAACTTTTTTTAGTTTTTATCTTTTTGTATTTTCTCCCATTGTCTTGTTTCCATGAGAGAGAAGCAAATTTTACGTTGCTTTTATTGGGTCAATATATCAATAATTTATTTTAAAAGAGTTCTTATAAAAAAAAATTTATTTTTTATTTTTTATAAAAAAATTTCTAAAATGATTTACTTAATATGCTTTAAAAGCATATATTAGTAAATCTCTTATAAAATTTTGGATTTAATCATGAAAAATGCTGAATCATAACAAAGTTTACAACTTTTGTCATAATTCACCATGTAGCAACTTGTAAAAAGGAAATAAAAATAATGAGTTTACGTGAGTTCACACATCGATCACTCACAATTTGCCAATTCAAAATTGTGCTAAGAATCTTGTAGTTGAATTGGCACCTTTCCATGCACAAAGTACCTGGAATCTAAGAGAAAATAGTTCGAATTGCAAGCTTGGCGGCATATTAAATTATTTCTAAAAAAAATATTTTCTTTAAATTTTGATAGCCAATAAAGTTTGCTGCTACATAGGATAATTTTAAAAATGAGTGTATAATTGATTGTAGCCTAGAATAATTATGTTCGAATTAAATTAAACAAGAGATATATTAACTGATGCCATTTGTTAACGATCCATTCTTTGGAAACTTTTTATAAAAAACAAAAAAAAAAAAATTAACTTATATTTTGACAATTTTTTTTTTATATTTTTGTGATATTAAAATATTCCTAAAAATAATCCTTAGAAATATATGAAAAAGTAATACTTGTAAAATAAATGAGACGGTCTTTTAAAGTTAGAATAAAAATAAAGTACAAAGGAAAAAGTAAAACTAAGGGCACACATTAATAAACTAATTTTGGAAAAAGTTTATCAAAAATTAAAAAAGTTTTCTAATAAAACTTTTCTAAAAATAGATTTGTTAATGTGTGCCCTTAGGCTCACAGTTCACGACTCATGTGGGTTGATGTGATAATTCTTTTTTGTTGCATGATATTGATGTGATAACATCAAAAATAAAAATATGATTGATGTGATAACTCATTCAGAAGAGAAAGTGGAAATGTGTGGGGGAGAAAAATTAATAAATTTATGAGTTCATGTCTTTATCATTCACAACTCATTGCGTGATTGACAAAAATTGTGTAATTTTGTATGGCACTAATATTTCTCAGAGAAAAAACAATTTTAAATTTATGATGTGTGTTAGACGGCTATTGAAGAAGAATAAAACAAGACCCACGTACGCTTTCAACCATCTCCCTTTATTAGGTTATATATATATACACACACACACACACACATGAGTAAAGTTCTCTTCTAAAGACTTAAACCCCGGTCTTTACTCCCCACAACTCATTGTGTCATCGACAAAAATTGTGTAATTTTGTATGGCACTAATATTTCTCAGAGAAAAAACAATTTTAAATTTATGATGTGTGTTAGACGACTATTGAAGAAGAATAAAACAGGACCCACGTACCCTTTCAACCATCTCCCTTTATTAGGTTTTATATTATATATATATATACACACACACACATGAGTAAAGTTCTCTTCTAAAAACTTTAACCCCGACCCTTACTCCCCACATCTCTTATTCTACAAGCACTTATACTTGTGGACTGACTATTGCACCAAGGGTATGTGGTGGTAGGTTAATATATTAATAATTCATTTTAGAAAATTTTTCATGATAAGTTTATGTTGGTTTACACATCCATTACTCACAATTTATCATATTGTGGGTTGTGGCAAAAATTATATAAATAGTTATGATCTTGGTATTATTTCTTAATCATGGGTTTACATGCACATAGGCTTTGTAGTGTTTTATAATGAGGTCACGGAGATTTACATATATTTTTGAATGATAGGTGCAATTGCTTTCTCTTAATCCTGTTGTTGATATGTTATTATAAAAAAATAAAATAAAAAAAGATCAAAGTAGAGCAGTTGAACACACCATAGCTAGGACTTAAAAAAAAAAAAAAAAAAGTTTTACTAATATATGCTCTTAGTAAAACTCTTGCAACTTTACTAAAATACAATGACTATTTTATACTTTAGATCTGCACAAATAAAAATTAATTTATTATACGGATTAATAACTAAGTATTTCTATAGTACAAACGGGTTGACATATACATCAAATTATCAATCCAAGTAATAAAGCAAAAACTCTAATTTATTGACTATTCACTACAATTAGTTTTAAAAAAAATATAAGATGTGAAAATAAGTCAATGGGTTTAGTGTGCTTTGTTAAGACATACGTGGATATTGTTAGAGAAATTTGTTATGTAAATTGGTTAATCTTTTAACAAAGAAGTATTATTCATTAAAACTTGACAGATAGCTCGACAGAAACATATCTATCAAGGTTTAATGATAGATCTCGATAGAAGCTGTATCTAATGAGAATTAGAAAATTCAGACTTCCAGATCTGATTTCACACATATCCATGTGTATTTGTGTAGGGTTTCTTTTGTCACAACCCCAGACATATATAATGATTATTTTAAGGGCCGTCTCAAGTGATGCAACTTGATGCAAAGTCATTGTGCATGCAAATTGTGACTAGAGACAGAATTTGCCCTAGTTCATCATATTCTCTGTAGAAATGCGTTACTTCGTCTTTGCACCAAAGGTTTTTTAACCAATGAGCTTCTTAATCTTCATTGTTGGATGAACTGAAGAACTTTGCAGCCAACATTTTCCTCAAGTTGGTGTGTTAGTCACGTACTGGAATCTGTGCATCATTGGTTAGTCACGTACTAGAAGTCGTGCATTGAAATGAGAGATTATCGCTATATTACAAGTTCAATTGGATATTGGGATAAAAGTTCAACTGTAGGTTGATAATATATACTGAGATTCAGGGTCGGCCCTTCCACTAGGCCAATTGCCTAAGGCCCCCAAGTGGAAGAGGGCCCCAAAATTTTAAAAAAGAAGGGGTAGAAGGCCCAAAAAAAAAAAAAAAAAAAAAAAATTTGGTTTCAGATGAGTTTAAAAAAAATCTGGCACATCCTTCTAACCAAAAAACAAAATTTCTATCATATCTGTTTAAACATTGGTAGCACAAAAAAAAAAAAAAAAAAAAAAAGGACTAAACAAAATCAATTGTCCCAAAAATAACATCATTATCCTCTAGACAAACCAAAATTCAACAAGATAAACTACAAATCTGGTCTAAGAAATTAACCACAAAATAATCACAAATTAAAACAAATAAAAAACCTCAAATCCCTAAATCTTTTACCATTTCTCTTTCTCATTCTTGCTCAGCTTCTTTCTCTTAGCTCTTGCGCTTGGCCTTTCTCATTCTTTCTCTCCACTGTTGCTGGCTGCCTGGCTCAAGCTTACTCTAATTTAAATCATCCAATCACATCTGATCTGAAAACTCTAAATTGACTGAGGAGTGAGGATTGCCGACTGCCTTTTTTTTTTTTTTTCGCTGCTGTGTTTTGATTCTGCAGATGGATGACTTTTGACTTTTGAGGTATAAGGCTTGGCTTTCTCTACTTTTTATTTGTTAAGACTGGGCCTGTTTATATTGAGTTATGGCTGGACGTTTGGGCCTTTAAGGTTTTTTATTGTTGTTGTTGTTGTTGTTGTTATAGGTGTAATAGGATTTGTTTTGTGTTTTTTGTGGGTGGGTCTTATTAATAAGACTTGTGTGGCCATCTTGGCATCTTCTTAGCTGGGCCGGGCTTGTACTTTTGTTATGTCTGTACGTAATTTTTTTTCTTTAATTTTAATCTTGTGTTTTATTACATATATTTTAGTTATTGGCAATATAATGAATAAAACTTTATTTATGCAAGTTGAGATTGCTAAAAACTTGTTATTGTTTAGTGAAACTATAACAATACTTTTTATATAAATCAGGTTCTATTTCTCATTTGCTCTACACCTGAAAATTATTCTTTATTTTAGTCTTTATAAATATATTGTTTGATTAGAAATGTCTACTAGAAAATATGCATTTGCATATGAAAAACTGAAAAAAAAAAAAAAAAAAAAAAAAAAAAAAGAAGAAGAAGAAGAAGAAGAAGAAAAACTAATTGAGTTTCAAAAATGATCAATGGATAAATTTGATATTATTAATAAACAAAATATAACACAAAATCTAGATGAAAATATCACAAATGAGCAAAAAATTCACCAAAAATAGATTTTAAATGAAATATAATATAATATATAAATATTAATTTAATTAATACATAACTATAAAAAAAGGTCCCATTTTAGTTCTCGCCTTAGGCCCCAAATTGTCTAAGGTCGGTCTTGCTGGGATTCCTTTTACTTGTAACCGCTTGTTTTGATAATAGTGGATTCTCGAGAGTGGTGACCTTAAATTCACTCGGTGGGGTTTTGCCTCGGTGGTTTTTCTCATTCGTAAACAAATCATCTGTGTCAAATTTATTTTTCGTTGCATTTAACTTAGTTGATGATTTGTTTGTGCTACCACGCTTATTGCTTGTAATTGAATCTAATTAATTCACTTGGATAATTAATTGATTAATTTACCAAAAGGGTCAATACATTCTTGGCCTATCATGCTGTGCACAATGCACTATGCAAAAAGTATAAGAAGGATAACGTGCGTCAATGTGCATGATATTGTAGATTAAAACAAAAAGTTCACATAATCGGATAAAGCTTGGAATTAATGGGTTATCACTTATCACAATACTCTTCCATTACGGAGAGAGGTTTACCTTAATAAGTTAATTCGAAAGAATGAAGCTGCTTACGCTATCCACCACAAGAAGTCCACAAGAAGTTATTATAAAGAAAGCTTAAAAAGAAAAAAATTCAAGAAAAAAAAATGTTGAGATGAGAAATGAGAAAAAAATTTGTTTATTTTTCTTTACACACAATAACGATCATTTACTATTTTTCTTTACTTTTGAAATATGTAAAAAAAGAATAAAAGAATAAATGCAAAATAAATATTGTTAATATAAATTTATATAATTAGTATAGCAATTGTGTAAATTTACACATTTTTAACTTAACTAATGTAGATAATGTTGGGATTTAAATGTGTAAAATTTTGCACTTTTTTTCTCCCTATTTTACATTACCTTGTGCAAATGCTCTAGAAGGGGTCTTTAACAAAGCAAGAAATGGCGTGATAATAAAAGGGGGTGGCGTGAAAGTGGTTACCAAAATCAAGGGTGCATTTGGTTAGGATGAAAAATTGAGGATAGAAAATGAGAAGGAGAAAAGTGTTACGAGAATAGCATGTGAGTGTGTTTGGTTAGGGATAAAAAATGGAGATATTTTGGTGGGTCTAAGAGTTTTTTTTTTTTTTTTTTTCTTTTTCCTTACCCACCATTTGGGATGATTTTTTTTTTTTTAATACTAACATAAAAATTTTATTATTTTTTTAAACTATTAATTTTTTATGTAATAGTCTAATAGAAGTAAATTTAACAAACATTATTTTCAATCTTTCATTTTATTCTCAACTAAACAAAAGAGTTTTTTAATTTTCCACTTTTTCACTTCAACCAAACATATTTGAGAGAAAACTAAATCTTTTCTTTCCCCACTATTTTCTATTCCCTCGGTTTTTTTCATTCATCAACCAAATGAAGCTTATGATCGATATATTTTATTTTGCCTAGAGACATACTCTTTCCCACATCTAAATCTTTAGAGCATTTGCATTAATATATCCTTAGAGCATTTGCTTAGAACCTATTTTTTATGTCTAGCTTAGAACTTATTATTTGCATTTGCATTGTCAATATATTCGTCAATATATATATATATATATATATATATATATATATATATATATTTTTTTTTTGAGAAAGAGAACATTGATGGAAGTGAATACTCAAATGAGGAATGCGATTTTAGAATTATTTCTTGGGTTTTACTAACAAAATTCTTAAGGACATATAGTAATAAACTATTTTAAAACATTTTATGAAAAAATTAAAAACTAATTAATTATTTTGATAATTTTTTCAATTTATTATTAAAATTTTTTAAAAATAGATGATTAATATAACTTTAAGGAAATACGTTAATCGAACTTTTATTTCTTTTAATAGAAGTGGTTATATTATTTGTTCCTTAAAAAAAAAAAAAAAAGTATATTATTTATTATTATCATTTTTCTTCTGACACATATTTTTTTTTCGAGATATCTTCTGACATGCATTTATTATTATTTGTTTTTTTTAAATGCATGGTTTGTTGTTCACTCAAACGATGATAATGATGTACTGCCATTTCATGTCTGGGGCCCGCTTAGTAAAGACATGTTTGCTGACATTAATTGGTTCTGACATTAAGCGTACGTTTACGTTGGACGTTATACTCAATCAGTGTGTTATGTGTTTTTTAGCTGGGCTTATGGATACTGTTTTAGAGCATTGAGAACCGAAAAACGTGTATATTTATATAATTTTAGGTCTTATGATATTATTTATATATTTAAAAATTATTTTATTATAATAATTTTAGTAATAAATTTTTAATAAATAAGTAATATTCAAACAATACTTAATTTGTTGAATTCCTTAAAGCTTTAAGACTGTTTGGTTGTGTGATTTAAATAACAATTTTTATTATTTAAACACAATATATATTTTTATAATATTTTTTTATTTATATATATTTTTACACACTTAAACAATCCAACAACGTTGTACTGAATCCTTACAAGAGCTCCAAGTTCTGTCTTCACGTGTCATGCATTAATTGTACCACAGTAATGGAATAGATTGATTTGAACAAAGGGCGTTTGCATTATTTTTAAAGGGGTACAATAAGAAAAGTAAAAAAAGTAAGAAAAAAAGTAGCGGGAGACTCACAAATCATACATAAAATAAGTAAAAGGGTCTGGCTCTCCTCCCGTTTGAAAGCCTCCCGTTTTCTCTATTTTTTATTTTGATGAATGACACGTAGTAAAGAAGTAATCCAACGATTAGAAAAATGCCAATACAATTTCTCTATATTTTTAATCTTCTTTCCCTCACCTCTCCTCTTCTCTATGCAAATTACTGCCATCACCTGAGCAAGAGAGACCCATCAATGGAAGCTTTATTCAACACAAGATTCCAAGGAAAATCAAATCCAACAAAGCAGATCCAGTACCTCTCTTCTCTAGATCTTTTACCCAGAAAAGACAAGAATTAAAAAAAGAAAAAAACCAACTCAAGAATTAGAAAAATGCCAGCTCAATTTCTCTATTTTTCTCATCTTAATTTCATTCTTTGGCTGTCCTCTTCTCTCTACAACATTACCGCTGTCACTGGGCAACTGTAAACGCAACCCACACTGCAAGCTATGATTCAAAACCAGATTTCAAAGCAAATCAAACTGTGGCTCGTCGGTGTGGATGGGTCTGCAGTTGGAGATAAGAGGCGCCAAAATGCTAATTGGGACTGTTTGCTGTTGGAGGTTGAGCATAGTGCTTCTGCTATGTAGTAATATTCCCTCATTTTTATGATCTATATTATGTCTATATGATTCAAATAAATTGATATTGGTATTGTCTTCGGATTTTTATTTTGTTAGATTTAACAATGATTTTCGCAGCAGTTTTTTTTTTTCTTCTTCTTTTTAATTCTTGTCTTTCTGGGTAAAGATCTAGAGAAGAGAGGTACTGCATTTGTTTTGCTGGATTTGATTTGCTTTGGAATCTTGTGTTGAATAAAGCTTCCATTGATGGGTCTCTCATGCTCAGCTGATGGCGGTAATTTGCAGAGAGAAAAGGAGAGGTGAGGGAAAGAAGGTTAGAAAAACAGAGAGATTGTGTTGGCCTTTTTCTAATCGTTAGATTACTTATTTGCCACGTGTCATTCATCAAAATAAAAAATTGGAGAAAACGGGAGGCTTTCAAACGGGAGGGGAGCCGGACCCTAAGTAAAATATTTAAAACTTATTTGTATAAAGTGAGAAAATGTCAAAAGTTATTTTTAAAAAAATAAAACTTATATTATTTTAAATAAAATTAAGACAAAAAATAGTATAGAATTCACAAATAATTGATAATTTAAGTAAAAAATTAGCTTATAATTAGATGCCAAATGCACATGAGTAGCCTATTAATATTTATCAAAAATATAATTTTTTACAACTTTTATATTAAATGTACATTAAAAAAAATAAAAGTTAGCTTATTTTAAAAAAAAAAAAGTTATAAATAAAATTATTATATTACAGAAGACAGAGTGAAAAAGTTGAGCTTGAGAGCATGATAGGAATCTCCCTTCTTCCCTAGGTTTTCTTTTCATATTTTTGTCTCCACTTTGGTCCATTGACAACACTTCCTAGAACACCAAAAATCCTAACTCTCTGTTTTTTCCTCTTCTCCTCTCATCCCTTCTCAAGAACATACTTTTCATACACATTTCCTCTTAAAAATTCCAGGAAAACACTTTTCATCCGTATATCCACCCATCCTCAAGAACAACCATCTCATCGTTCCCACCATCTCACATAAGGTAAAACTTTGTTTTACACTTTCTTTGCATTTTGTCAAGTGTGTGGGTGTGTTTATCTTTTTTAATTTGGGTTCTTATGGCTAGTTTGTAAATCCATTTTCAAGCCCCAAAATATGATATCCTCTTCTTGATCCGTGGTTAGGTTCTCGTGTTAGTTTAGGCCTGTTTGTTACACAAACCCAAGGACGTGTTGAGATATTTTATAAATTCTGTCAATATATACGTTTGCGTTTTTACATTCTCATCAATAAGTATGTTGTGTATTTTTGTATTTTTCATTCTTGTGAGTTGTGAGTATATGTGATTATAGGTGTATTTACATTTCTATCGTGTTATATTTATGCAAATACACACACAATAATGCATGTTTATGCATGCGTGATGAAATAAATGTTTGATTTGGGGTGGAAAAATAGAGAAATAAAAAATGTAATTTTTATTAAAAAAAAAAAAGGTAACAAATTAGGAGAAAAAAAAGGGATGAACCAAAAAAATACAAAACAAAACATATGAAAAAAAAAACAGATGAACACAACCAAAAATAAATAAATAAACAACCAAATGAGAAGTACAGAAAAAGATAAAAACAGAGAAGGAAAATTATTTTAAAAAAAAAGGTCCCAAAGAAGAAACCAAGCAAAACCCAGTTAATGTTGCATGTTGCAGCATAGGGGTGCTTTAGTCCACATGTTTTTCTTTCCATTTTTCCCCCCTAAAATCACACCAACCAAACACCCAAAAAAATTATTTTCTCTCAACTTTTTTCTCCCATCTTTTCCATCCTCCCTAAAATCTCCCCAATCATATGACCCTTATTTTTATTGATCTCTTCCAAACGTCAAAAGTAGATCAAACAAAAAATAATGGCTCACAAATGTCTTTCAGAACTATTTCTTTTCGTTATGGACCTTATGGCATATTGAATCATTGACAATCTTGTCCAGTTTTTTTCATCTCTCATTGTATTGGACTAAAAGATCTCAAAAGAATATCAACTAGATGTAAGGTTTTTGAGAAAGAGTTTTTAGGTTTTTATCATTCACATCTGGAAATGAAAAAAAAAAACAACAACAACAACAAAACAAAACAAAACAAAACAAAAAAAAGCATATAAAAAATGCACTTTAAATCATCAAAAATAATTTTATGTATTTTACGTAACCACTTTAATAACACACGCTACATCTTGATATTTATTTTACAATTCATCTTACTAAAATAATACTATATTTTATATAGGAGGCAGAAAACAAAAATGATTTTTATTCTTTTTGTCGACATTAGAGGAGAGAGAGAGAATAAAAGGGAATAAAAAACTTATACATTTTACTATGTAGCAAGATGCAATTTTTTTTTTCTCCCAAAATGCCTCACCACTCACCAGAGACTTTTGTGGATCTGAAGTTACATACAATAAAATCTAAAATGGATAAAAATGCATTTTGCATCACCAGTTGCTAATGCCCATTACAAGGACGGGCCCAAAGCTAGACCAAAGGGGCACTAATTCTTTTTATTTTTATTTTTAAAATACTACATATATACACGCAAAATTTTAGAATTTATATCCAAAATTTTGTTTAAAAGAATCGATAGAAAAAAACTTAGGCATCACATTTATATGAGCACTATGAGATGAAATGTGCCTAGGCATCCAGATTAATTTTTTTAAAAAAATACTATATATATAAACACACAATTTTAAAATTTAACTCTAAAAATAAGTATGCCTCCTTGAAAATTTGGTTAAAAGAATCTAAAAAATTTAAAATTAGGCATCAAACTCATACGAGCAGTCTGTGAGATGAAGCGTGCCTTTGTAATGTGTTGTTTTTTTACTTTTTGTTAACTTCAAAACACATTTGTTAATTCTTTTATTTTTATTTTTAATATAAAAAACTTGTGTTGTTAAATTGTTTGACTATAGTTATTCATTTTTTGGTACCCAAAGTTAAAAGTTTTTATTTTTTTATTTTTTTTCTTAGTGACATTAATCAGTTTTTTAGTTCAAAAAATAGTCAATCATATTCACTGACAAGTTAGATTGTAAAAATTATATAGTAAAATTGTTAATGCTCATTACATAGACAAACAAAGCTAAATAGGGGGTCCATGGCCTAGATTTTTATTTTTTTTTTGAAAGAAAAATGCTATATATGTATACAGACACAATTTTAAAATTTAAATCTAAAATAAGTATGCTTCCTTAAAAATTTGGTTAGAAGAATCTAATAAAAAAATTAGGCGTTAAACTCATATAAGCATTGTGAGATGAAATGTGCCTTTGTAATGTGTTGGATTTTACTTTTTGTTAACTTCAAAACACATTTGTTAATTATTTTCTTTCTGTTTTTTATTCGAAAGACTTGTGTTGTTAAGTTGTTTAACTATATTTGTCCATTAATTAATTAGTTTTTTACATCAAGAAACAGTTAACATATAATTAGATGATAAATATGATTTTATTTTATTGGAAAAGTATGGGAAATCTATTTGGTTTTTTCAAAAGGAAAATGCAAATAATTCAAAAACAATTACTTTGTGCATTTTCTTTTATTGATTGGTCAAAGAATTTATTTAGAATGGCATCACACCTACTATAAATTTTTACTTCAGAGAATTTACAAATTAATGTATCAATTTTTAGAAAACAACTAAAAGAAATTAGAAAATTTATTTATTATATTGTTAATATGACACTAATAACATTCATTATACTGTTGATACTAATAACATGTTAGTTTGTAAATATTATATAGTAAAATTGGTAATAGTTATGACTTTTTTTTATAATCTAGATAATGATAAATTTATTACAAATTTTAATGTCTCAAGAATATGATTGGTTAAATGGGGTGGCGTGAAAGTGGTTACCAAAATCAAGAAATGACGTGATAATTAAATGGGGTGGCGTGAAAGTGGTTACCAAAATCAATGGTGCATTTGGATAGGATGAAAAATCCAGGATGAAAAATGAGAAGGAGAAAAGTGGGAAGAGAATAGTATGTGAGTGTGTTTGGTTAGGGAGAAAAAATGGAGATATTTTGGTGAGTCTAAGAGTTTTTTTTTCCTTACCCACCATTTGGGATGACTTTTTTTAATACTAACAACAATTTTTTATTATTGTTTTAATCTATTAATTTTTTATGTAATAGCCTAATAGAAGTAAATTTATACAAACATTATTTTCAATCTTTCATTTTATTCTCAACTAAACAAAAGAGTTTTTTAATCCTCCACTTTTGCACTTCAACCAAACATATTTGAGAGAAAACTAAATCTTTTCTATCCCCACTATTTTCTAGTCCCTAATTTTTTTCATTCATCAACCAAATGAAGCTTATGATTGATATATTTTATTTCGCCTAGAGACATACTCCTTCCCACATCTAAATCTTTAGAGCATTTGCATTAATATATCCTTAGAGCATTTGCTTAGAACCTATTTTTTATGTCTAGCTTAGAACTTATTATTTGCATTTGTATTGTCAATATATCCGTCAATATATATATATATATATATATGAGATGGGTTCAAGTTACACCTGGTGTAACTCTTTAGAGTTACACATTTTTTAAACCATTGGATTCAAGTAGATCCAACGGTAAAAAAAGACTCTCATTAATGCTAATATTTTGATTAGGATCTCATTAATTATCCCTCATTTATTATATTTTATACCTATCTTTAAACCCAAAAAAAAGTGTTACGTCTGATTCTTTCTCCCTCTATGTTTCTCTCACAGTCTCTTTCTTCCCCACCATTGTTCCACCTCTACGGATAGGTTGCCAGCAGGAAAAAAAAAAAAAAAAAAACAAACAAACAAACAAACAAACAATGGAACAATAAAATTGAAAGGAACACTCGTTTTTATCAATATCCCAGGCCGTGACAGTTGAGAACATGCGTCTTACTATATGTAAATTGGAGAATTCTATGGTACACGTTTGCAGATCTTGTTTAAGGGGAAAAGGAATGTGAATTGTTAGGTTTTACAACATTAAAACTTTTTAAGGGTACGATCAATCTTGGAGCCAACTAACTTTGAAATTTAAAGTGATGGTATTGTATACATGGAGATAGCAGCAAGAACAGATTTAACTCTATTATAGAAATAAGAAATTTCATCAAAATTAGAATCAGTTTGATCTACTTGTCTTTAGCATTTACTTGATAACTAAAATAAATTATAACAGGAGAAGACAAGAACACACACACACACACACACACAAAAACCGGATTAATAAGTTGAGATTTGCTCTGCTCTGCACAAGTCTATGTATTCATCATATGCTATGTTTTAAACATAAGATCTTCATCCTCCGTCCTTGCACTTCCCCAGCTTGGGTTATGCCTAAAAATCCATTGACAACCCTTCAAGCTTTTCCTGCCCCTACTGATCCCTCTCTCACTCACTGTGATTCTACATGAACCCCTATTACAGAAACTCCCATCCCCCATAATATTCCTAACCCTTCTAGTGTTCCGCAGTTTTTTTTTTTTTTTTTTTTTCCCTTCTTCTATTGGCAATCTATCCATGGAGGTGGAACAATGATGGAGTAGAAAGAGATAGAGAGAGAAACGTAGAGAGAGAGAGAGTCAAATATAACACTTTTTTTTTTTTTTTGAGAAAGGATGGGAAAAAAAATTAGAGAGAGACGTATACTTTTTTGTGTTTTTTTGGGTTTAGATATAGGTATGGAATGTAATAAATAAGAGATAATTAATGAGATACTAATCAAAATATTAATATTAATGAGTGTCTTTTTTGACCGTTAGATCTACTTAAATCTAATGGTTTAGAAAATGCGTAACTCTAAAGAGTTACACCAGGTGTAACTTTAAAGAGTTACACCAGGTGTAACTTGAACCCATCTATATATATATATATATATAAATTTTTTTTTTTTTTTTGAGAAAGAGAACATTGATGAAAATGAATACTCTAATAAGGAAAGCGTTTTTAGAATTATTTCTTGGGTTTTACTAACAAAATTCTTAAAGACATATATTAATAAACCATTTTTAAAAAGTTTAAAAAAAATAAAAAAATTAATTATTTTGACAATTTTTTTAATTTATCATTAAAATTTGGGATAATTACAGTAAACCCACCTGTGGTTAAACCCGTTTTCACTTTGCCTACTCGTGGTTTAAAACTTTACACTTTACCCACCTAAACTTCAATCTGTTACCCATCCGTTACCCACCTCTCCTTTTACTGTTAGAAAAACATATTTTTAGGGAAAAACAAACATAACAAAGATCAAAAAGTTAGGGTTTTTTTTATTGCTTAAGAACTTCTATGAGAACAAAGTGGAGGAATAGCACACAAATTAGCAGTATTGTTATTCTCTTGTCGAATGGGTTATTCAAACATGTATTGGTTTGGATCTGTACTCTTAGTTGTTTCTTTGCCTAAAAAGCAACCTCCTTTTTATCAAAACAGCACCCATATACTCAAAACCCACAAGCTAATGACCAACAAGTGCACAGAGCTCCCAAAGTATTGAAGTGTTCAAGAGCAGATTCAGCTTAGTCTTTATCACAAGCACCATCTTCGATGAGATCTTAATAATAAGAACACACCAAAACCACAGCAACCCACGAGTAAATCCCAAAAAAGAATAACCTTAGAACCCGAAAGCAAAAAATACCTAGAAAAATCTTCAAAAAAATTGGGTAAATTCGCTTGTGGGTTGAGCATCATGTGTACGCCGCCTCTTCTGCGCAGCGCCACTCTAGGAGCCATCGGTTTAGGTGAGGGAGAATGCAGCGGAGTAGTTGGAAGAGAGGCAGAGCGACTAGGCGTACTCAAAGTCGGTTTTGGTTTTGGATATGCTTTGAAACTTTGTGTTTATTAGGGTCGGGTTGGTGGTGTTAGGGCTGAGCGTGGAGGAGAGGCCAATTGCGCCGTTAAGGGTGTGGGTTGTTGGATACGTGGTGCAATATGTGATCGTTGAGTGGTGCAATGTGTGATCGTTGAGTATAAGAAACGATGTGAGGTGCGTTTGATGGGATTGGAAGGACGTGGGGTTTGGGAAAGTGGTGCAGATTTGAATTTGAATTCAAGTTCGACTTCTAGGTCTAGGAGTGATGGTGAAGATTATGGGATTGAGAAACCAGGTTAGGGAAGAAACCAGGGAAGGCCAGTTTTGACAACGTTGTCCTTGTCCTTGTTGTTTTTGTTTTTGTTGTTATTTGCTTCAATATATCTTTTGTTTAACATGGGGCTTGGTTAAAAATTCATTTTACATTGAGAAAATTTGTTCTCATAGAAGTCTTAAGTAATAAAAAACTCTAACTTTTTGATCTTTGTTATGTTTGTTTTTCCCTAAAAATATGTTTTTCTAACGGCAAAGAGAGAGGTGGGTAACAGATGAGTAGCAGATTAAAGTTTAGGTGGGTAAAACGTAAAGTTTTAAACCACAGGTAGGAAAAGTGAAAATGGGCCTAACCACAAGTGGATTTACTGTAATTATCCCTTAAAATTTTTTAAAAATAAATTATTAAGAGATTAAATTCTATAAGAATGGGGTGTAAAACCTATGTTTTACACCATCCAATAAATGATTGCCACATTAACATTTTATTTAAAATTTAATAAAATTCAATACATTCTACCACACTTAATAACATCTCGATAGATTCCCAATTTAATTGGATTTATATATGAGTATTAGAATTGATTAAATATGATTGTATTTATTCTTAAATATATAATAAGATAATATGACATGTTGAAATTGAAGCGATAAAATATAAACTTTACATTACATCTTTATAAAATTTAATATCAATTATTAACGTACCCCTAAAAGAAGATACGTTGACCGAAATCTTATTTCTTTTACTCATATTATTTATTATTATCATTTTTCTTCTGACACGCTTTTTTTTTTTTTTGAGATATCTTCTGACACGCATTAAATGTATGGTTTGTTCTTCACCCGTCCACTGTTTCAGTTTCAGGCCTAACTTTTCATAAACTCAAATTTTTTTTCTCTCACCCCTGCGCAGCTGCCGCTCTCTGCCTTCAACCCATTCTCTGCCTCTCCTTCAATCCATTTTCACAGCAGCCCGGTACCAGTGAGTTCTATGAATCAAAATCATCACTTTTTTAATAGTGATTATAGAGTTATTATTATAATTTTTGCATGTCACTGACATTATCTCCTATAGATCAAGACATCCAAAACAAAAACCCAAAAACCCGACAAAAAAAGAAGAAGCAAGATTTATATCTCCTATATGAACCTCAATCTTTTTTGCCCAAAAGAACCAAGATCACAAAAAACAAACCTTTTTTCCTTTTCTTTTTTCTCAGTTTTTAAGAGTAACAAGAGCAAGAGCAAACCAATAATGTTTGATTTCTTAGAACGTGAGAATACTACTCAGACACGAAAAGGACAAGACAAGACAAGAGAGAAACTAATCACCTTCTTCCGAACAACAACAACCGGAAATTCAGTACAAATACGAACTAAGAAAAAGAAGCAATAAAGAGACCCAATATAAAGACAAGAAAAACCCAGCAGAGCACACCACCAACTAGTCTTGAAAATATGGCAGAACCCTCAAACTGTAAGAAAAACAGTCAAACAAAATTGAAAGCAAAACAGGGAGGTTGTTGAGCTTGTGAAGAGTTGTAAAGGGCACTAGATCAGAGATCAGAAAACTCAGAATAAACCCACAAACAAAAAAACAATTTGGGGTCCAAGAAGCTTAAAACAATTCAAAGAACCAAATCAGACACATACTTATATAGAAACAAGATCATGAATTATTTATTAACAGCAGAAGGATGATGACGAAACAATAATATATATATATATATATATATGAGAGAGAAAGAGAGAGAAAAAAGAGGATATACTTGTGGTGTTAGAGATAAGAAGAAAGGAAAGTGGCAAAGGCTGTTGGGTCTGGGTGAATACTGAAAAAGCTTCCTTTTTTTTTTTGTAGTTTGCTTTCAAAGTCAGTGTATAATGTATATAAAAAATTATGAATGAAAGATTTTGATCATTTCTGGTACTGTGTGTATCTGTATCACTACTAACAGACAAAACCAACGCGGTTACAATTAAAAAAAATTTAAAGAGAGAGAGGCTTGGCCTTGCGTGTACTGTTACCGGGCTGCTGTGACAATGGAGTGAAGGAGTGGCAGAGAGCGGCAGCTGCGCAGGGGCGAGAGAGAGAATTTTTTTTTTTTTTTTTTTTTTTTTTTTTTAAGTTTATGAAAAGTTAGGGCTGAAACTGAAACAGTCGGCGGGTGAAATTTTTTAAGGGCAAAATAGTCTTTTTGTTGTTTGGTGAGGTGTCAAAAATTTAAGCTATTAGATTAGATTTATGGCTGAGATTTTAGGTATTGCACCCTTGCACGGGATATGAATCTGATAATGCTGTGCTGCCATTTCGTACTGGGGCGGCCCGCTTAGCAAAGACATGTTTGCTGACATTAATTTGTTCTGACATTAAGCGTACGTTAGCTTGTGCGTTTTGTTCAATTAGTGCGTTTTATGTTTTGTTAGTGGGTACTATAATTACTGTTTATGTACCATCAAAAACTAAAAAAAATGTACATATTTATGCATTTTTTAGTTCTACGGTTTTTTTTTTTTTTTTTTATAGCTAAGATGATAGTTTAAGGTACTGTTTATATGTTTAAAAATTATTTTACTATAATATTTTTAACAATAAATTTTTAATTTTTACTAAATAAACTGTATTCAAACAGCATCTAATTGGTTGAATTCTTTAAAGCTCTAGGGTTGTATGATTGTTTTGTTTAAATAACAGTTTTCATTATTTAAATAACACAATATATATTTTCACAATATTTTTTTATTTATATATATTTTTTTATAAGGCTTAAACAACGTTGTTGTTACCGTTACCAAACAACGCTGTACTGAATCCTTACAAGAGCTTCAAGTTCTGTCTTAATTTGTCATGCATTAATTGTATGCACAGTAATGGAATAGATTGATTTGAAGTATGACCAAATGGCATTTGCATTATTTTTAAAGGGGTACAATAAGAAAAGGAAAAAAAAAAAAAAGTAAGAAAAAAGTAGCGGGAGACTCACATGACATACATAAAATAAGTAAAATGTTTGAAACTTATTTGTATAAAGTGAGAAAATGTCAAAAGTTATTTAAAAAAAATTAAAACTTATATTATTTTAAATAAAATTAAGACAAAAAATGGTATAGAATTCACAAATAATTGATAATTTAAGCAAAAAAATTAGCTTATAATTGGATGCCAAATGCACATGAGTAGCCTATTAATATTTATCAAAAATATAATTTTTTATAACTTTTATATTAAATGTACAATAAAAAAAATTAAAAGTTAGCTTATTAAAAAAAAAAGTTATAAATTAAATTATTATATCACAGAAGACAGAGAGAAAAAGTTGAGCTTGAGAGCATGATAGGAATCTCCCTTCTTCCCTTGGCTTTCTTTCATATTTTTCTCTCCACTTTGGTCCATTGACAACACTTCCAAGAACACCAAAAATCCTAACTCTTTGTTTTTCCCTCTAATCCTCTCATCCCTTCTCAAGAACATACTTTTCATACACATATCCTCTTAAATATTCCAAGAAAACACTTTTCATCCATATATCCACCCATCCTCAAGAACAACCATCTCATTGTTCCCACCATCTCACATAAGGTAAAACTTTGTTTTACACTTTCTTTGCATTTTGTCAAGTGTGTGGGTGTGTTTATCTTTATTTCTTGTCTTGTTGTGATTAGATTATTCTACTCGTGTGTGTGTGTGTGTTTTTTTTTTTTTTGAATTTGGGTTCTTATGGCTAGTGTAAATCCATTTTCAAGCTCCAAAATATGATATCCTCTTCTTGATCCGTGGTTAGGTTCTTGTGTTAGTTTAGGCCTGTTTGTTACACAAACCCAAGGACGTGTTGAGATATTTTAAATTCTGTCAATATATACGTTTGCGTTTTTACATTCTCATCAATAAGTATGTTGTGTATTTTTGTATTTTTCATTCTTGTAAGTTGTGAGTATATGCGATTATAGGTGTATTTACGTTTCTATCATGTTATATTTATGCAAATACGCACACAATAATGCATGTTTATGCATGCGTGGTGAAATAAATTTATGAAAAATGCTATTTTCGCAACAAATCTTAAGTAACGGTTCCTATTGTGTGTTATTGATGAGTAAAAAAATAATTTTTGTAGTAAATTTAAATTAAAACCAGTAATAACTTAATACTTAAGATTTATTATGAAAGTATTATGAAAATGTTATTGATTAATTATTTTTCTAGATTTATATATATTAGATATAGAAAACGAGAAAATAAACAACCACTTTTTTTTTTCTTTTTTTTGGACTCGTTTTAGGGTTTTTGTTTGTTCAGGTTGCTATCTGTTTTTGCCACATAGATCCAGGGGTCCACCTTGGGCACCTCATTGGGTTTGTCTTCTTAGCCATTGCCCATGTCCATTGGACTCATGGATTAGAAACGTGCTAAGTAAAATGCTTAGAATTGACCCATCTTTTAGCTCTAGCAAATACATACAGTGAAAACACATAATTTTATCTTCTCATTTTTAATTCTCTCAAAATATTCTATTCCTTGATCATTTTTTTCTGTCTTTCCAACCAAACAAAGACGAAGCAGCATGAGTAGACACATTAGTCATCTTTCCTTCTTACTTCTTAGTCACTATCAATTCTTCTAACCATTATTACGCCAATAATTTTAGGACCACAAACTTTATCAAATTATTTTTCACAACTATCCTACATAGTTAATTATGAGTGGTAAAAAAAAAAAAAAAAAAGTAGTGGTTTCATATAAAAATAATAAAAAGTTGATATCAGTTTACCATATAGAATAGTACTGGAAAATAGTATGATAAAGATTATGGTTCTAGAATAATTTTTTAAAGATATATAGTCTTTTTTTCAATAACTTCTAGTTTTTTTATTTTTTATTTTTAATAGGAGTCGATAAATTCTTGTTGTTAAAAGTGCACTTGTGCAAGACATGGTCTCTTGCTTCATTCCAATGGGCGAGAATATTGACGAAATGGAGATGCCTCTTGAGTTATTCTAGGACAACAACCTTTCCTACAATTCTCATATGTTGCATACTATAATTAGTTGCGGCAAAAAGTGTGTATGATTTGTGGTCCTAAAATTTTTGGACACCTCTCCCATTGTTGAGTTTATAGACATTACTTTTACACCACTCATACAATTTTTATTAGAGGAAATTTTGGAATATTATTTTTGTGCTACAATTTTTGTCACAATCCTAATTTGGCTAAGGTGGAGACAAAATGATAAAACAAGTGTTGTGGTCCATTTGGTTGAAGGGGTAGAAAAGTGGGAAGGTAGAAAATATTTTAGTTTTCCCTCATGTTGTTTGATTTGGAGGTGGAAAAGTAGAGGGATAGAAAATGTAATTTGTATTAAAAAAAAAAGTAACAAATTAGGAGAAAAAAAAAGGGATGAACCAAAAAAAAAATAAAAAAAACATATGAAAAAAAAAAAAAAGATGAACACAACCAAAAATAAATAAATAAACAACCGAATGAGAAGTACAGAAAAAGATAAAAACAAGGAAGGAAAAAAAAAAAAATTTAAAAGGTCCCAAAGAAGAAACCAAACAAAACCCAGTTAATGTTGCATGTTGCAGCATAAGGGTGCTTTAGTCCAGACTTTTTTCTTTCCATTTTTCCGTGCTAAAATCACATCAACCAAACACCCAAAAAATTTATTTTCTTTCAACTTTTTCTTCCCATCTTTTCCATCCTCTCTAAAATCTCTCCAATCATATGACCCTTATTTTTATTGATCTCTTCCAAACCTCAAAAGTAGATCAAGCAAAAAATAATGGCTCACAAATGTCTTTCAGAACTATTTCTTTTTTTGTTATGGGCCTTATGGCATATTGAATCATTGACAGTCTTGTCCAGTTTTTTTCATCTCTCATTGTATTGGATTAAAAGATCTCAAAAATAAAATAAATAAGAGTGATAAAATATCAACTATATGTAAGGTTTTTGAGAAAGAGGTGTTAGGTTTTTATCATTCACATCTGGAAATGAAAAAAAAAAAAAGCATAAAAAAAGCATTTTACGTCATCAAAAATAATTTTACGTATTTTACGTAACCACTTTAATAGCACACCCTACATCTCGATATTTATTTTACAATTCATCTTACTATAATAATACTATATTTTATACAAGAGGCAGAAAACAAAAATTATTTTTATTCTTTTTGTTGACATTAGAGGAGAGAGAGAATAAAGGGAATAAAAAATTTATACATTTTACTATGTAGCAAGATGCAATTTTTTTTTCCTCCCAAAGTGCCTCACCAGAGACTTTTGTGGATCTGATGCTACATACAATAAAATCTAAAATGGATAAAATGCATTTTGCACCACTAGTTGCTAATGCCCATTACAATGACGGGCCCAGAGCTAGACCCAAGGGGCACTAACTCTTTTTATTTTTATATTTAAAATACTACATATATACACACAAAATTTTAGAATTTATATCCAAAATTTTGTTGAAAAGAATCCGATAGAAAAAAACTTAGGCATCACATTAAATAGGGGGTCCATGGCCTAGATTTTTTTTTTTTTTTTTAAAGAAAAATGCTACATATGTATACACACACAATTTTAAAATTTAAATCTAAAATAAGTATGCTTCCTTAAAAATTTGGTTAGAAGAATCTAATAAAAAAATTAGGCGTTAAACTCATGTAAGCATTGTGAGATGAAATGTGCCTTTGTAATGTGTTGGATTTTACTTTTTGTTAACTTCAAAACACATTTGTTAATTATTTTCTTTTTGTTTTTTATTCAAAAGACTTGTGTTGTTAAGTTGTTTGACTATATTTGTCCATTAATTAATTAGTTTTTTAGATTAAAAAAAAAAAAAAAACAGTTAACATATAATTAGATGATAAATATGATTTTATTTTATTGGTAAAGTATGGGAAATCTATTTGGTTTTTTCAAAAGAAAAATGCAAATAATTCAAAAACAATTACTTTGTGCATTTTCATTTATTGATTGGTCAAAAAATTTATTTAGAACTAGCTTGTAACCCTATGCATATGCATAGATACACTTAATATATACAATAAAAATAATAATAAAATTCCTATATATATAATTTAAATACTATTGATAGTCATTTTTCTATTTTGTTGACTCTTTAAAATATTTTGTAATGATATTATTAGGTACAAAATGTAAATTGTCCTTTTTTTTGTGAAATATTTTTTTTTTACTATTTATTTATTCTAGACTTTTTGGGTTTTGTACTTAATAACTCACTTGGATGAATATTTAGAGCATCCACATCAGTCTTTCTAAATTTTCTGTCTATTTTACACAAAAAAACCTACTCTTTCTATTTTACACTATCACTTTTATAAAACACCCACATCAATTTATCTATTTTACAAGATATTTTAATAAAATATTCATTCTTCTCAATTTTTTTATTATTTCTCCCAACCCTCTTTACCTATATACGCGCGCTCTCTCTCTCTTTTCAGAACAGATCACCTCTCTCTCTCTCTCTCTCTCTCTCTCAAAAACCAAACTCCGGTGATCCACGAACCAAGCTCCACGATCGGCCGATCCACAAACCAAGCGCCAGCGACCCAGATCCTTTCTTCATCGGCCGATCCATGAACCAAGCTCCGGTGACCCAAATCCTTTCTTCACCGGCTGATCCACGCTCCACAAGCACCGATCTATGTCTCTGTTGGTTTGACCGAGATCTCCCTAGCTCCGATCCACAAGCACCGATTAGTTAATGTATCTCCCTAACTCCGATCAGGCAAGACCCATACCCATGAGCTCCGATCAAGCGAGACCCACGAGCTCCGAACGTTCGATAAGCACCGATCTCTCTTTGATGTTTGTCCGTTTGGGTTTGTGTGTGGGTGTGTTTGTGTATCTCTGTGTTTTTTTTTTTTTTTTGAGCAAGTGTATCTTTGTGTTGATTTGTCTGTATGGATATGTTTGGATTAATTTTCAATTGATTTTGGGTTAATTTTTTGTTGATTTTGGGTTAATTTTCAGTTGATTTTGGTTAATACTTTGTGCTATGGTGGTTATTTTGGCGTGCTAAGTTGTTCTAATGGATGGGGAAGAAAAGTAGTTTGATGGAGAGAGAAAAAACTATTAAAAAACTAAACACACATGCTACAGTGCCCATGTAAATTTACACGGTACTGTAGCTCATTGATAATTTTACACAAGTTTACACACTTTTAAACGGACTGATGTGGAGTGTTTTTTTATTCAAAATGTGTAAAAGTGTTCAAAATGTGTATTTTACACATTTATAGAAGAGCTGATGTGAATGCTCTTATGATGTGGTCCCACATTTGATTCTAAAATTAAAAAATAAAATTTTTTAAAAATAAATAATTTAGGACACATGGCGCAAAATTGAAACTCTAATTTGGAATTCTAATTTGAATTTCTCTCAGTTTTATCTATTATTATATATCTAGATGGCGCCACAACTAGTATAAATATGTACTTCATAGAATTTACAAATTAATGAATTAATTTTTAGTAAACAACTAAAAGCAATTAGAAAATTTATTTATTATATTGTTAATATAACACTAATAACATTTATTGTCATGTCAGTTTGTAAATATTATATAGTTAAATTGGTAATAGTTGTGACTTTTTTTTATAATCTAGATAATGTTAAATTTATTACAAATTTTAATGTCTCAAGAATATGATTGGTTTCACTTTTTTTTTGTTGGATAGAGAGATAGTGAGGAGGATATAAATAAATGAACATTTAATTTACTATTTTTGGGGATCAATGACATATCAATTTGTATGATTTAAGTAGTAAAATTTATAGCATTCTTAACCTCATTTTTATTTATTTATTATGTTTTTTATGTGACAAATCATGTACATTGTCACATCAATTTATAAGCTTTTTGCAAAATGTCAAAATTTAGGTGTAATTCCTTAGATGCAATTAATATATTAGGTTTCCCAATTTGATTCAATGTATATGTGTTTCAGTTAATTGGAAAACCTAATTTACTGCGGTTAATGAGCATTATCTAAGTTTTACTCTTCATAAATTTTAGTAGCCATTTCAAAGTTTCTCTTGTAGATATTTTGTAAATTAATACTAATAAACAAATACTAGTTTGCATTAGAACAAAATGGCTATACTTTGGTCCCCCATGTTACCAAGGTTAAAATATTCCCCATTATATACTTGGTAGGTTAGGTCTCAAAATGGCTACTAGAGTAATATAATTATCTATGTTTTTAGATTGTTGATCTTGGTGGCAGGATGCTTGTGGTTTTATAGAGTACAATACATAAAGCATGATATTAGAATATGATCTTTTCATGTTTTGTTTGTGCCCTTGTATTTGAGAGCTTATCTCAATAATATTAAATTGTGACTAAGTGTAATATTGTATCCCAAGTAATGATGTATAAGTTCTAACTGCTTGTCTTTTTGTTTTCTCAGCAACTAAATCATACGGTCGGTAAGTATAAGCAACAATGGAATCAAACTCAAAACGCCAGCGAATTTCTTATTCTGTGAAAAGCAATAGGCAAATAAAATATCAGGGTGGTGTTTCCTCAAGACGCCTGAACATTTTGACGGAAGTCATAGTCCGCGAAAAGGAAGATAGGATCAGCAATTTACCATGCAAAGTACTTTGTCACATCCTCTCATTTCTTCCAACAAAACATGCAGTGGCAACTTCTGTTTTATCCACCAAGTGGAAGAATATTTGGCCTTTAGTCCCCATTTTAGACTTTGAGGATAGCTTATTGTTACATGAAGAAAACCTTATCAATAAACCAGTAGAAAATTTGAGAGTGAGCTTCTCAAGTTTTGTGGACAGAGTGCTCACTCTACACAATGCACCACGCCTACATTGGTTTCGTTTGAAATGTGCTCAAAATTATGAATCCTCACATGTCAATGCATGGATTTACCAAGCACTACGGCGTCATGTACAGAAGCTTCATCTGTGTGTCCCCACTGTGCACGGTGATCTTTTTAGAACTGAATCACTGGTTTACCTAAAACTAGGCACGAACTTTGTGCTCAATGTTCCTGCTTCTGTACTTTTACCAAGCCTCAAGACTCTCCATCTGAACTCAATTGAATTTTCAGATGATGCTTCGACACATAAGCTCATTTCGGGCTGCCCTGTGCTAGAACAACTGTTTATAGAAAAATGTGGAATGAAAAACATACGTTGTTTTAACATTTCTGCCCATGCACTCAAGTGTTTGGCCATGGAATGTGCTATATTAGATAATGAATATGCTACAGAATTCTGTGGGTATAAAATTGTTATTGATGCTCCAAAACTTGAATACCTGAGACTATATGATTATGTAGCAGAAGGGTATCATTTTAAGAATCTAAAGTCACTAATTGAAGCTCAAGTGCATGTGGATTTAAGCACTCGAAGGATAGAACAAAGGGACCGTGCTTATTATGGTCAAAAAGTACTGGAGCTAATCAAAGGTATTCATAATGTCAAGGTCTTGCATCTAACCGGTGATTCTATGGAGGTTAGCTTTCCTAACACTTATATTTTGTCCTTTTAAAATCTTCTCTCTGGCTCTCTTTGAGTATGCTAGTCAATTACTTAAGAGTTAAGAGTAGTGTCTGTTACATACACTCTAATAGTGACTTAAAGTCATGAGTTCCTTTGTAAATTGCAATTTGTGTGTATTATGTATACACTTAGTTGTGTACACTAATCATTTCTCATTACTTAATACGATTAAACAAGACACCTTTCAAGATTTGTTGATTTGACAAGTATTTTTTAATGAATGAAGGCTCTCATGTTATCGGGTAGCAACCTGCCTACACTGAATAATGTGAGCCATTTGGAGGTAAATGTTAACAAACTTGTTGGATGTATGTTTTTGCCGGACCTACTCAAAAGCGTGCCTAACATACGAGCTCTTGACATTGGAGAGGTGAGTTTGTATTAGATTAATCTTCACTACTAAGCACTATTTCTGAAACTTGGTTTTTGTAATTGTTATCAAACATATTGGATGGCAGTTTCTATCGAAGTTTCTATCGAACCGAATCAGAATTGTGCCTAACGTAGCTCTCGCCTTAAGACAGGTGAGTTTGTATTTGATTAGTCTTCACTAATAAGCACTATTTCTGAAACTTAAGTTTTTGTTTTTGTTATTGTTTTCAAACATATTGGATGACAGTTTCTGTTGAACCGAATCAAAAGTGTGATTAACATACGAGCTCTCGACTTTGGAGAGGTGAGTTTGTATTTGATTAGTCTTCACTAATAAGCACTATTTCTGAAACTTAGTTTTTGTTATTGTTATTGTTATCAAATATATTGGATGGCAGTTTCTGTCAAATCGACTCAAAAGTGTGTCTAACATACAAGCTCTCGACTTTGAGTTTGTATTTGATTAGTCCTTGCTGATAGGCAGTATTTCTAAAACATAGTTGATTTTTTTTAGGGTCTTGGAAGCAAGTGGGGAGTGGCGGAATACAAGGGCAGTATTTCCACAATTAGCCACAACATTTTTAAGAAAGCCATAGTCCAAGAAACCGAAGACAGGGTTTATCATAGAAAAAAGGAAGAGAAAGATGGAATCAACAGATTACCGTACAAAGTGCTTTGCCACATCCTATCTTTTCTTCCAACAAAATATGCAATGGGAACATCCATTTTATCCACCACGTGGAAGAATCTTTGGACTTCAGTACCCAATTTGGACTTTGATGATGAGTTATTGTTACATGGAAGAAGGCCTGGCAGTAAATCAACACAAGATTTGAGAGTGAGCTTCTCAAGTTTTGTGGATAGAGTACTTAAACTACACAATGCACCACGCATACACAGGTTTCATTTGAAATGTGGTCAAGACTATGAACCCTCACAGGTGAATGCATGGATTTGCAGTGCAGTGTGGGGTAAAGTACAAGAGCTTGATCTCTGTTTCCCCATGAGAAACTCTAAATACTCTCTATATTGTGGCCTTTTTACATCTGCATCACTGGCATACCTTAAACTAGGAACAAAATTTGTGCTCAATGTTCCTGCTTCCGTACTTTTACCAAGTCTCAGGACTCTCCATCTGAATTCAATTGAATTTTCAGATGATGATTCAGCTCATAAGTTATTTTCTAGCTGCCCTGTGCTAGAAGAACTGTCTATAGTGAAATGCGGCATGAAAAGAATACGTTGCTTTAAGATTTCTGCCCCTATATTGAATCGTTTGACCATTGAATGTGCTATAGAAGATGAATATAGTACAGAGTTCTGCGAGTACAAGATTATCATTGATACTCCAGCCCTTAAGTACTTTAGACTGTATGATTTTGTAGCAGAAGGGTATGATTTAAAGAATCTAAAGTCACTAACTGAAGCTCAATTGCATGTTGAATTAAGCACTCCAAAGTTGGAACAAAAAGGCTATGCTTACTATGGTCAAAGACAACTGGAACTAATGAAAGGTATTTGTAATGTCAAAATCTTGCATTTAACTGGCGATTATATGGAGGTTAGCTTTCCTAACTCTTATATTAAATCATTGATCATTATAAAATCTTTTTCTCTCTCTCTATTGAATATTAATCTTTGTTGCTTGAAGGTTCTCATGTTATCAGATTGCAACCTGCCTACGTTACATAATGTGAGCCATTTGAAGCTGAGCGTTAACAGACATTCTGGATGGCAGTTCTTGCCGGACTTGCTCAAAAGCTTGCCTAACCTACTAGCTCTCTACTTTCCAATGGTGAGTTTGTATTTGATTAGTTCGATCTGGCTGATAAGCAGTAATTCTGAAACTTGGTTTTTCTATTTTGCTTAGGGACTTGTACACGAGCGGGGAGGAGATTGCCGGTGGGATCAACCTGAGTGGGTTCCTCGTTGCTTGTTGTCTTCCCTCAAGAAAATATTAATTTGCCAATTTCAGGGGCAGAAAGTTGAGTTCAAGCTGGCGAAGTATTTGTTGCAGAATGCAATCGTTTTAAGTGTGTTCCGTATAAAATCTCACAATAATTTGACTATGGAAGAAGAATTGAAGATTAGTAAGTTGTTGTTGTTGTTGCCAAGGGGCTCAAAGACATGTCAGGTTGTATTTTCATGATTCTACTTCCTATTTTGTATAAATATTTATTATCATTGAAACTTTATAAGGGTAAACATATACAAAACAGCATAACAGGGTCATACAATTTATGCGATAGGCTTGTTACACGCCACCAATGCTGTGTTAAAATGACCTACACTTGTTCCTCATTTAGACTGAGGTCACCTTGGATGATGGCCTGCCTATTGGCTTGTTTGTACTCCTGAGCGTTACCAGTGCAAGCTCAAGGATCCCTTTTGGATGCAGTTGGAAACAAATCTCTATTCCTAGCAACCCATATTGCCCATGTTAGCATCAAAACCATTGCTCAACTCAAACTATTTATCCCCACATTTGGTGTTAACTTGTTCAAGGAAGGCTGCAAAATCTCTTTCTGAATCCTTGCTCCACTTATGAAAAGTTTCCTTCGTCGATGATGATGCATTCGTTGCTAAAGGGAACTGCCTAAAGATATGCAATGTAGTTTCATACTGCTGTAGCAAATGCCGCATGATGCTTCAGTCTCCACTACTCGGCTTCTCAAATTCTTTCTTGTTGGAAGAATTTTGGTACATTCCCTCTCAACACAAAGTGCTTGACCTTTGTTGGGATAAATGGAGAGTCTGTTTCATGGTCAGGATTGGTATGAAGTAAATCTATGGCTAGAATATGCCAACATCATTTAAAAGAAAACAATTAATGATAATTAGAGACTTTAATGGGGCATAACTTTAATCTCATTGTTCAACTCTTCCACAACACCAAAAGCCATTGTTCAACTCAGGGACAGAGGCAGCCTTTGACTCGGGGGCAATTGGCCCCTTCCAAATTAAAAAGAAAAAATATAAATAAATAAAAAATGAAGAAGAATATATGCCAATTATTAATTTTAGCAATTTTGTTCTATAAAATTATATTTTGCCCTCTTGGTATTATTATTAATTCTTTTAAGAGTGATGTTATAGTCACAAATTTTTCTATAATATTTTTATAAATTCTTGAGGTAGTAAATTCTTATTGGTTCGTATCTAAACCCACCATTTACATAATTTTTTTACTTACTAATAACTACTTACTATATCAGTAATTTGTAAAAAAAAAATTGTAGCTCTCCCATTTTCTTCTTTTTAAAAACCATAAAAAATATATAAATTTAAAATTTAATACAAAATATATAAGCCCAGAAAAGTTAGCCTAACAACAAAAATTACCAATAATGAAACTAAAAAAAATTAAGTTTAATCAACCAATTTTACCCAAAATAAATAACCCAACCTTTTAAAAAATTTCAAACAAAATAATTGTTCTTACCTAACAACAAGCATCAAAGTCACAAAAAAAAGACACCTTAGTGACTAAGCCACCATACACAACCAGCAGCAAAGTCGATCCTTATATACAAGTCCTAGCTTCCTCCCTGGTTCAACTCTTTGACAACATGTTGTTAAGTTTACCTGGAGAGGGGGAAAAAAGGCTGAATACTTAAAACAAAACAAAGAACAGGGAAGCAGGAAGACGAAAAGACTGAAGTTGTTAGATTGATTCAGAGTTGCTGGGTTGAATCTATTATTAAGTGAACAATCTTCCTCTACTTCACATTCACGTCACGGGTAAACACTCTTCTCTTTCTCTGTTACGTTATTTTCTCTCTTTGATTTTTTGTTCTATTTGTAATGCATTCATTTGGTTAATTGACAATTGGGTTGGGTTCTCCTTTCTTATTGGCATTTTCTTTTTCTGGATTTTGTTTCATTTTTCGTTTGGTTGCTGAAAAGTGAAAACGAAGGAAAGTGCTTATGTCCATATGTGATAAACAAAAATCTCCTCTTTTCAACATTAAACTATCTAGAATAAAAATCACCTCATTTGTGTAGATAGAGAAAAAGTATATATCTTGGCAAAATAACTTTCTTCTTTTAAAAAAGAGCAAATTATAACTTACTTACTTATGATTTGACCGAAGTTTAAGTTGCCTACCTGTGATTTGAAATTTGACACTTTACCCACTGAGGTTAACTCAATTAGAATTCGAAAACCCAAAAACAAAAAAAACAAAAACCATAAAAATACAATATCAAATAAGATTAAAAAAATAATAATAATAACCAAAATGGAACACTTGCATCATGGAATTTCAAATCACAAGTTAACAACTTAAATTTTGATTAAACTTCAGATGGGTAAAGTGTCAAATTTCAAACCACATGTAAGTAATTTAAATTCGGTCAAATCATATGTGGGTAAGTTGTAATTTATCCATATACACGGCAAAATAATTTGCTAACTATTCCTGAATTCTTTCATTCTAACTCTAAAGTCTCGAAAGACAATGCTAACAAATCTTGGGCACTCAAATTTCCTACCAATTCAAATTTCCTAATTTGTGTTGCAAGGTATTGAGGTAGGAAGAGTTAGTGCCTGTTTGTTTGCACTTTCCCGACCTAAAAAACACTTTTTGAAACCATAAACTTAATATATGCGTTTGGTGATGTCTAAAAAGTAACTTTTTAGAAAAAGTTGCGTTTTGAAAATGTGAAGAGAATGCGCATTCTGAAATTGGAACTGTTCAGAGCATTTTTCAAAAGCCCACATGCGTTCATAAATCCTACCGTTGGACTATGTGTTCAGTTACCAAATTGCCCTTTACATTTTATTGAAAACCCAAAAGAGATCAACTAAGGAAAAAAAAAATCGTTGAAAACCCAGGTTCAATTAAGCTAAGGAAATCAGCTAAAGAAATCACCAAATTGCCCTTCACATTTTTTTAAAAACCCAAGTTCAATTCAATAACAAATTTCCAAATCCAAACACAAAAAAAAAAAAAAAAAAAAAAAAAAAAAATCTATAACAAATTCCCAAATCAACTAAGGAAAAAAAAAAATCAATCCCTTGCAGTAATAGTTTGAACTTCGTCTCTATGGGTGATTATATGAACCAGAGTAGTGACGACGAAGTTGAAGCCAGCGGAAGAGAGATTGTGAGACAAGAGCAGAGGCATGTCATTGTTGAACTCCCTCTCTACGTCGCAAAAGCAGGATTCCTTGTCCCCTGACCTGTCACCTAGCGGCATTTACTTTGGGTTTCTCAATCATCGTTGATCTTTCTCAATTCTCACTCTCTCCCTTTGATGAAGTAATAGTTTAGAGAATGTGAAACAGAGTAATAAGTTTGTGTGTTTTGATGGGATAGAGGAAAAGAAACTTGCAGACGAAGTGGTAAGAGAAAAAAGAGAGAAAAAAGAAAAAAGAAAAAAAAGAGAGCTCTGCATTGGAATGTTCTGGAGGAAGTGGTAGGAAAAAAAAAGATGAAAAAAAAAAAGGAAATATGGATGAAAAAAAGTAAAGAAATAAGGGAAAATAAAATAAAGAATGAGAAATTAAAATTGAGAAATATTATTACAATATTTTCACAATAAATTTTAAGTGTTAGGTTATTATTAGTTAATATTGATAAGAAAAAAATATTTTTTTTAGAAACTTTGAAAGTACTTTTTAGAATAATTTTTTAGAAAGTATTTTCACAATACTTTATATATACATTGTCCTTTTTGGTAATTTACTACTCAAACCGCTATTTTTATAAGTGCTAGCCAAATATTCAATTAAAAAAAAAAAACACTTTTTAACAGTTTTTACTAAACAATCTACTTTTTTAAAAAACACTTTTTCATACTACACTTTTTAAAAACCCAACTATTTCATAAAGCCAGTTTTAAAATGTTGAACCAAACTCGCCCTTCAACAGATGGGATGTCCTTGTGCTTTTCTTCAGTCTCCTGTAGGTTCTCATGTCTGCATGCCAATAGACCATTTGGGAGTTACCAGGCTTTGTCCAGTGGGCTTTTATCAGATGACATCAGCATTGGGTAGATAGTGCTATAAAGGGCACTTTATTGAGTTCAAGGTTTCTAAAAATAGGAATTGTTTCTTGCTGTTGTTCACAGATGACACTTATCTTCTGTTTGATCTCAATTTGTATCATTTCCATGTTTGTATTGTATATAGGGATTTTTCCGGCCCGGAAAGGGGAGGGAGGAGGGAACTGGGGGCAAATTTTAAAGCTCTCTTGGTCAACATGAAGGATCATTGATGTATTGGTTTTAGGGTATTGTAGATTGGTTTAGGAAGTATTATTTTAACAAGGTTTTGGAGTATTTTTTTATCCCTGCCCTACCTCCAGGATGGGGTTTGGTCTTATGAATAACATGTGGCTTCTGTAAAGACTGCAGTCTATGTATGATTGCAGAGGAAATAGTGTAAGTAATAGATGAGAAGGAAAAATGAATATGTGGAACACACTGACACACACACACAGAGGGAGAGAGAGAGAGATCTTAGCAATTATGCCAGGTAAAGAAATTAATAATAATAATAATAATAACCCTTACTAGTTACTACTTCACTATAACAGTAAAATGAACCATGCCTGCTGTTGGTTACCTGCTATGTTAACACTATTAATTTGCTAGTTGTTGCTGCACCGCTTTAGGACTTGACAAAGGTAATTTATGCTGACTACCTAACCAAAAATTACAAGTATGAAGCCAGATTGACTATATTATGACCATTTCATACAAAGAATATCCTGTATGAACTTAACCTTTACCTTTCTTGCTAACATGCACGCCATCAAGGATATATATGAAGGAAGAATGAGCCGCACTAGTTGTTGATGTGATGATACTTGGACAAATTCAAAATTGATGTTAGATCTTGATTGTTTGGCTGGCTGGTACAGTTGAAAAGGGAATTAGAAACTTGTTAGGCCGTGAACACCTCCATCAGTGATAGTATCCGACTTTTGAGTTGTATTTTAAACTTGTTCCTCGACAAATTCAATATAGATGTTAGATCTTGATTGTTTGGCTGGCTGGTACAGTTGAAAAGGGAATTAGAAACTTGTTAGGCCGTAAACACCTCCATCAGTGATAGTATCCGACTTTTGAGTTGTATTTTAAACTTGTTCCATCACCTTTTTACTGTATTGGAGATTTTATTGTGCCCATATTTTGCATTCTTTTTTGAATTATATGTTAGTGGATGCTGTCTTTTTGTTTCCATCGTCCCATTGTTAGACCAATTTCTTTTGGGCAATTATGTTTACAAGAAATTGGTCTAAACGGTTTTGGCGTTTTGCTTTACTGGCAATTATGTTTACAAGAAATTGGTCTAATTATTAGACCAATTTATTGTAGCAATTATGTTTACAAGAAATTGGTCTAATTATTAAACCAATTTCTTGTAGCAACATAATTGCCCAAAAGATCCCAACTAACCAAAAACAAAAAGACGGTTTTGGCGTTTTGCTTTACCGACTTCTCCACCAAGTCTGACTAGTATTCCTGAGATACCCTCCTCCTTTTTTTACAGAGATATAAAGGTAATTTGGTTTGGAGTGTAGTATTAGAGCACTGTATTGGATCTTTTGCCGTTGAAATGCTGGTTGAAGTCGTGGAAATTATAAGGGACAAATTAATGTGGGTTTAGGCTGAAAATTTTGTGGGTTGGTGTTGGAAGAGGGGATTTGCTTACACAAACAACTCTCTTACCTTGATTCTTTAAAAAAAAATTCTCTTACCTTTTTTTTACTAGCAACGGTTTGAAAATAACTTATTTAGCTGAAACAAAAAATTTTTTGTTGAAAATACTATTTAAAAAAAAAAACTAAAAGCTAAAAGCTAGATAGCTAAATAGTACAATAAAACTTATAAATAGTATCAAAAAATATAATAAGACTCATAAATAATAGTAAAAATAAGCTAAAAACTATATAATAAATTGCGGGTTTCATCACTTCCAAAATACACTCTTAGAATATCATCCTTTCAAGAAAAGAAGTTCTAGATTTTGTTAGTGTAACTTGTCTTTTGAAGAGATGAGATTTAGGTAGACCAAAATTTTTAAAATGGTCACATTAGTTTTAGCAAGATTAACACATGTTAAGGAATTGTCTTTCAAGAAACTAATTGCATACGTAAAGACAAAATTAAGAACGAAGTTAAAACTCTTTAAAATATATATATATATATATATATAAAAGGACAGAAAAAAAAAAAAAAACTAAAACTATTATATCTGCACATCAGTTTTTAAAACATTACTATTTTGCCAACACTTTTTTGAAAACTTATTAAGCCAAAAAATTTTATTAAAAAAAAAAAAATTGCCTCAATATAGTATACGAGAGTAAAATTGATATAAAAAAATTTCCATCCCGATAATCAAACCGTAATAGTCATAGTCATTTAATGTTTGTCATATTCCTCCAGCAAAGAAAAATAACACTACATTTCGGGGAGACAATCTTGAACTATGATAATTTTTTTTTTTTTTTTTTTTTTTTGAGAAACGACCTATGATAATTTAATTATAGTAATATTGGAAGAAAGCCTTTTGGAACAAAAAGGTAATGTTAGGTGAGGCTTAAGTGTCAAGTGGTTTTTTTTTTTTTTTTTCTTTAAAATAATTATTATATACTCATATTGTGTAATTTAGTACTGTATGTATTGTTAAATGATTATTTAAAAAGAAAAGAAAAAAAAATTTTAAAAGTTAAAAAAAAAATTTAGAATTTTAAAAACAAAAGGAAAATAGAAAAAGGAACGACTTGACTGGCATATATACGAGTCAGATTTATATAACTTAATATTTGTTATTGAAAAAAAAAAAAAAAAAAACTGAGGTGTGCTAAATCAGCCCGTAGTCCATGTCATGTCAATTCAACTTGCTTGGCATATTCTAATAAATTCTCCTACAGTATGTTTCGGTTCTTCTTTTTCTTTGTTTATTTCCTTTCTAGGGAGCAACGCTCATACGATCTTTTCCCTAATCTATTTCCTCCTCTGTTCATGACACAAACACACGAATATTCCCTTTCACCGACGCAGTTTGTGGCTTGATATGGTCTGCTGGTAACAACTTATTTAATTTGAAATTGAAATTTATTTTTTTCTGAAATTGTACTAAGTATGTTTGTATCTTTAAAAAAATTGAAAATATAAAAAAAGACGAAAATTTTTTTTTTTTAAATTATACATAAAAGTTAAAAAATAAAAACTAAACTTATAAACTCATGTCAAACACATTCTAAGAGTTTTTGTATTTCTTGCAAGAAATGAATGGTTCAAGTGATGGTGGTTCAGTGAATGTATTGTACCTACAATGATAAACCTATCAAAACCTTGGTAATATACATTATATTACTTTTACCGTCACATGACATGAGATGATGAGTTCACATTGAAACCCCCCCCCCCCCCCCCCCCCCCCCCTTTTTTAGTCTCTTCTCTCTATTTTTATTTTAAAAAATTTAATAACTCTTTTTTCTTTTGAAAATTTCATTTCTCTTGATGGATATTCACTCTAATACTTGAAGGGTTGTCTTTCAATTATTATTTTTAAACTATATTAATTTTTTAAAGATATGCTATTTTGTTGCCATTATTTTTTAGCTTGTGGTATCGTTAATTATTTACTTCCAAACCGCTGATTCAATCCGACTCATCATTCAATGAACTATTCTTACCTCTAATCACATTCTTTCTAAATCATCATAATGTGACATTTTATTAACATTTCAAGTTTTGACCTTGAATATATTTTATATTTGATTAAAATTTTCTTAAAACTAGATGATTTCTCAAAACGTTAGGTTGATTTTCATTAATATATATATATATATATATATTTTTTTTTTTACATTTTCAATAAAAATGTCCAAGGTTTGCCAAGATTTGCGTCCACCCTACTAAATATGTATAAAACAAAAATACTATGAACCATGCAATCAAACATACAACCCTTTAACACCCCCATTTTAGGCCGGATAATACCTTCCTAAGCCCTAGAGCATGGGGGGGTTGAGGGTGGGTCTCGGGTTCTAACTCCAGGGTAGCATGTTAGGATAAATTATGATAGATTAATAACTAGTTCAAAAAAGAAAAATCACAAGTACAAATGTACAATAGTTTCTAACTAATTAGGATTCAAACCTTACCTTCAAGAATCTTATCCTTTAATCCTTTAAAGGTACTGTTTGATTTTTTCCATGAAAGAAAATTTAAATTCAATTTCCCATTCCTACATATTTTAGTTATTCAAAAGGAAAAAAAGAAAAAATTCTGCCTTTATCACTTAAAGTTTCTTAAACAAATTTTAGAAAACATTGTCATATGTTGCTTATTACGCTTGACCACTCCCTCTTAAGAAAAAATTCACCAATAAGGTGGTATTAACAATCAATAAGTTTAGTGACACAGCAGGTTCCAGTTAGCTCAAATAATAAAGTCTCTGATGGTTGTATAAGAAATCTGGGATTCAATCCCCGCCTACACCAAAAATTGATTGGTGTTTTGGGTCTGATGATAAAGAGCTATCATCAGGTATTTCTCTCTCTCTCTCTCTCTCTCATATAAATATTTATATGATTTGTTGTTATTGGTGTATAATAATTATAATTATAATAATAATAAGAGAAAGTGTAAGTACATATTTTTTGTTCAAATGTAATGTAAAGTGTATACTTATACTTGCACCTAAACCAAGTAAAAGTGATATTGTTTAAATGTTTGTTAAAAATATTAGGGCAAAAGTTTAGCTCCAAATTTACTTGGAACATTATTCTTCAACTCACAACGTGAAAATTTGTAAGACTATTCATGTATATTATTTAGAACAAAGTTTGGTTGCAAATTAATTTGTAGCTATCTTTTCCAACTAATTATGTGATGATTTATAAGATTATTCATTGCGTTATTTAAACATGTCATATGACACATTAGAAAAGTTACACGACTAAAACTACAAATGAATTATTTTTTTAATCATGGATTAGAGTAAGACTGCTTCAAACTAGTTTAGAGTTAAACTTTATTTTATTATTTAAACAAATTTCATGATTTATTAAAAAAAAAAATGACATTGTGGGGGTGGGGGGAGAGCCGAGGACCGAGGAGTCCAATCCGAGGATGAATTTGCCCAATCTAGGCAAAGGCAGGCAAGCAAACTTCGAGGACTACGCCAACCCGAGGAGAACAAGAGAGCCAAAGGACAACTGGAATCCCTTAAAGGCCCAAGGAAAAGGGAAGTGATAGCAACGGGAGGGTATAAGACCTGCAAGGGTGGTGGGAGGAAGTTTCTTGAAGAAGACACCTCCCACCTCCACATTCAATACTCTATACCAACCTAACCAACTGCATTAATGAGGAAATGACCCCTAAACGGTAACTTCACAACTAACAACTCCATCTACTACCTCCAAAAGGGTTCTGATGGGACAAGTATCCTATGAAATCCCTTGAGACGTACATGTGGAGGTCTGAGATGCAAGGGAAGGAGCTATATAAGGAGGGGAACCCCCTAGAAAAAAAGGATGAACATTTTGCAAGAAGAAAGGAACAAGTGAGAGAACAAAGAAGTACCCTGTATAGCAATATCATCCTGACTGATCAATATAAGACCCATCCTCGGACTTGCCTAAGGAAGTATTTTCATGGAATCCCTTGTTCATTTACTTTTATTTCTCACTTAAGCTCTGTTAGCTTTAGACTTGGAACAATTTTAGTGTTGCACTTGATTTAGAATCTCGCTCTATTAAAAATTCATTGTTTAGGCTTGGTTTGAAGATCTAGGTAACACTATTCTAAGTGGGCTTGGGCCATTACATTTCTAGCTCTTACAAACATGATTAAAGATATACATAAATGATCTCTTCAATGACTACACTAGCTCAGAGCATTGTGGAAAATTGTTTCAAATGGTCTAAGAGCATTTGCATCAGTATATGCGTAATAGAAAAATGTGTCAAATTTACACATTCAAGCCCCAAAATCACTCACATTAGTCAAGCTAAAGATGTGTAAATCTGCAAAATTGTTATACTAACCATGTAAATATATATTATTAGAGCATTCACATCAGTTTATGCAAAAAATTTCGTCTATTTTAGTATAAGTACCTACTTTTTCTATTTTATATACTCACTTTTCAAAACAATCCACATCAAATTATCTATTTCACTCTACATTACATTAAAATATCAAATTTTCTTAATTTTTTAAAATTATTTCTCTTTCTTCTTACACAATAATTACTATCCACCTTCTTTCTTCAACCTTTGGATATGTAAAGATGCAAACTAAATAGTGTCAGTGTAAATTAACATAGTTACTATAGAAACTTTGAAAATTTACACATTTTTAACTTGACTGATGTAGTTGACTTCTGAAAGTTCAAAAATGTGTTGAAAAACACAAGAGCTATTTAGACCCCCAAATTAAAGTTACGACTCGATAGATTTTACACTAACTTAATACTAAGTACGGAATAGTGTAAATGCGAGCGGATAAACAAACAAACTATTCTAATCCATAATCATAGCAACACAGTAGTAAAATGAAATGTAAAAGAGTAGAGAAGAAAGATGTAAACACAAGATAACATGCCGATGTGTTATCGAAGAGGAAACCTCAGAACTTGGCAAAAAACCTCACCGCCACCCTCCAAGCTTTAATCGATCCACTAGACAATCAGTTGAGATATATGGGTTAGTAAGAGATCTTCCAAGCCTAATCTACCCGATGTACCTAAGCTCTTCAAGCTCCTACTCCAACAAGGCTTCTCGGAACCATGTCTTGTCAAGCTCTCCGGATCCCGCAACAAGCTCCATGTTGCATCTGCCATCCTTGGCTTCTTTCAATGCTTCACAGCAGCACCAAAACCTCACTTGACATTCTGAAAGGGTGCGATAAGTGTTTAGGCTATCAACCTCTCAATGGTATGGAAATGGAGAGGTAGAAGTTGAGGAAAATCCATAAGCAATTGTGTAGAGAATTGTGGGAATAACAATCTCTAACTCTCAAGGTGTTTGGCTAGGGTTTTCTCTCAAAAGTACTCCTCAATATCTGTGGGTAATGTTGGTATATATAGTGTGGGTACAGAAAGTGTGTATCAAAAAGTACAGACTGGCAGAACAGAATGTTTCGCGAATGTCTCGCGGAAAGGCCTTACCCGTGAGATACCCGCCAAACACAGCTGTCTCCATCCTGTCCTGACTCTTCATATTCCAGTCATGTGCAAGGCACATGCATCATTTCACGGGATGCTTAGTCGCGAGCTACCCGCAAAAACTCCTCAGTCTTCAATTGCTTGAGTCTTCACACACACTCTCTCTCTATCACACAACCCTTACAATTAAATCCCACATTAAATACAAGGTACAAAAGATTGAATAGAATTACAATCAAATTTGGCATGGAATAAAAGCCAACAAAACATATAATTGTAAATTACAACTTTACAACTTCTTTTTGGGTTGAATATGTAAAATTGACAACTTTTTCTATTTTACATTGTTTGGTGCAAATATTCTTGCTTGTATATCATTATTTTAATTTTTTTTCTCTCACCTCTTATCTCATCAAATTCCTTTCTCTCTCTATGAAGATAATAATAAACAAAGAATGAAGAATTCTTATTTAAATAAAATAAAATGTAAAATAAATAATCTAATATAACTTAGTGTAGGTACTCTAAAAGTAAAAGTCCAAGCTCACTAGAACAGTGTTGCCTAGTCCTTCAAATTCAAGCCCAACAATAGAATTTCTTTAGAGAGTGGGCAAATAATTCAAGTGCAATTCTAATTTGAACTCAAGTTGAAAACCGAAGAGTCTTGAATAACAGAAAGGATTAATACAAGTATATGAAAAGAACAATAGCTCTCCTTGGGTTGATCTGAGGATTGGTCTTTTGCATTCAAGGTCTGAGTATTACACTTAATAATTTATTGAACACCCTCTCTTTTTCCTAGTTTTCTTCTTCCCCCCAAAAGATCCCTCCTTTCTGGGGGACTCCTTTCCTTTTATACTCATCTTCTTCATATCCTAGCCCTCTATCTATATGCCTCCAGGCGTTTCTAAGGACATTTGCCCATCAACACTCTACTGAAGGTGGTGGAAAGGGCTACTAGCTGTAAAGTTACTGTTCAAGGGTCATTTCATCATTAAATGCAGCTGATAAGGTTGTTCCAGGACATTTAATGCAGAGGGGGAAGGTAAACTTCTCTAGGAGGCTTCCTCCTACCATCATTGCCCCCTTAATGGTCCTTTCTCTTCTGCACGGGTTTCCATGAAGCGCTACTCCGTATACCCTCATATGCTTGGGTCAAAGAAGTCCTCGAGGCTAATACATTTCTACGAGTATGTTTATGCGAATAATTCACGTTTTAGTCCTCTTCGGTCCTCGAACCCCTCACACTTAGTATTAGATTTGTATAACTTAGGTCAAATTTGTATAACTTAGTATTTGTTGTTGAATATAAAAAGAAAAAAGAAAAAGAAAAAAAAATAAATGAGGTGTGCTAAATCAGCTCGTAGTATATGTCTATTCAATTCTTAAGTTAAGGTGACTCAACTTGCTTGGTGTTGAGGGTCATTTTTGGGAATTCAAGTAGAAAGAAGAAAGCCCAGCAACACGGGCAGTAAAGGGTTAGCAAACAGATAGCAAAACCATTAGGCCCAAGCAGCAGGAATAATGGATCACAGGCTCATGAAATAAACAAATGGGCCTTGAGGAGGCAAATGGGCTTAAAGAAGCTTGGAAAGAGAGAAATAGCAGACTTATGGGCAGTATATGATATAGAAATGTGAGAATGGGTCACTGCAGGCCTGAAGTAATGCAAACAAAGAAAGTAAGGGGTTGATGGCAAGCCCATGAGCCCCAAGGATGAGAATAAGGTAATTGGGCCGGGGAAGCCCAATGAAGTTAGTAAAAGCTCATAGGAATGCAGAGTTAGTAAAAGGACCAAGGAAGCCCGAAAAAAGCAAATGGGTCAAGGATGCCCAAGGGAAAACAAACGAGACACGAGAGCCCACAAGTGATGCAATTGTTAAGGATAAATTGTTGACTTGTTAGGGATATTTTGTGGGATATTTTGTGAGATATTTGTGGGATATTTTGTGAGATATTTGTGGGATATTTGCCATGCAATGGGTACGTGTATTAGTAGTTCAGCATTGTAATTGTTGGTGTTGTAATTGTTGCATGCAAGGCAAGCAATGAGAGCCATGATTCAAGGCAAGGTGGTTATGACAAGTTGGCAGGTCAGTTAGTTAGGAGTTAGTTAGGGAATTGGGATTAGCCTTGTTGTAACAACCACTGGCAGGGAGAATTGTATAAAAGGGAAGCTTGTTGTAAAGAAAGGAGAATAAGAAGTTTGTCATTCAATTTGTTTTCTTTTCCTCTGTCTTTCCTCTGTTCTTCTCTTTTCTCTTTGGAGGACCAGCTGGCCTCGAATTCAGCTAGAAAATCCATAAACCTCAAGTTCCATTCTTAACAGCAATGGAGAACCAATGGCCATAGTAAGCCACTGGGGGAAGAATAAACGGCAGGCCTAAAGAGGTCCGGCAGGATTAAGTCATTACGGTAGGAATGACAGAATGATATGGCAAGAAATGATGGCAATCAAGGAATATGCTAAAAGAAATGTAAAGCTTAGTATCGAATAAAGCCCAACCCCTAAGGGGAGCGGGAAATCAAAAAGCAGCTCACATAAAAGGTCAAGAATGGACGGCAGACTGTGCAAGCAAGCCTCCAGACCACGGCGGACGCATGAGCAGCAGGCAGATTTTGGACACATATGGAAGGAAGGCACGTGCAAGGTCCAAACATCACCAACCTGTACCCAGCCAATATGGGACATGGTGAGGTCATAGGTCAGAGGTAAGAGGGCATGGTTTGGTGGTGGGGAGAAGGGAAAACCTATTCTGGGGTTCTGCTCAAGCTCTTTTGTGGGTACGTCCTGCTGGGATGATATATCACCCAAAAGAAATAAGGCTAAGTTGGAACCACTAGGTGCATGCCATGAGGGATAGGGAGAGAGAGCACCTACACCGTGGCAGGAAGGGGTGCCACGACAGGCTAACAAACAAAATAGTCCACTTTGTCTGATGATGGGGAGTGGCACACAGACGATCTAGTGGTGGTCGGCAAGTACACCCAGACCAGACAAATGTGGTTAAGGCTAAAATAATAAAATCCGGCCACGGCAGGCATTATAAAAGGAGGCCCTTGTTGTGTGCAAAAGGAAGGAAAAACAACACCAGAATCACAGTAACAACCATCTGGGAGAAATTGCGAAATAAAAAACAAGAGTTAAGAAAAGAAAGGAAAGATAAAAGGAAAACTAAAACAAAATAAAAAAAATAAAAAAAAAATAAAGGAAAAACAGAGAGTTAGATCGGTAGGCATGCACCAATAGGTTGTTTCCCTCTTTCCCTCTTAAAATCCTACTCTCTGCCAAAAGCAAAAGGGCTTCTCCGGTCATCAACCATTCAAGTCCATTTTCCTTTAAGTGATTAATTTCCATGGCAAGATTTTCCCTGGGAGATTAATTGTGTTGAGAAGAAGCGTTCTTCCCTCTTTGGTTTTAGTCCTGCGGACTAGATTTACTCTGATTTCCTTCTTCTTTTGATTGACCCGCTGACCACTTATTTACTTCCTTTCTTTAATTATTGTTATTGTGATTATCTTTCTTAATTAAGGATTAACTGTTCACTTTAATTAAGAAGTCGAAGTATTCTTCTTTTTGTTTTATTATCAAGCCTGCCTGCCATGACTCATCTAGAATAGTTCTGCCTGCCGTAAGCATGCTCTTGGCAGATGAGACATAGTTTGCGCACAAGCCAGACCAAGTTGAGTTGTAGTTGGACCGGTCTCAACTCTCTTACTCAGAACACTTGGGCTTAATACTGCAAGAGGTAGCCCAACATAACACAAAAAAGCCCACTACACTTGGCATATTCTCCTATAGTATGTTTCGGTTCTTCTTTTTCTTTGTTTATTTCTTTTCTAGGACGCAAAGCTCATATGATCTTTCCCCTATTCTATTTCCTCCTTTCTTTTAATATCTTTCGAATATTAAGGGCCCGTTTGGTTTAGGCTTGTTTTGAGTGATATGACTAGAAACTAATAACTCAGTTATGAAAAAACGTGGGACCCACATAGTTTTTTTTTTGTTTGGTTTGATTTCCTCATCTTGTTTTCATCACTCAAACTAAAAAATTTTGAGTGAGAGTGATGAAAACCGAAAACACCAAATTGGTGTTTTCAGTTTCTGAGTTACGTAACTCAGTGGCACTGTTGTAAATATTCGGACTCTGTGGGATCCAATGCTTCTGTGTTGTCATGTCAGTTCAGACCTGTTTAATATTACCGTTTTAAACAACCATAGCACCACCACAACAAACCCAGCGTCGATCCACACCACCGAAACACCAACCCAACGCCAATCCACACCACCGAAACACCAACCCAGCGTCGATCCACAACAAACCGTTTCAAGCCACGCCGTGACCCATAACCCGATTTCCACCGTAACTTAACCCCAACCGATTCAAGGCACGTCATGACCCGTAACCTGATCTCCACCGTAACCCAGCCCCAACTGATTCAAGCCACGCAGTGACCCATAACCTGATCTCCACCGTAACCCAACCCCAAAACCCACTCTCAAACTCAATCTCCACCGTGAAACCCAACCAACACCCAAATGACCACCACCAAAACCCACTATCACCAATCCGAACCTAGCAACCACTGAAACAACCCACCACTTTAAACCCAATAACCACCGATTCAAACCAACTAAAAACATCTAAGAAAGAAACAAAGAAGAGAGAAAAAAAAATCAAATACAGATTGAAGAGGGGAGAGACAGAGAAAGCTGAGAAAGAAATAGAGAAAGAGAGATAGACAAAAAATTTTGATAGAAAAGAGGGAGAGTCAGAGAAATGAAAGGTAAGAGGATGCGTGGGAGAAGTAAAGGAGGTAGATTTTTTTGTTAATAAGACGCGAGTAGCAACAGTGTTGCACTGGGTAGTGTCAGTGGGTGGGGTCCACGTTTTTGGAGAAAAGTTGTAGAGATATGTAACTGAGTTATGAGTCCAAACAGGTGTTTTGCAATTTTTGAGTGAATGTGAGGTTTGAGTAATGAGTTATGAGTTTTGGGTTTGAGTTATGAGTTTTGAAAACTGAGATACCTCTAAACCAAACAGGCCTTAACTCTTTCCTCTTATCGTCACATAAACACAAGAAGATTCCCTTTTCGTCGACACAGGGTGTGGCTTGATATTAGAATTGTATTGTTTTACATGATATTTGACCAAAGTTGAGTGGTTCGAAAAGTGGTGGTTTAACAAATGTATTGTGTCTACAATGATAGACTTATCAAGGCCTTCATGCCTTGTTGGTATGCATGATATTATCTTTATTGTCACATGACATGCTAAAAGCTAAAAATTAGCTATCTAAATAATACAGTGAGACACATAAATAATACCAAAAAGTGTAATAAGACTCATAAATAATAGCAAAAATAAGCTAAAAACTCTAATAAGTTTTGGGTTTCATTTCATCACTTCCAAAACACACTCTCAGAATATCATATTTTCAAGAGAAGAAGTTTTAGATTTTGTTAGTGTAACTTGTCTTTTGAATTGATGAGATTTTGGTGGACCAAAACTTATAATATGGTCACATTAGTTTTAGCAAGATCAACACATGCTTAAGGAATTGTCTTTCAAGAAACTAAATCTATATGTAGAGACAAAATTAAGAGCGGACACCATAAATTGAAATTCTTAAAAAAAAAAAATGTAGAGACAAAAAAAACCAAAAAAAAAAAAAAAAAAAAAACTACTATATCTGCACATCAGTTTTTAAAACAGTACTATTTTGCCAACATTTTTTTGAAAACTTATTAAGCCAAAAAAAATTGCCTCAAAATAGTATACAAGAGTAAAATTGATATAAAAAAATTTCCATCCCGATAATCAAACCGGAATAGTCATAGTCATTTAATGTTTGTCAAATTCCTCCAGCAAAGAAAAATAAACACGTACATTTCAGGGAGACAATCTTGACCTATGATAATTTAATTATAGTAATATTGGAAGAAAACCTTTTGAAACAAAAAGGTAATATTAGGTGGGCTCAAGTGTCAAGTGGTTTTTTTTTTCTTTAAAATAATTATTATATGCTCATATTGTGTAATTTAGTACTGTATGTATTGTTATATGATAATTTAAATAGAAAAGAAAAAAATTATTTAAAAAGATTTAGAATTTTAAAAACAAAAGGAAAATAGAAAAAGGAACGACTTGACTAACATATATACGAGTAGGGCTGTACACGGTGCAGTGCGGCCGGTTTTTGGGGGGTTTTTTGCACCGCACCTATAGGATGCGGTTTCTCCTCAACCCTGACTGCACCTCACTTGTGGGGAGGTGGAAACCAGTCTACACAAGGTGCAGTGCACTATTCCAGTTTGGTGCGATTAGTTCGGTTAAAAAGCAACCCAAATATTAAAAAAAAATTCTCAATCCACATCAAACAACCCATACAAAATTATCAAACAATCCAACTATTCATTAAAAACAAAAAAACAAACAAACAAACATATTCACAATATTTCTCAAATTCCCAAACAAAATATCTCAAATAAATTCACAATCTTTCTAAAAAGCATAGTAAGGCAAAGCATAGCTAGTATCTTAGGTCTCGAGCATCAAATAAATTACATACCTAATAGCAAGGAGAAGCATAGTAGCCTAGGTATTGACCACAAAACCTTCTCTCAAAACTTCCAAAGAATAGCTATGAGAAATAGGAGAGAGGAGAGGAAGATGCTTGGAGAGTGGTCTGAATGGAGGCATCGAGCAACAGAGGATGGTGGCTGCGAATGGTGAAGGCTAAGGGGGGAGAGAGAGTGAGAGAGAGAGTGAGTGAGTGAGCGAGCGAAAGGCTGTAACTTGTGAGGAGAGAGAGAACGAGAGTCTGATTGATATAAATGGGGAAATAAGAAATTTAACCTAACAGAAAATGACGTCGTTCCATAGTTTTAATTTTATTTTTTTTAAGTCCAAAACGATGTCGTTTTAGTATCAGAAATTTTAAAAAACAAAACCCAAAACGACTTCGTTTTATTACGTGTAAAACAACTTCAACCCTAACTTTAATTTAGTTTTCTTCTTCCTTCAAACCAGTCGTCGCTCTCTCTCTCTCTCTCTCTCATCCTTTTCTTCTTAGACCTTTCTCTATGCCACTGAAACACACACACACATACATACATACATACATACATATATATATATATATATAGGCAGTTCATAAAAAGAAATAGGCGGTGCGGCGCGGTTTTCATCGTTGGGCAAAACCCACCACCGCTTGCCGCACCTGGTGGCTTCGGTACTTGGAAAACGCTACCAATCACTGCACCTAACACCTGCGGTGGAGGTTTGAGGTGGGCGGCTCAGTGCGGTGAGGGGTAGTTTCATCGGTGACGGGCAGCGGCTGAACAGGCCTATATACGAGTCAGATTTATATAACTTAGAATTTGTTATTGAAAAAAAAAAAAAAACCCTAACTCAGGTGTGCTAAATCAGCCCGTGGTACATGTCATGTCAATTCAACTTGCATGGCATATTCTAAATTCTCCTACAGTATGTTTCGGTTCTTCTTTTTCTTTGTTTATTTCCTTTCTAGGGAGCAACGCTCATATGATCTTTCCCCTAATCTATTTCCTCCTTTCTTTTAATGTCTTTCGAATATTACTCTTTCCTCTGTTCATCACACAGACACAAGAATATTCCCTTTTCACCGGTGCAGGTTGTGGCTTGATAGGGCCTATTTAGGAATAATCTATTTAACTGAAATTGAATTTTTTTTTTTTTTTTTTATTATTTGGTGTAGTAAAGTATGTTTGTACATTGAAAAAAAATTAAAAATATGAAGAGAAAAAAAAGGTGAGAAAAGTAAGGTTCTAAAAAATTGTACATAAAAGTTAAAAACTGAACTTATAAACTCGTGCTAAACACATTCTAAGAGTTTTTGTATTACTTGCGAGAATTGGGTGGTTCAAGCAATGGTGGTTTAATGAATGTATTGTACCTACAATGATAGACTCGTCAAAACCTTGGTGATATGCATGATATTACCTTTACTGCCATGTGACAAGAGTTGATGAGATCCCATTGAAAACCCTTTTCCTTTTAGTCTCTTCTCTCTATTTTTCTTTTAAAAAATTTAATAATTCTTTTTCTTTTTGAAAATTTCATTTCTCTTGATGGATTTTCACTCTAATACTTGAAGGGTTGTCTTTCAATTATTATTTTTAAACTATATTAATTTTTTAAAGATATGTTATTTTGTTGCCATTATTTTTTAGCTTGTGGTATTGTAAATTATTTACTTCCAAACCGTTGATTCAATCCCACTCATTATTCAATGAACTATTCTTGCCTCCAATCACATTCTTTCTAAATCATCATAATGTGACATTTTATTAAATTTTCAAGTTTTGACTTTGAATATATTTTATATTTCATTAAAATTTTCTTTAAACTAGACCATTTCTCAAAACGTTAGGTTGATTTTCATTAATATATATATATATATATATATATATATATATATATTTTTACATTTTCAATAAAAAATGTCCAAGGTTTGCGTCCACCCTACTTAATATGTATAAAACAAAAATACCATGAACCATGCAACCAAACATACATACAACCCTTTAACACCCCCATTTTAGCCCGAATAATACCTTCCTAAGCCTTAGGGCATTGGGGTTGAGGATGGGTCTCGGGTTCTAACTCCAGGGTAGCATCTTAGGATAAATTATGATAGATTTATAACTAGTTCAAAACAGAAAAATCACAAGTACAAATGTACAATAGTTTCTAACTATTTAGGATTCAAACTTTACCTTCAAGAATTTTATCCTTTAATCCTTTAATCCTTAAACAAATTCTAGAAAACATTGACATATGTTGCTTATTACGCTCGACCACTCCCACAAAAGAAAAAAAAATTCACCAATAAGGTGGTATTAACAATCAATAAGTTTAGTGACATGATATTCTCTCTCTCTCTCTCTCTCTCTCTCTCTCTCTCACACACACACACACACACACATATATATATATATATATAAATATTTATATGATTTGTTGTTATTGGTGTAATAGAGTAAGATCGCTTCAAACTAGTTTCGAGCTAAACTTTATTTTATAATTAAAACAAGTTGCATGATTTAAAAAAAAAAAATGAAGTGATTAAAAATATACATAAATGATCTCTTCAATGGCTACACTAGCTAGAGCATTGTGGAAAATAGTTTCAAATGGTTTAAGAGCATTTGCATCAGTGTGTACATAATAGAAAAATGTGTCAAATTTACACATTCAAACCCCAAAATCTCTTACATCAGTCAAGCTAAAGACATGTAAATTTGTAAAGTTGTTATATTAACTGTGTAAATATACATTATTAGAACATTCACATCGGTTCATGCAAAAAATTTCGTCTATTTTAGTATAAGAACTTATTTTTTCTATTTTATATACTCACTTTTCAAAACACTCCACATCAGATTATCTATTTTACTCTACATTACATTAAAATATCAAATTTTTCTTAATTTTTAAAAATAACTTCTCTTTCTTTATATGCAATAATTACCATCCTCCTTTTTTCTTCAACCTCGAGATATGTAAAGATGTAGATTGAACATTGTCAATGTAAATTTACATAATTACTGTAGTAACTTTGTAAATTTATACATTTTTAACTTGACTGATGTAGTTGACTTTTTTTTAAAAGTTGAATATGTAAAATTGATAACTTTTTCTATTTTGCAGTAGTAACTTTGCAAATTTATACATTTTTAACTTGACTGATGTAGTTGACTTTTTTTTAAAGTTGAATATGTAAAATTGATAACTTTTTCTATTTTGCATTGTTTGATGCAAATACTAGCTTTGAATATTATTGTTATTCTTTTCTCTCACCTCTTATCTCATCAAATTCCTTTCTCTCTCTACGAAGATAATAATAAACAGAGAATGAAGAATTCTTATTTAAATAAAATAAAATGTAAAATAAATAATTTAATATAAGTGTTTTTTTTAAAAAATTGTGTAAAAAAATAAAAATAAGTCCCTATACTAAAATAAACATAAATTTTTGAAAGGACTGGATCCAAATGTTCCTCCAAAAAAAAGATTTTGTAATTAGCTTTACTTGCAAGTACAGTACAACTCACACAAGAGGAACAGTTGGTTTACCCTGAGAGAGTGGATTATTGGCTGCAACCATAAAAAAAAATATAACACATGACCACAGCATAGCAAAACCCAAACAAAACCAACTTTCCTCACCTTTTACAACAGGAGGGAGCTGTTGGTCCAAATAACCTTTTTAAATGCAGAGACAGAAAAAAAAAGGAAACAAGTCACATGAATATTTGGTAACAAAAACACACAGAGTAGACTGAGATTTCAGAGAAGCAACCCATTGTAGATTTCACTACCAAGCATCCCAACTCTCAAACCTTTTTTGACCTCCTCATCAAAATTCACCTACCCTCCTCATCCAAAACCAAACAAATCCTCTCTCTCTCTCTCTCTTTTACACTCATTACCGTGTCAAAGTTATTTATAGATCACACCCGTAATTCACTCCTACTGTCTGCCTATAATATTTTATAGATCATCATAACCCAAATATCTTTTTTTTTTTTTTTCTCTTTTAAGCCTCGATCATATTCATAAGTTGAAAAAAAATATGTATATAAATACCTATAAGATCGTTGCTTTTTTTTTTTAGGTCAAAGGCTTGGAAAAGGTTTTTCAAAAGCAAAGCAAAGCCGTGAAGGTTTTGGCTTTTACTGCTTCTTTGAAGTTTGATCTCTGTGAACAACTATAACTATATATATATTTCTGTGATCGTGTTTTTGTGAAAGACCCATAAAACCCACTTGGAATTTTGCTTTCAAAGTTCGAATCTTTTACGCCATGATTTGTTCTGTGAAGCAATCCGTGTCCCCAACGATTAATGGGTCCGATTTGTTTCTCCGAAAAAAGCCGTATCCGGCGCGGCCGGTTCTGCAATTCGTACCGGCGTTGAGAAAATCGGAGCGACTCGGCTTGGTATCGGTGTCGAGGCCTTTGCATGTGAATTCAGATGAGAAACTGAGTTTTGGGTCGGTGAGATATCGGGAGGATCGGATCAAATGCGAGGCGTATGAGGCTGCGGATCAGTCTAAACCGATCCAACCGGCCGAGACGAAATCGGAGGCGGCGCAGAAGTTGAAGATCGGAATTTACTTCGCTACTTGGTGGGCTCTGAATGTGGTGTTCAATATCTACAACAAGAAGGTGTTGAATGCTTTCCCTTACCCATGGCTGACCTCAACTCTCTCGCTTGCATGTGGGTCTCTCATGATGTTAATCTCTTGGGTCACAAGGATCGCTGAGGCTCCCAAGACTGACTTTGAGTTTTGGAAGATTTTGTTCCCGGTGAGTTTGAAAAAAGTTTAAAATTGGGTCTTGTTTTTATGGTTGCATGTTGTTTTGGGATGGAAGACTTTTTGATTCTTGTGATTTTGATTTGATTTGGTGGGAAAAGTGGAGCAAGTTGAGAGTATATTATGAAGTTTAAAGGTTGTGTGTCTGTTGATTTTGTTTTGATGTTTGATAGAAGAGTTTGTTTGAGGTGAGTGAAAAATTGGGTTTTGTTTGGTTGGTGAGAAGGAGGAAGATGGAAAGAGTATGATTCTATTTTAGGCCTTTTAATGTTATTTTTGGTTTGATCTGATAGTTGATTTTAGGATTTGTGATCCGTCAGTTGATTTCAGAAATTGTGAATATATTTGAATATAAGAAAATATAGAAAGTTACCCTTTTGTTTGGTTGCTGAGAAAGTTCAGGAGGGAGAAAGAAAGTGATGTTTTGAATTGTTTGTTTTTGTTGTTTGATTTCAAATATACAAGAACATTAATAGCCTCAAGTAGGCCAAGTGGTTGAATTTTGTCCAGTTCACTGAAATTTTTTGTGCTTGGGGGTTTTAGTGATAAAAATTTGGAGGTATATAAATTATGATTCCATGATTTTTTTACCTACACTTTATTGGCAACCAAGGAAACAATCAGGGTCTGGTGTCTCTTGGGTTTATTATATGGCTTGGATTTTATCTCAATGATTGAATTCTTTGACTTTCTGGAATAGATTGTGATCTTAGTGTTTGCCTGTGTTTCAATAGGTTGCTGTGGCACATACAATTGGGCATGTTGCGGCAACTGTGAGTATGTCAAAGGTTGCAGTTTCATTCACCCACATCATCAAGAGCGGTGAGCCTGCTTTCAGTGTATTGGTTTCAAGGTTCCTGTTGGGTGAGAGCTTCCCTGTGCCAGTATACCTGTCCCTTATCCCAATTATTGGTGGTTGCGCACTTTCTGCTGCAACTGAGCTCAACTTCAACATGACTGGTAAAAATGAAACTTTATTATGTGATACACTTGCAATTATTTAATTGCTTGATCTATCATCTTAACATCTGTTTATATTGGTGTTTCATTTTCCAAATGTATATTTTTCACTGTGTTGACTGCTCAGAACAGGCAGGAAAGGATAAACATTGAATTCTGAATTTTTATTTGTTTTTTTTTAATATTGGGACTTCGGATCAAAACTACTTTTGTTTAATAAAGCAAAGTATGGGCAAGTTTTGTGTTTTGCCTAAAATTGTGACACATAAATCATAAATATTTTCTCTCTTTATTCTAATGTTCTCAGCAACTAATTTGGAGGTGAATCTTTTAGTTTATGTTTTTCATATTGATCTTTTTCATATTGTTCTCAGCAACACATAGTTTTGTGTTTGTTTATTTTCCAACCCAGGAGTCTCTAATCTGTTGATGACAGTTTTGTGTTTTAGAGTATATTGTCATTGAAGGAGGTTATATGGTTGGACTTCAATTTTTATTGTTTTGTGTCTTGTTTTCAGAGCCCTGAATTTGGTTTCTTGACTTTCACTATTCAGGTTTTATGGGTGCCATGATATCAAACTTGGCATTTGTCTTCCGGAACATCTTCTCAAAGAAGGGCATGAAGGGGAAGTCTGTTAGTGGGATGAACTATTACGCATGTCTGTCTATGATGTCCCTTTTGATTCTCACACCGTTTGCTATTGCTATAGAGGGACCACAAATGTGGGCAGCTGGTTGGCAAACAGCCATCTCTCAAATTGGACCCCATTTCATATGGTAATTACGTTACGACTGTCAATACTAGCCTGATGTCCTTGTTTGGTTGCATAGTTGCACTCTTCGGTTCTACGTATTAGTTTTTCCATGGTAGATCATAGAGATGTATGTTAAATTGATTCTTGAAATTAATAATTATTCCTGATTCAGATGAAAACATTTTATGCCGTATTTATTGCCTTTAATTTTTGAGAACCTATATATGCATATGCTTTTCATATTGTATGACTATCTCACTAATAATTCAAGTTTGACATTTTATATACCATATATTTTTTCTACCGAGTCAAATCTCTTCTAGAGATGTTTTGGATCTTCTGGGTAGGGTGCACGTGGCACATCTGTGGATAATTGCTTAGGATTTCGTGCACGTTAAGTTGATCCTCTCAGATGATAATGTGCATACCATTTGTGTCTTTCTTTTCTTGTTTTTTTCCTCCCAGATAAATTAGAAAATCAAGAACCAACTTGTGATATTTAACCTAGGAGCTCATGTAAGTTTTCAATAATCTATTTTCTTGCCTTTATTCATGCTCAAATCTGCAAAATGTACAGTGTTCTTGAAGGTTCTAGATTTTCATATCTGAATGAATGTGCTGTCCTGTCTCCAATAGAACTCAGCCTTATAGCTTTGTTCATGGAAAGACATTCAAAAAATTTACTTGAATGCCTTATTTCAAATGTACCCAACTATTATGTAGACTAGAAAAGAAAAAACTGAGTCCTTCAGCCCTGGCCCCTGGGGCTGCAGGTCTGGTGGTGAGGGTTGGGTGGGATTGGGATAGGTGATAGGTCTTAAGGTTCAATGTTGACAAGAAAAATAGGAAACTTAGTTATGTGGCAGTCAATGCATATTATTTGGATTGGTTTAATGATCCATCCGGCATTGTTTGACCATGGTGAATTTGAATAATTGTTTCTTGCTGTTTTTCACTCATATATTGCAGATGGCTCTACAGAATTAGTATGTGGGTTATCTGGTATTCTGCTCAAAGACTTGATTCTAATAATTTTGGTGTTCTATTATGTTAATATTATGCCATTCCACCAATTGATCAGATGCTGATAGTAAACTTAAATTTATGACTGAACGTGTTAGATCTTCCTCATGATGCCGTCAGGTTTTTTCTATTCTTTTTTTCCTTCTCTGCTAATGTGATGTTGTTTAGGCTTTGTAACAGAATGTGTACATTGTATTTCTTTTTGGATTCTGTTCTTTCTTAAAATTTTTGATGTTATTTTCCTTTTCCCTTTCCATTTACTAATGGTGTGGCTCTTAATTGTACACATAGGTGGGTGGCGGCCCAGAGTGTGTTCTATCATCTCTACAACCAGGTGTCATACATGTCCCTGGACCAGATCTCGCCCTTGACATTTAGCATTGGTAACACCATGAAACGTATATCTGTCATAGTCTCATCAATCATTATATTCAAAACACCAGTCCAGCCCATCAATGCTCTTGGAGCTGCCATAGCTATCCTTGGAACCTTCTTGTATTCGCAGGTATTTTGTTGTTCTCTTTATTTGTTGAACAATATTGCTCTTCTCTCTCTCTCTCTCTCTCTCTCTCTCTCTCTCTCTCTCTATATATATATATATATAATTGGAATAGAACTCTTTAGTGTTGATTTTTCCATACTTGAAAAAATAACCTTATCACCTGGGTGTGTTTGTTTGGAGGTGAAATAGGGTGAATGGAAAACTTTGGAGAGAATGGAAATGAAAACCTTTTTGAGTGTGTTTGGTTAGATAGAGAGGAAGGAAAATAAATGATGGGGCTCAAGTATTCTCCCCGGGCCACTAAAAAGTTTTCTCCCCAAATGGAGAGAAAAGTGAGGGAGAAATTAGGCATCATTTTTGGACGAAAATGCCCATGTGCAAGGTCTTTATCCATGTTGCTTTTCTTCACTCTTTTTTTTTTTCTTTTCCTCCTGAATTTTTGGACGAAAATGCCCATGTGCAAGGTCTTTATACATGTTGCTTTCTTCACACTTTTTTTTTTCTTTTCGTCCTGGATGTTGCCTGCGCGTTTTTTTTTTTTTTAGATGTGATTTTTTTTTTATGGACATGATTTTTATTTTTTAATAAATTTAGGTGATTGATTTTTTTTTTTTTTTTTTTTTTTTTTTTTTATGTTTATCACTTTTTTGGTTTTAATTGGGCATCATTTTTTAATAAGGATATATGCATAAATTTATATAAACTCATTTTTTTCATCTCTCTATTTTTCACTCCCAACCAAACAAAAAAGAGGGAAAATAAAATATTTTCTATCCTCGTACCATTTTCTATCCTTCTACATTTTCACCTCTCAAACCAAAGGAACCTTAAATGAAAATGATCTAATAAAAAGACAAATTAAAAACATAAAGATAAATTGAGAAATTTAAAATTGTCCTTCATAGGGGGACCACACTAGAAAATCTTTACCTACTTCTGAATGCGTGGAAGGGTTTGAGTTGAAGTTTAGGTGGAACAACGACTCAAACTCGGCGGTTCAGGAGTCTTATATACGTGGCAGGCTAATTTGATAAAACACCAGTTGGGTTGATTAGTTGCCCTCAGTACAAGCTTGTTTAGGTGTTGGGGTTAGGTGGGGTGGGGTTGGGGAGTATGAGTGTGGATCTGAGCAACCAATTATGATTGGTTTTTTGTTAGGTGAATTTGTGTTAGCTACCGAAATTAATAATTTTTGGGTAAATAATTATAATATTCCAGCTGACGAGCTGTAGTTCAAAACTTCAAATGGCAGTCTCTCCTTTTAAGTACTAGGTGAAGGACCATAAGATTGTGTATCTAAGACCAAGTGGGTGCGTATGTAACTTAATATTAAAAAAATAATTAGGATATTCCTATGCTTAATTTATTCCCTTTACATTAGAGCTATGTATCTCATTTTTCTAAGATTGCCATGAACTTAAATGTTTTCTATTTTACAGGCAAAGCAATGAAAAGCTTGGGGTTCTGCAATTTAGATTCGTTGCTTAGAGCATAAGAAGGCGGAAGAGTGTGGCGTCAGGAGCGGCTCCGCCAGAGGCGTTGTTAAGAATTTGCTTTTCAGAGTCCATGACTACTGGATTTTATTCCGATGAACCAGCAGTTTTATCTTTTTGTAGATAATAATAATTATTTTCTAGTTGTCAACATTACTGGTCTACGGGGTTGCTAAGTGGCTTTTTTATTTATTTATTTTTTTTTATCCCTTAGTGAAGTTGGAAGGAAAAATGTTTTAATAAACAAGGATAGTGTCTTAAACCTTGTCTGTTTTGGGAAACATAAAATTGCAAAAAATGTTATTTGATTTATTCACAGTTCTTTATTTTAAATTTTTTTTTTTTTTTTTAATGGGAGTGGACCAATGGGGTTGGTGGAGATGTGAGTAATTTATAGGGATCCGGGCGTAGGGTATCTGGATATAAAAAAGCATCTTCGTAATTACATTTTGCGGCGAAGTTGACTTTTTAGTGGCAACTGTTTCATGTGGGACATATCCTGTGAGAAATTCAATACGTTGATTTGGAGTTTTTGATTTCTTTGGGTTGGCCATGTTGTGTCATGGGAGTGTGCCGAATAGTCAGAAATGGTCAATCTTCTATGTTTTAGATGATTGGACTATTTTTGGGCTAAATAGATGATTGGATTTGTGAGAGTATCATACTCATACGTCCAATCTAAGCAAAATTCTCGGCTGTATATTTCTTTTAGCTTTGGACATTCACATTGGCCTAGCTACTAGCTCATAGATGATTTTTCCAGTCAAATTCTAGCTAGCCCTGCCCTAAACATATGCTTCTCACCAAGCTAGCCACCAGCTATAGCTAAATTGTAAAAAGTTATAGTTTCTTGTCAGGCTTGTTCAGGTATTGTAGCCTAACAAATTATTTCTTCTTTTTACTATTTGCAGTCTAGCAAATGGATCTCTTGTTTTTATTACCTCCAACGTTCCTCTCTCTCTCTCTCACACACACAAAAGGGCTTGGACACCGATCTTGAACTCAATTGTTGCAATATCATGTGAAAAGCTTTGTAGCTCATTTGGTATCTTATTTCACTCCTAATTATTAATTTTTTTATTTAAAAAAAAATCTGTTGCAATACCATGATTTTCAAAACCTAGCAAACCTCAAATCGCAAGCTAGCACAACCCATATTTAACTTATTTAAATAAGCAAATAAGATAATGAATTGTTTATTCACGAGTTTTTCAAAAGAAATAAATTGAATTATGGATATTTATTACACACAAATTGTTACACATTTTTAAACACCCAATTCTTAAATTGAAATAATGACTTGAAGTCAATTTTAAACTTGGGAATCATGATTTCATATCTCAGTTTCAGTTAAAAAATGAAACGTTTATAATAGCTTGTGTGCAATAAGTATTACCTCTGGATATGTGGCCATTTATAAATCAAATGATGGTTTTTTTTTTCCTTTATTGAAACAGAGGTTTTTTTTTTTTTTTTGGTATGGAGAGAGAGTTTTGCAGCAGCATGGGCAGCCACATTACAGTCCCTCTTAATTCAACGAAAAAGACATCATGAGAACCTAGACTTAAAGTTTAAAGTATTGCACATAATATTAGCTTTGGACCAATAGGGGGTTACTTCTTTTGAAGAAAGAGGATCAAAACAATTTTTTTGAGTCACCTTCTACGATGATATGATTCCAAAATTCTTGATGCACTAGCTGGACAGCCCAAAGAATGGCAGAGGCTTCAGCTGAAATGGAGCATTTGGTATGGATTTTGGACCAAACTTTACCAATGTTTCCTCTAAAATCTCTAGCAACTACGGCTAGTGTTGAGGAGGTCTCGGTTATTATTTTGTTGAAGTGACATTAATCACATTCGTTGCATATCAATTTATAAGTTTTTAAAAAAATAAATTTTATAATAACTTTGCACATCAATTTATAAGTTTTTTTAAAAAAATAGATTTTACAATAACTTTGCTCATCAATTTATAAGTTTTTTAAAAATAAATTTTATAATAACTTTTAACATTTTTTTGTTGATGGCTTTTCAAGTCGAGCTGGTTGCCTAAAAAGTGACCATGGGGTCACTAGGTTGCAAGGTTCTCATAAAACTTTCATCTTTAATATTTTTGAGATAGACAATGTAAAAATACTTTATTGTCCTTTTTTTTTATTCAAGAAATTATTCTTGGAACGATATATTTATAAAGATCACCAATTAAATAGAGAAATACTCTTTTGAAAGTGGTATAAAGTATAAAGTCCTCATCTGTCCTCTCTCTTTTTTGCTCAGGAGTGTCTCATTCCGTTTGCATAGCAAGCTTTCAAACCTCTAATCTCCTCGCTCCTAAGGGCTTTCTTTTTATTTTCTTTCTGTTCTGCTTCTACTTTTCTTCTCTTCTACAGAAAATGGATGACGATTTTGTAAACTTATGGAAGCATTTAATACACATTCGAGGCTGAAATTTTTATGAAGAATAAAAGATGTAGCAGCTTTGCCAATGAATTTAATTTATTGTTTAAATTGCAGTTATCACAGCATCTACAAAGCCTGTATGATTATTAAACCAGTATCACAGCTAGGGGACTAGTTTCTTGCATTAAATGTACGCATCCATAGTCAGTAAATAAGAATTACAAGATTTGAAAATGTTAAAACTAGCATTTTTAGGAGCTTTCCCTTAGGAAAAACTCCTCCAAAAATAGGCGTATGCCACTATTTGCGGCGTGCACACGGTATTCTTTAGTAAAAGGCGAAAGAATAGTTCGCTTTGTGCTCACCGCGTGGCTGCGTGGTTTGGAAATGAAATGACTTGCCATTTTAATAACAGCTATCTTACACAACTTTATTGTCTGTTCGATATGGGACATCTACGCGAATTTGAAAGCACTTCTTCATACATGCGTAAAATAAGACTATGGCCGTGGAGAGACTTTGGTCTTCTTGAGACAAAAGTGCCAGGCTAATGGGAACGGAGAACAGTAATTTCTTCCTTTATCTCATGTAATGTGATGTATAAAATGGAGTAGAAGGTTGTAACTAACAGGATGAAAACCAAGATAAGTCCAAGCATGTCCCCATCTTCACCATTTACAGTTATTCTAGAAAATGCATTCATGTCCCCATCTTTTAGAAATTCTTGATTGATTCTATTTTCTCCCCTTTGTAGCTTCTCAAATTCAAGCCGGACTCGTTAGTATGGATGGGTACCTCAAATGGAAAATTCACGGTGGAAAGTCAAGTCATTAGTGAAGGTCAGAAGGATTAGACTCAAGGGTAGTGCTCATGATATTTGGAATGGTCTTTGGGCTGTCTTGGTTCCTCATAAATGAATCAAGTCATTTGCTTGACAAAGGAATATCTTCTACATTTGCTTGTGTCCACTGCTTGAAGGAGGCTGAAACTGTTTCTCATGTGCTTTGGAGTTGTGATTTTGCAGAGTCGGTGTGGAGTGGATTTTGATTCAAGGTTTGATCAAGTCGTTTCCATTCAAAGAGAAAGTATCTTATGCACCTGGCATATAAGACCTATGCGAGACTAACATATGAGTCCCACAACTATACACTGGAGACGTATACAAGATTTTTGTCCTTTCAAGAGGTGGTTCACTGTGTTGAAAATCTAGGAACTGGACACTAATGGTTATGTTTGAGAGATAAAAAGATAAGAGGGAGAGGAGAGAGGATTATGAAGGTAGTCGGAATGTACTAAATATTGGTATATTCTGACCATCTGCCCTCCCCTACCTCCGTCTCCCTCCGTCCAAAACATAGGGTAGAGGAACCTTTCTAGGGATTGTGCACACTGATAAAATGATATCAAACAGCATATCTGAAATACAGAAATTTTCAACTATGTAAAGATAGCCAAGCTATTAAAATAATGCTTGAGAACTTTCTGCCACCACATTATGTGAACGTGTTTTCTTTTCATTCAAATATGAACTTTGATCAAGCATTTCTCTTTCAAAAAGAAGCACCAGCGTGCTCCATACTAACACTCATACATCCAATCTAGCAAAAGTGGTAAAATACTCAGTTGTATGTTTGTTTTAGTTTTCAGCATTCACATTGGGCTAGCTACTAGCTTATAGATGATTTTCCCAGTCAAATTCTAGCTATGCTTCTCACCGTGCTAGCCACATGCTCGCTAAATTGTAAAATAGCTATAGTATCTTTGTCAGGCTTGGTCAGGTATTGTATTAGTAGGCTAGCAAATTATTTCCTCTCTTTGGTATTGTAGCCTAGCAAATGAATCTTTTTTTATTACCTCCAACGTTTCTCTCTCGCACACAAAAAGTCTTGGACACCGATCTTGAACTCAATTGTTGCAACACCAAGATTATTGAAACCGATTGCAACCTCAAATCGTGAATTGGCACAACCCATGACTTGTCTAACTTGTTTAAATAAGCAAAATAAGCCAATGATTTTAAAACTTTCCATAGAGTTTTACCATTTTTATTCACAAGTCTTCCAAGAAGAATGAATTGAATGTGTGCCATTAATAAATCAGAGGTTGGTGGTACTTACAACAGCCATATTAGAGATATTACAAAGTTTGCTATATAGGTCTTACAAACTAATATGTCGCTAATCACAAAAAAAAAAAAAAAAAAAAAAAAATCAAATACTTATTTATTATCTTATTGATGTAATATTGATCATATTCATTATCACATCAATTGTGTAAAGTTGTCATTTTCAACTATGTTGTGTTGGCTTTAATTCCGTGCCAAATTTGATTGTAATTTCTTCAATCATTTTTTCCCTGTATGTATGTGGGATTAATTGTAAGGGATGAGCGTGAAAGATTGGTGAAGACTCAAGCTTCAAAGGATGAACAAGTGGTTTTCACGAGTGTCTCGCAAGTAGCTGACCTGCGAAAAGAGCCATATGCAGAGCACATGATTGGAATATGAAGAGTCGTGCCAGGTTGGATATTTTGCGAGTATCTCGTGGGTAAGGCCAACCTGTGAAGGACTTGCGAAACTCTCTGTTTGGCAAAAAGTTATATTTTGCTTTACCATATCTTTACCCATACTATATATACCTTTATTACCCACAAATTGTAAGGAGTGCTTTTTAGAAAGAAAACCCTAGAAAATGCACTTGAAAGTTAGAAATTGTTATACCCACAATTATCTACATATTTTCTTGCTAGCCCAAACATTTACCACACTCATACTTAGTGTTAAAGTGAGATTTTGGTGCTGTTGGGAAACATTAGGAGTCATTCATTGGCGGATACAATCAGGCTAAATTGCGGGATATAGAAAGTTAAAGAAGACAAAACTCCGAGAAGTCAGTTGGTAGCAAGAGCTTGGAGGGCTCAAGTACATGGGGTAGACTAGGCTTGAAGGGTCTTTTGTTGTTCGTGTACTCCAATTTTATTCTCTAGTGGATTGAATTCAACTTGAAGGGTTGCGAAGAGGTTTTTCGCCGAGTTCTTCGATTTTCTCTTCAATAACATGTCTTGGTGTTATCTTGTATTTGCATCTCTTTTTCTTACTCTTTTAGCTTTCATTTTATTGTTAGTAATGGATGAATATGGCTTAGGGTAGTGTTATCGGTTGTTCGCACTTATTTACTTTTGTTCCACACTTAGTCTAAATTAGAGTAAAAGCTATCTAGCCGTAATTTTTAATTAGGGATCTGAACAAGCTCTTGTGTTTTAGCACAAATCCAAGCTTTCAAATTGATAAATTTTTTTTGTAATAAATTTTATAGTAACCATGGGGTCACTAGGTTGTCAGGTTCTCAAAAAATTTTCCTCTTTAATAGTTTTGACGTAGACCATGTAAATTAATTTCCCTATCATTGTATTTTCAATTTTTTAAGTAAATTATTTTTTAAAACAATTTCTTTATAAAGATAAGCAAATATGCTCTTTTAAAAGTAGTTTTATTTTTTATCAAAAAAATAATAAAGTGGTTTTTTTAATTAAAAAAATCAAATACGATAAATAGTTTCACACTTGCCACTTTATACGCACAATATTCATAATTTCACGTATGATCATGTAAGCATGTTCACATTTAACACAAGAAATAGATGATGTATAGGACCATGTAAACTAACGAGTGTGCAATAGTCAATGCCCCGAGCTTTCAAACCTCTCATTTCCTCATTCATCGTTTTATTTTCGTTCTGTTCTCTCTGCTTCTACTCTTCCTTTTGTTTTGGTTCTGTTCTTCTCCTGTAGAAAAATGGATGATGGTTTTGTGAATTTATGGAAGAATTTGAAACTCTTCGTGGCTGAAGTAGGGGAAGGGGGTGAAATTTTGATGATGAAAGCAAGCTCAAATATTTAGTTTATTGTTCAAGCAGTTTAATGAGGCTTTCAACACAAAAAAGGAAAGCCTATTCTTAGCTGTGTTGGAGAAGGAAAAGGATTTGGAGTCTATTCTTTTAAAATCCACAATAGCTCAAGCTGTGGAGTCTCATTGTGATGAGGTTATATATGATGGCTGGCTGGTACGAGTCCATCCAACAAGTCACTCATCATATGAAATGTTATATACATCACCTCCTATGTAGTAAAATAACTAAAACTTCCATTTATCACAGCTAGAGATAGTTCCTGAAATTGCGTTTGCGTGTTCTTTAACTATATTTCTTGAAAGAGACTGAAACAAGGTTTTGAAAATGTTAAGCTAGTATTTTTAGGAGCTTCCCCTGAGGAGAAACTCCTCCAAAAATAGGCGTATGCCACTATTTGCGGCGTGCACACGGTATTCTTTAGTAAAAGGCGAAAGAATAGTTCGCTCTGTGCTCACCGCGTGGCTGCGTGGATTGGAAATGAAATGACTTACCGTTTTAATAACAGCTATCTTACACAACCTTAATTTATGTGTTCAATATGGGACATCTACGCGAATTTGAAAGCAATTCTTCATACATGCGTAAAATAAGACTATGGCCGTGGAGAGACTTTGGTCTTCTTGAGACAAAAGTGCCAGGCTAATGGGAACGGAGAATAATAATTTCTTCCTTTAGCTCATGTAATGTGCTGTATAAAATGGAATGGAAGGTTGTAACTAACAGGATGAAAACCAAGATAAGAACAAGCACGGTTCTAAAGCAGAATTTGAGTAAGGCGCATGATAGAGTGGAATGCGGAATTTACAAGCAATAATGCTAAAGATGGGCTACATTAGACCGGGACAAGGAATTAGGCAAGGAAATCCTGTCTCCCTACCCATTTTTCATTTGTGCTGAACGTCCATCTGCGTTATTGAGACGTGATGAGAGAGAAGTCAATATTAGAGGTGTGTCAATCTCGAGAGGTCCAAAGATTTTTCACTTATTTTTTGTGAATGATATCCTTTTGTTTTGTAAAGCCACAATGGAAGAATGTCTGGCTATATCGAACCCTTGAGTTGTATGGACGGGCATCGGGACAAAATTCGAATTTTGGTATGACGTCCTCGTTTTTCAGTTTAAACACTATGCCTGTGTGAAGAATGGTATTAGGACAGCTTTACGTGCAACTTCTCTGGTTCCTTTTGAGAAGTACCTTCGGTTACCTCCTTTAATTGGTAGAGGCAAGAGTTTGGCTTTTCAAAAGATAAAGAGTCCAGTTCATAAAAAAAATTGAAGGGTGGAAGGAGAAGATTTTATTTCAAGCTGGTAGGAAGATCTTGATCATATCAGTAGTTCAGGCTATCTCAATTTATGCCATGAGTTGCTTTTAGTGAACTGGATGGATTTTGATCTGAATTAAATTCTTTAATGAGTAGGGTTGGGCTAAATTATCTCAATTTCACATATCATCACATAAGCATATTCACATTTAACAGATGAAATAGATGATGTATAGGGCCATGTACACTAATGAATGTGTAATAGTCAATGCCCCAAGCTTTCAAACCTCTCATCTCCTCGTTCATTGTTTTGTTTTCGTTCTGTTCTCTTTGCTTCTACTCTTCTTCTCTTGTAGAAAAATGGATGTTGGTTTTGTGAAGTTATGTAAGAATTTGAAACTCTCTGGCTGAAGTAGGGGAAGGGGGTGCAATTTTGATGAAGAAAAGCAAGCTCAAATATTAATTTAGTTTATTGTTCAATGTCTTTCAACACAAAAAAGGAAAACCCATTTTTAGCTGTGTTCGAGAAGGAAAAGGATTTGAAGTCTATTCTCTTAAAATCCACAATAGCTCATGCTGTTGAGACTCATTGTTATGATGGCTTACTGTCATGACATTGCTGGTATGAATAGAGTCCATCCAACAAGTCACTCATCATATGAAATGTTTTACGCTACATGACCTCCAGTGTATTTAAATATCTAAGATTTCCCTATGTCACAGCTAAGATCTAGTTTCTGGAATTGCGGGTTCTTTAACTATATTTCTTAAAAGAGACTGAAACAAGGTATTGAAAATGTTAAACTAGTATTTTTGGGAGCTTCCCCTTGGGAGAAACCCCTCCAAAAATAGGCGTATGCCACTATTTGCGGCGTGCGCACGGTATTCTTTAGTAAAAGGCGAAAGAATAGTTCGCTCTGTGCTCACCGCGTGGCTGCGTGGTCTGGAAATGAAATGAGTTTCCATTTTATTACAGCTATCTTATACAACTTTATTGTATCTGTTCTATATGGGACATCTACGCGAATTTGAAAGCACTTAATACGTGCGTTAAGAGTTTAGACTATGGCCGTGGAGAGTTCCACCTAACAGGATGAAAAAGGTGCTGCATCATCTCTGAAAATCAAAGAGCATTTGTTCCTAGAAGATTACTAACAAACATCAGCTTGGTGGCTTTTGAAATGTTGCATCATATGAAAACCAAGACAAGGGGTAGAAGTCCACACATGGCTCTTAAGCTTGATGAGTAAGGCATATGATAACAAGTGGAATGGAGATATTTTCAAGCAATAATGCTGAGATGGACTTTCATTTTTGTTAGGTTAGTATCATTATGTAATGTATTATGTATTTCCTGAGTCTGATATGCTATTCTAATTAATGGTGTCTCTGTGGGCTACATAAGACCGGGGCAAAGAATTAGGCAGGGGAATGTCTTGTCTCCCTACCAAATTTTCATTTGAGCTAAGGTTTGTTTGCCTTATTGAGAAATGCTAAGAGAGAAGGCAATATTGGGTTCTGTCAATCTCAAGAGAAATTCCTGAAAATTTCTCGCTCACTTATGATAGCCTTTTATTTTGTAAAGCCCCGATGGAGGAAATGTCTAGCTATTTTTAGCTGTGTTCGAGAAGGAAAAGGATTTGGAGTTCTATTCTTTTCAAAATCCACAATAACTCATAAGATTATGATGGCTGGCTAGCATGATTTGAGATAGGGGTGTTTATCAAACCACTCAAACTACATGACCGCATCCAAACTAACCAAAACCATCCAAAAATGGAATAATTGCCCCACACCACGAGTTATAGTGAACCATGCCCATATATATTAATAATAGAATATTATATGAAGGAAGTGACTAGCCTAGTGTTAGTACGTTCCAGTTTCACATTAAAAGCTGCTTCATTTTGGTTAAATACAAAATCAAAAGTTCAAAAAAGCCCATTCACTTCTCTATCTCCATCTCACACTCTCAATATCTCCCAAGTATAGCATTGGATGGATGAACCATTTTTGTTGCGTTCATATTTATTTAAACAGTTTCTTGTTGGATTTGTAATTTAATACTTGTTTTGGGTTTGTAATTTATTTCATGCTTTGCTTTAGACTTGTTTCCATAATAGTTGCGATAACTGAAACTAGTTGGTATGGCTAGCAGTCTAGTAGTGTATATGGTACACTGTTATACTTATGGATCTTATGGTTGTTGCTTGTTAAGCATTTTTTTGTTACAAGTTATATTTATTTAACATGTACAATTGTGTATGGTTTTATTATCGTGGATTTTGTTTTTGTTTTGTATATATTTGTGGTATATTTAGTTTACTATTAATCTATTATAGGTTTTTTTTTTTTTTGGGTGATCTTAGTTTTGTAGTGGTTCTGTGTGACCTCAATTTTGTTGTGGTTCTAGTAAGAACCGCAAACACCCCTAAAAAGAGATTTTGGCGAACACACCTAAATAGAGATTTTAGACATGCATATCCTGTCCATCCAACAAGCCAGTCATCATATGAAATGTCAAATATCTAAAAGTCTAAATATCTCAAAAACTGTTATGTACCAAAAAGCCAGTGAACCATGCGAACCAAGGTTGAACCGCCCAGGTTTGAAAACCGTGGATGATTCTTGCGATTCATATCAGAGCTTAAAAAAAAGTACTTGCACTAGTAACAAGTTTCAGCCTGTACCAGAATTCCGGTCGAAATTTCAATATGCCAAGTGAAATGACTACATCGGCCCAAAATTATAACACCTAAGAGGAAAAAGAAAAAAAAAATTGAAAAGAGAGACAGGCGAGAGAGAAAGCAAGAAAGAAAACTGGTAATTGATATGAGGTGGAGATGAGGGAGAACTTAAAAAATATGTGGATTCAATGGAGACGAGGAAAATGATGAGAATAATGAAGGAAGAGAGCTATAGGGAGGAAGAAAAAAAAAATACATAGGAGGAAGGCGGGCTATAAAGAGGAGTAAGTGCTTCAACTGTGCTAAACAAATGTCATTTTCGTACACTAAAAACTTACTTTATCTATTTTACAATTTTATCATTTTACAATTCTATTTTAATATCACAATACATTAAAATATTATAAATAACACTTCTACAGAATTTTTTAAAAAAAAAATTATAAAGCCTACACCACTGTAAATAAGCACAATCCTTTGCCTCCACCCAAAAGTACAACCCGCCACCACCACCCACAAGTGCAACCCACCACCGCCCAGTATTACTTTTTAAAAAAAAATCTCAAAATCAACACAAAACTGCATAATAATAATAATAATAAAGAGATGAATCAAAAATCAACCAACTAAAATAATCTCAAAACCACCAAAACAAACGCCAACCCACTAGAAAATCTAAAGACCCACAAAACCCATCAAACCACAACCTACCAAATTAACGACCCGCATAACCCATCGCCACCACCAATACAGCCAATATACCTAGCCCAAAAACCAATGCTGACCCACCTATCATCGCCGTCAGAGAGAAATGAGAACGAAGAGAAACCATGAGAACAGAGCCACCTTAGCGATAAGTGGAAGTAGAGACCGTGGCAAGATTGATGCTTGGCGAGGCATCTGTGGGCAGAGATCTGTGGCAAAGATCGGTGGCTTATGATAGAGAGGAATAGAGTGAGAGAGAGGTTAAGATAGGGGGAGAGGAGAAAAGGACCGAGAGACAGACGGAGAGATAGATCTATGAGAGGAGAGAGAAAAAATCAAATAAATAATTGAAAGGAGAGAAAATTTTGAATAAAAAATTATTTTTTTAGTTTAGCATTTGTGTTCGTACCGTTCCAAATTTGGGATGGTATTGTTCACCTATGCTAAATCTTTTAATATTTAAAACATCTAGGGCCCGTTTGGTCATAGTTTTTAAAAATTGTTGTTTAAAAAGATGTGAAAACTGTAGTTTAAAAAGTGTTGTTGAAAAACGTATTTTTAGTGTAAATAAAATAAAAAGATGTGTTTGGTATCAAAGTTTAAACAATATTTTTCAGTGCTCAAAAAATATAAAAATAGTGTTTGGTAGTTGTGTTTTAAGTGGTAAAAAAAGGTGAAAAAAGCTGAGCAAAGTACAAATACCATTTTTTTTAATCAGGAGAGAGAACGTCCATTTGATTCAAGTTACTCCAGACTCTTTCCTTCTTCATCCGTTCTCTTCCTGAGAGCAGAAAACCAAACCCACACAGTCCTGATCTCCATCAACGCCGAAGAAGATCCACGGCTGGGCTTGATGTTCCTCAGATCTCATCTCCACTGTCAACGCTCCAAGACCCAGCAGCTAATCGAGCATCTGTTGCCGCCGAGTCGCCGACCCATCACTCCAAGATCCAGGTTCGAATCTCACTTTCACCATGCTTGTCATTCTTTGCTTTTCTCTAAAGACCGAACCGTTCCTTCTTCACTCACAGATTTATTAGTTTTTTGTTTTGTTTTGTTTTTTTGTTTTGCTCACCAATCGGGAAAACCCCCAATTTTTCTGTTCTTTGTTAGCTGTTGATGTTTGAGTATTTGATTTACAATCCAAACATACACACCCTCCATTCTCGAAATCTTTTAGGTACATTCTCTAAATCTTTTTCTGTTGAAACAATGTTTGATTTACAACCCATTCGATTTGTCATTTTTCCTAACACTCTGTTTGGTTGCCGAGAAAGCCGATTATTAGCTTCATTTTACTGTTTTTTTTAGTTGATTGGGTTTAGTTTAATTATTCATGAATTTAAGCTTTGTGAATATGCTGATTTTGTGGTCGGTTTGACTGAAATTCGTTAGTGAATTTTTATTGTTATTTTCTTTTGATTGGGTTTAGTTAAATATTCATGAATTTAAGCTTGGTGAATTTGATGATTTTGTGGTTGGTTTGACTGAATCTCGTTAGTGAATTTTTACTATTACGTTTACTTGATTGGGTTTAGTTTAATTATTCATGAATTTTAGCTAGGTGAATTTGATGATTTCTGTGGTCGGTTTGACTGAAATTCGTTGAATTCAATTTGGATATGATGGATATAATGTGGTGCTGTTCAGGCCAATTCCTTAATTATAGTGATGAACAGAAAGGTTTTGTGAGGTTTTGCCCTGTCTGTTCTGGTTCTGTCAATGATGGTTCTGTAGTAAAAAAATTTGAAAGTTTGCATTACTCTTGCACCGAAAATAGAAAACAGTTATAGGAAATTGCATAGCCATATTCTGGTCTACTTGGATATGTTGCTATATTTTTTGTTGCACGAATTGATAGCTGTATTAAAACAGTAATGTGTAAGTGAGTAGGTTTATGGCTTCTTCTTGCAGATGTCAGACACAATGCATGAGGATATTGACGATGGCCTTCGGTTCTGAAATTGCAACTGTTTCTGTGGCTTGAGAGCAAGCGTGAGGATTTCGGATAAACGAAATGATAATCGGTACAGGCTATTTCAATGCTGCTCAAAGGAAAAATGTGGGTTTTTTCAATGGTGTATTCCCTTGAAGACCCCATTGTCATATGCGGAGGATTTCCAGCTACTACAAGAAGAGTTATGTGTATTGCGAGAGGAATTGAGGGTCATGCATGACAAGGTCCACCCCTTAGAGCAGACAAAAAGGAGGGTAAAGATAATGTTCATTGGATGGTGTTTGTTATGCACCGCTCTTGTACTACTGCTAACTATGACAATGGTCTAAACCAAACTGTTATGATAAGGTCCTGTAACCATATTATCTTATTATAAATTACTAACTCCTCATGAACCTGATGTACTGTGTACTATTTTTGGACGATCTTGAGTCATCCATTTTGCTAGTGCTAGGTATATGTGTGGGGATGACTCTTGACTCTTACAACTGTGTGTTATTGGCTTAATAGTAGTTTCACAATAGTATGTTATTGTCACATTCCTCTAGCTTTTCTTTTGCCTAAATACATACTGTACCAACACAATTGCTGTTGCTGTTTTGTTTTTTGCTTTTTTTTTTTTCTTTTTTTTCTTTTTTTGTGTGTGGAAAATGGAAATAATTGTTGTTATTGAACACAATATCAATGTGAGTAGGATATTGTGTCCTGCGTAACTTTGGCAACAGAACGAAGAGAAACCACAATATATATATATATATATATATATATATATATATATATGCAGCTAGATTCTTGAGCAAGGTTTAAATAATTCATTTGACGCGAATCCAAGAGACTGTAAATTTAGCATGTTTATTGAAGTTTAAACCCAAGACATTGAGTACAGGTATTGTGTACGTCACTCTATTACTTGAGATCTTCAAAATCATTTGATAATTGATTAGTAAATTCTATTTTCATCTGTGAAAGTACTATAGCTAGCACTGTTGAAGAGTTATTTACATCATCAAGTCTCTAGCAAAAGACATTGTATACTTACATCTCTCTAACTGGAGAAGGACCATTGTGACGTTCTTGAGAAAGCAAGATCTCCACTTCAATCGCCATTTTCATCAACACATAAACTACAACCTGTGCAGCTATGCCAGTTAATAATTCTGGTTCTAGTTTCAAATAAATCTTTTAACTTAACAGTAATGTTTCACTTACAATCGACTAAGAATTCTCAATGATTGTTGCTCAAGGCACAGGACAACAACCAAATGCAAAAACCGCACAAATGTTCCCTCCTTTATCAAAGTAAATATATACCAAACTTATATAACTAACAGCGTAAGTATGATATTGGTAGATGAGTCTAACATAATAACTTTGGGACCATATTTGACTTGTTCTTACTGACATGTCCCTAGTAAAGCAATGCACCTTATAAAATATCTATACATATTGAGAATCAAATTGTGATAAATGATTAACTATACACATTGAAAATCAAATTTTGAAAAATCAAATTTAATATGGATCCAATGTAAACTCAGTATTAACGCATACACCGTTTCTAAAAAAAAAAAAAAAAAAAAAAACTCATACACCAAACATACTTTTATAAACACACAACAGCATCCCCAACTCTCACAACCCAATTAAATTTGATTTTATAAACACCAAACATACTGCTGCAGGTTTTATAAACACACTTTTATAAACATACTTTTATAAACACACAGTCCCTTTCTTCCAGAGCCTACAACAGATACCAATGGTTGGGGACTCTGCAGGTTGGACCACCATTGGTAACGTAAACTACAAATGCAAACATAGCATAATGTCATTGTCTAATGCCTCCATAACCAGCATCTATTTTTGTCACAACATATTCTTCAACAAAAACAAGGTTCAAACTTAAAATAGAGTTTGAATAGTGCAATATCCATATTTTTAAGAGTCTATTCCCAAGAAGCTCAATCATGGTTGCCTATGTAATCTGCCCACATAGCAGTTGTTATCGCATCATGATACTTTGACATCGCTCGTTGTGCCCGAGAATTAAAAGCTTCTTCAGTGCCTCCACTGCCTACGCGTGCAGCTCCCGCTAAGGTTGCGTCGTTGTTACGCACAAATGATCCTTCCCACACATGGAACATTTCATCCGCCCGGTTATACATGCGGATAAAGTTGTGAAGTGCACAGCAAGCGGTCACAATCAGTCGTTGTCTAGAGAGAGAGAATGAGTGCATTTCAGTCAGGATTGGGAACCTCGCCTTCAATACTCCAAAGCATCGTTCAATCACCATCCGCAATGACGAATGCCTATAATTGAACAACTCTTGTGGGGTAGTAGGTTGCCGGTTCGCACCCTGAAACTCTTGGGCATGGTAGCGTGCGGACTTGTGTGGGGGGAGGAATGCACTGCCTATTGCGTACCCCGAGTCCACGAGGTAGTACGATCCTGCAATAAGAGTAATAACCATTGACATCAAACCCTCACGAAAAAGGAAGGCATCAAATAGTTAAGAACAATTAAGGCACAGAATCTGCTAAGGTCACAGGAAGTGGCAAACAGCTGTAAATTTTTATTATAGATTGAGGTTAATAATATATATATATATATATATATATATTGATAAGTAAGATTAATAATATAATTACTTATAATGATTATTGATTTCCTCCACACTTGGTGTTCTGCGAATATGACTAATTGTGCAGTCATAAATCATAGCTACTCCTCTGGCTTAAGGGATTGCACAAACTGAATAAGAGCAGCTTGGCTGTTCTGCGTCTGTGCTTGATTTTTTGAAATATTTCTTTTGGTGGTTGAACTATTGCAGCCTTTGATGACAAAACATCTATTTTTCTAGTTTGATAAGCATTCATTTGATACTGTCTCTTTAGTAAATCTGCTCATTCCTTTGAAACTTCATACAGGTTTCAGTGGATACCTTAGTGAAGAGAGCTTATGATAATTGGCATCATGTTATAGAATATGATAGCAAAGTCCTAAACCCCCTTGCAAGTACTAAGAAGGGGATGAGAGCCTCAGCTGCACCTATAGCTGACCACAACTATGCCACAGATCACAGTATAACAAATATTCAAAACAGGCAGCAGTATATCTCTGAACTGGGCACACAATGCCAATATAACCACCAATCAGTCCAAATCATGCTTACACCAAAAAGAATTATAAGTCTCAACTTATTTATTATTATTTTTTTCCCTTAACCATTTAACTTCTAAATATTTGTGGTAAACAATTATGACAATTGAAATGGTAAAATAATTTTTGTTTCTATCAAAACTGTGACCTCAAAACTTATATATTGTGGAAGAAAAAAAATTGTAAGTTCTGAAATACTACCAATTAACTCTAATTCAAATGACACTTAGTCCTTACTCAATAATAGGATGGAGGGTATGGTCATTGGTTCAACACTCACAAGATTAAATGTCTAACTTACCAACAACAAAAAAAAAAAAAAAGAAAAAAAGAAAAGAAAAGAACAAAAAAAAAAGAAATTCACTTTCCCTATCAAATAAAGTCTCTCTTCCTATGGGGTAGTACTATAATATTCACCAATTCCCATGCAAAATAATTATTCTATTACAAAAATTTTTTTACCCATTTCTACCACATTTTGGCTGGTTGAAGTAACTATGAAATTTTGTGTTATTACTATTATAATGTACAATGGATCTCAACTCTTTTCATCACTAGTCCTGCGGCCAACCCAAATTCCATGGTTTTAAGGTATTATTATTCTCTGCAGGTAAGCTGTGTTCTGCAAAACCCATCTGGCAATTTGTGTAGTGTAGTTCAACTAGTCAAACTTCAATCTTTTTGGTGGGCCAATATGAAGCTCTAATGCATTCTTACTGTTTCAATTTCAACATTAAAAACCGTATCATGGGCATTTAGCATTAGTTTTTGAGGTTGGGTTTTTCTCGTTTTTGGTTAATATAGATGCTTGGGATTTCATTTTTTTACTTGTGGGGTTGGTTTGGTCATCTTTGGGGATAAATTTCAGCTGGCTCCATTGCTACAGTGAAGGAAGTTTCAGATATTTGGAGGTTCTTGCTCAGTATTATTGGCTTTCGTTATATACTACAGTTCTAGCAATTGAGAGTATTAATTGCTTGTAAAGGTAAACCATACATTTCCTCTATCTGGTGGGTGGAAACAATAACACTATTTAGGTGTCACGTTAGCTATATACCATTGAACATCTACTTCACAAAGTTTAGGTAACCAGGTCATGTGAGCCTGACTCATAAAATAGTGAGTGTTTCTAGGACTATTGGTTTGGGACTAATGTCTAATGCCCAGATCTCATTTTGTACAAAGTTAGATGTGTCCAATGTGATCAAGATAGGAAAAAATTTCCCCTTTTTTTGACTAGGACTTGTCAAGATATATTGGAGCTGGAACATATTGAGTTGCCTAGGAATAACATCTATTTTGGTAGATTGCAGAGTTCAAAGGAGTCAAAGTAGAGAGGAGTATTTTTTGTTGTATTATAGTCATCTATAACTTGCAGATAACTCTTTGGAGTAATTGGTGGCAACTTAATTATGTGTCTTGACCATGAGCTGGGTTCGAATGCTTATTGCACTATATATATGTATATATGCAGGTTCTACGGTACCCTATGCACCCTAAAGGGGTTATATATAGTATGATGCACTTCTTGGTGTAGATGAAATGGTAAAGTAAGATCACATTGCCATTACCTAACATTGCTTAGATGTAAGAGCTTTAATTTAATCCACCTATTTTCCCAGCAAGGGGATTTAAAATAAAAAAAATTAACTGTCACTATAATGAGTTTCTAAAAAAGTAAGAAAGGAGCAAGTGTTTGAAGCATAGCAAAAATTATTTTAATAATTGGATAAGTATAACTGTACAGATATATAGGAAATAGAGAACGAATTATAACTCAATCACATTCTACATACTGTGCAATGCATTAACCACAATGTATAAACTGTTTTAGATATCTCTAGTATGACTTTAGCTCTCATGGTATAAGATAATTCAAATTTTGTTTTTTTTTTTTGTTTTTTACCTCTAGGCGGCCAAGGGAACTCATACTCGGCATGTCCAAGTGCATCTTGCATGACTCGTGAATCATTTGCACTCCCTTCCCATCCACAATGCACATACGTAAACCGCATGTCGAAGTTGCATGCACACATCACGTTTTGGGTGATGTCACTTCGTCTACCTATGAATGCGGTGGTCCTACCGGATGGGGCAGAAGCACTTATGTGCGTCCCATCGATGGCCCCCACACATTTCTGTTAAAAAAATAGGTAGCTCTAATTAGGTAACTTCAACTTATGTGCAATTAGCTATCTTTCACACTTCATAGGGGATTCTTTCTATTCTCTATTACAGATTTTTCAGATTTTAATCAATCAAAGTGATAATTTATTTAAGAAGCAAAAAAATAAAAATCAAAGTATACCTCAAACCATGGGTAATATTTCTCATTCCCTCGAAGTGAATGAGGAAGCTCAGCTGCATCAGCGTCGGGCCGGATGATGAGACATCCCAAAGCATGGATAGCACGCAAGGCACGCCGGAACCGCCTTTGAATGGTCTCGAGAGAATGCTGGAAGCGGTTGGCAGTTAGCCAATAGTCAGCGTTGTATCCGACGATAAATAGCACTGTCCCAACAGCCTCCTCAATTGAAACAACATCAGTGTCCTCCTCTAATAGGTGCAGCCGCTTCAACTCATTACACAAATGCCTAAAAATGGTCTTGTCCATGCGGAATATGTCGTAACACACTTGGGGATTTCCTTCTAGTACTTCAATCACATATGACCTTCCACTCAGGATACTAGTGCACATAGGTCGCTTCATGTAGTACTTTTGTACGTACTCTATACATAGCTGAACGTAGGCTATGGCAATCTCAAGTTCTACCTCACTATCGTACTCATCTGAATCGGGATCAGTCATGACTGAATCACAATCTGACTCGGTATTGGCCGTGACTGACTCACAATCTGAATCGGTATTGGCCGTGACTGAAGTACAATCTAAATCGGTATTGGCCATAACTGAATCACACCTGTGGGCAGCCAAAAAGTTCACATCAGCCACTATAAAGAAGTACATACACACACACACACACACACACACACACACATATATATATATGTTGCTATATGTATATATATCTATATTGCTGTATGTGTATATATATATATATTATTGTATCTATATATATAAGTCAGTATATGTATATATAAATTAGTATATACGGCTGCCTGTATATATAAGTGAGTACATATATTTCTGCATAAGTGGGAAAATTTTGCATAGAAATTTTTTTTTTTTTAGAAGTGATTCTGCATGAGTATATATAAATAAGTATGTATATATAAGTGAGTCTATATATGTTGCTGGAAGCACTATATATATATATATATATATATAGTGCTATATATATGTTATTGTGTGTACCAAAAAAAATTTATAAATATATATATATATATATATATATATATATATAAATTTATAGATGTAACTATGTACTATAGAAATTTCATAAAGAACAAATCTGATTGTCTATAATATACATGTCACCAAAGAAAATAGCACAAAACAACACAACTATACACAAAGCAATTGCAATTACTGAACAACAAAAAGCAATTGCAATTTGAATAGCACAAAGCCACAACAAACTAATCCAATATTTCTTACATAACTCGCATAGATGTCCAAAGCATTATATAGTAATAATAAAGGAAGCTAGCATGCAAACATTGCCCAAAATTCCATAAAGAACACCTGATTTATCTAAAATATATATATATATATATATATATATATACATGTCACCAGACAAAATAGCACAACGCTACAACAAAGCAATTGCAATTGCTAAACAACAAAGCAATTGCACTTTCAACAGCACAAAGCCACAACAAACTAATCCCATATTTCTTACATAACTTGCATTGATGGCCAAAGCATTATATAGTAATAATGCTAGAAGGTAGCATGCAAACATTGTCCAAAATATGCATGCAAACATTGTCCAAAATATTAACATAATACATACTTGGCCAATTCACATTAAACCAAAATAACTAAACTAATTAACTTCCTAGATCGTCTTTAAACGATGCACATTCTCAACCACCTCCACAACTACTGCAATCCACCCCCAATGAACTCAATCCAAGCCCTTCTCCTATCGACTGTCATAGCAAAAAAAGCGGCTCTACTCTTGAAGTTATGAAGCTCCTGCACAACCTTGCAATATGTGACATGATCCACATCGGTGTACTGGTTGAGCAGTTTTATAGCTTCTGTAACTGACTCAGTGTCAACCCCCACAGTAGCGTTTCCGGTGTCAATGGACCTTTTCCCCCTCCGGTTCCTCATGTCAGTAAACCCCCAAATAGCTTCAGTCATGGTTTCAAGAGAGTGCCCTTTCCTCCTTTTTCCGCTTGAAGTAGATGCTTTAGCTGGCCGCTTTTCAGCTTGCCTCCGGCTTTGAGCTTCACTTGGTGTGGGCAGCTCCTCCTCATCATCAACACTTTCAGTGTTGACGTTGACATGCACCCCCGATAATAGAGAGGCTGCATCCAGCTCTCTCTCTTCGTCACTATTGGGAGCTGGTTGGGCAGATGACATTTAGAGGAAACCAGTGGCTGTGTTTGAATTGAAAAGTCTGCCCAATAGGTCGTAGTGTTTCAGCCCCTTTTTCTTGAACTCCTTGAATTTATGATTGACCTGTTAACAACCATATATATTGGGTTAGATGACTTATTCATATAAAACCCAATACAAATTAGATGGGTAATTATAATAACCCTATAATAACCATCCACTCTTACATAACAAAAAAAAAAGAGTAACAGTAAGAATAACCCTATTAACTGTATACCAAAATCACATATTTGTTTTCTATAGTATTAATATAATTTTTAGAATTCAAGACTAGTAACAGCATCTTTCAATCAACATATCTTCCAAATTAATGTTGGGCCACAGATGACAGCCACAGGTTAGTCTTACATGAACTAAGAAAATCCAACAAATATTTGTAACCGATCTTAAAAAAAAAAAAAAAAAAAATTCAACTAACATTGACAAGTCTGCAATATTTCAAATCAATAATAAAAAGAATCATCTAAACACAATAACACTTATCGCAAATGCAGCAGCCCAAGCTTCCTCACTGGCTGTCACCGTATTTGAAATGGGGTCCCATCCCATTCCTGTACGTGCGATGAGCTGGGAGAATGTGCGGTGTTGACCTTTCAGTCGTTGATATTTTTGTGTCAGTTGCGTCTTGTTATAATTTTTATTCGCGCGATTGTTAAATTCATTCATAACGATTGTCCAAGTTCCAGTCTTGAACTGCCCTTGGGGCATGTTCCCCTTCGCATCCTCTTCTAACAAGATATCAATGAAATGTTTCTCGACTGCCTCAGGCCACAACTTCTTCTCCTCGGCATCAGTCATTCTCTCTTCTATCTAAATAAATGTTTGGTATACTTACATAGACTTATCATTTGAAATTGTATGATATGGATGAACAAACATTAACTTCCTACTCACTAAAAGACCCAAGGCAGCAGGCATATAAGAGAAAATTAAACAAAACTAAAGAAAAAATACGTAGGTATGCATTGTATACACATCAATTTATCATACACTTGTAGTGGCATTGTATATTTATATAATTGTAAGTGATTATCCCTAAGAAAAAATTATAGTTATGTCAATTTAATTATATCATGCACCCTTTTATTTTTACTAACTAAAATCCTCGTGAACTAATTCAATCAAAACCCTTGGACAAAAGGCAAGAGGAAATTAGGACAATCTCTATCCATATTATGTACTATATTTGACACTAGTCTCTTATTTTGTCAACACAACGTACATAGAGACTATGATAGATGCATATGAAACTGACACTTACACCTACTGATCTCAAGTTCACATTAGCAAGAACACAGAGGCCACAAAATGAAGAGAAAATGCATGACCTAGGTACAAAGTTATAACAGAACAAGCAAAAAAGATTCACTATAATTTTGTCAAAAGAAACTTACACTTATACCTACTGATCTCAAGTGCACATCAACAACAACACAGGGGCCAGAAAATGAAGAGAAAATGCATGAGGTAGGTACAAAATTATCACACAACAAGCAAAAATGATTCAGTATAATTTTGTCAAATGAAATTTACACTTACACCTACTGATCTCAAGTTCAAATCAGCAACAACACAGGGCATAAAATGAAGAGAAAATGCACGGGAAAACCCCCAAAATTATAACAGAACAAGCAAAAATGATTCACATATTAGACCGACCTACCAGTAAGGGAACAACACAGTGAGAGGAGGAAGCAGAGGAGGATGCAGAGGAGGACGCAGAGGCTCTGTATGGCACGAGAGAGGTGGATGAGGATGAGAGCAAGGCTTCCATCTGAATGAATATGTGGGATTAAATAAGCCCTAACCTGGAATAATGAGAACTGATCTGAATTAGTTGGGATGTGAAAGAAAGCTGCATCAAGTAATTAATAAAATTACAAATCTATACCTGACCAAGCCCTTCGGACTGTGCGAGTAATGCAAAGCCGATTATTAGCAGCAGATTCGTAGTTGAGGAATTTATATTACTCTGAGAAAATGATTAATGTGATTGACTCTCGGTTGGTGATGCGGTGTGTGTACAAGACGCGTTGACGAGGGTCAGTGAGGATTAGCGCTGGGTCAGTGAGATTATTATGGCGAGATCTGCTGGGTCGGTGAGGGGAGTTATGGAGGTTCAGGGGAGTTATGAGAGTAACCAGGTAGGAGGATGGGTTTTGAAGAGATGAGAGTAAAAGATAGGAGACAAACGTGAAGAAAAGCTGACCAGGTGGGGCCCGAGCTGTGTTCAGTTTTATTACCGAAGTGCCACTGAACTGTATTTTTGTTGTTTAAAATGAGCTCGGAGATGATTTCAAAAACCAGTGTTCAAAATGGGTTTTTTGAACAACATTTTTCAAACATCACTGAACAGCACGTACTCACCAAACACGGTTTTTAAAATTTTGGACACTAGTGTTCAGTGTTTAAACACTGAACACTGTGTTTTGAAAAGGGTGACCAAACGGGCCCCTAATGTGAGGTTTTTTGGTGTTTAGTGTGTCAAATATTAAATATTTAGCATTTGACACACTTGATACTAGTGCTTTAAACGTATGAAGTTAGGGAGCATTTGGGAAATAGAAAAAGGAATTAATAATTGTGGTCTGACATTTGATTAGATCTTGACATGATTTTGGCGGATGAGAGGGGGATAATAGAGGGAGAACTTACTAAAACTAGATCATCCACAGCAGTGAAGCTAAAAATTTAGCTATTTGGCACTACAAAAAGTTATTTTATCTATTTTACCTACACACATACTGCAGCAGTGAATTTATTTTAGCTTTCAACACAATAAAATAATATAAACATCACAATAAAATAAGATATCTACTACAATAAAATAATATATCCACTACACACAACCATCACAGCCACACACACAACCGAGCAGGGAATTTTTTTTATTTTTTATTTTTTTTTAGCTCTAAATTACATTGCACACTCATAGATAGATGTACACTGTAGCAATGAAGCTAAAAAAAAATAGTTTTAGCTTCACTGCTACAAGTGCTCTAAAACGAGAAAAAGAAAATCCAATTTGTATTGGGTTTGACTTTAAACATTTGGACTTTAACTCGTAAAGATTGTACACTACAACAATAGTTTGCATACAAATAACATTACTCTTTAAAAATGAACAATAATTTGCATATAAATAACAATAATACAACAACATTTTATTATTATACTAACAATTTATATTTATATTGCATTATTTTAGTCCATGGTTTGGAGTCCAAATCTTCTGTCTCATTAATTGTGCTCCACTTCATGCTCCACCAATAAAATTTGGACAGCTAGTCTCTCTCATTAAATGAGATAACTCTGACTTTAATTAGAGATGCTAGTTGTCTTATTTAATGAGAGAGGCTAGCTGTCCAAATTTTATTGGTGGAGCATGAAATGGAGCACAATTAATGAGACAGAAGATTTGGACTCCATGGTTTGCTTAGGATTTGATCTTTCTTATTTGTCTTGTGAGAGTTATGATATAAAATAAGAATAAAGTTTAGTTACAAAATTGGTTGTAGCATAAAACTAAAACTATGGGAGGACTTTCGTCTCGGCCTCATGTGTAGTAGTGGTACACTCATCCTTAGGCCAAAGGCTTATAAGGCATGAGTATGACGCGTCTCTCCTCGATATGGGATTGAGCAAAACCTTGAGAACTAAGACTCAACGCTATTTCCGAAAAGGATAATACTTGATTGGGGGCCAGACGAAAGTCCTCCCACAACAACCTTATTCATTATCTTTTTATTGAAAGTGAATTTTGATCAATTTATCATTGAATTACATATTATTCTTATAATCTCCATGCTTGCAAACTTTCTAAAAAATTAATAATCAATTAATCATTTATATTGCAAGTTTTTATAATTTAAAATTCTACATAAAATATAAGTTTATAAATCATATACTAAATATGTTAAAATTTTCAGAATATATAATAATAATTTAATTTATTGAGGAGAGTTATTAACCCAAATAGCTAAACTTCTTCCAGGAAGAAATATAAATTTCAGTATTTAACTATCTCTTTTTAATTATTTTTATATTTATACTGTTTTATATATTTTGGTTAATATTAAACTAGCATTTTGGGAGCTTTTCCATAAGAAACGCTCCTTCAAAAATAGGCGTATGCCACTATTTGCGGCGCGCACACGGTATTCTTTAGTAAAAGGCGAAAGAATAGTTCGCTCTGTGCTCACCGCGTGGCTGCGTACCTTTTTAATAAAATGAGCTGCCTTTCTATAGCAGCTATCTTACACAACTCTATCGTACCTGTTCGATATGGGACTCGCGAATTTGCAAGCACTTAATAGTTCTTAGTCCATAGTCCATACATCCGTGTAAGACGTGTGGCCGTGGAGAGAGTAGACTATCTTCGGTTTTCTTGAGACAGAAGTGCCAGGCTAATGGGAACAGAGAATAATAATTTCGTCCTATTAGCTCAGGTGATGTGATCGATGTGTGAAATTGTGTTGAAGGTTCTTACAAACATGATAAAAAAGCTGCTGCTCTACACCATTTCTGGGAATCAGAGTTATTTGGTAATATTGTTTGTATTTTTTAAAAATACGTGTGTGTAAAAAAGTATATAAAAATGTGTATAATTTTATTTAAAAATTAAAAACATATATTTAAATACATGTACCAAACGGACCCCAAAGTTTCTAGAAACAATAAGTATGAGTTAGGGGTCCACACATGGTTCTTAAGCTGAATTTGAGTAAGAGCATCCGCATCCGGATTCTATATCTCATCTTATTTTACCACCTCAAAAAACTACTTTATCAATTATATCATACCATTTTACAATACACCCAGCATCCTAACTTCTATTTTCCTATTCTACTCATTAAAATAATATTTCTACACAATAAAATAATTTATCTCACAATTACCATCATTTACACTACAACACATTATTTATTCTTTCTCTCTTTCTTTATGTTCAACAACCACAGTCACCACCACCACCAACCCATAATTTACCGTTAACACCAAAAAAAAAAAAAAAAAAACCCAGGCAGCAAACCCACGCCGTCAGACCCAAAACCCACTCTGACGGAGCTACAGACAGCCACCGTTGGCCCACCAGCCACAACCAAAAACCCCAGTAGCTGAACCAAAAAAAAAAAAAAAAATGCAATCCAACGCCAACACAGCACCACCAACACAGCACAGCCACCACCAACAATCCCACAGCCACCATCCACCACCACCGTCCAGCTTCTCAATCAGACCACCCACCTATGCTGAGAAAAATCCATAGCAAAATCCAGCCAAATCAAAATCAAAATCTAAAATCCAAAATCAAAATCAAAATCCAAAATCCAAAATCCAAAATCAAACCCATATGTTCTCACCAAACCCAAACCCAAACCCAAACCCGTCGTTGTTGCCGTCACTCGTTGCCTTCTCTATTCATCCCAAACCCATCGCTGTCGCCGTCGCCCGTTGCAGTCTCTATTCTTCCCAAACCCGTCGCTGTCGCCGTCGCTCGTTGCCGTCTCTATTCATCCCAAACCCGTCATCATCATCTTCACTGAAACCCACTACCAAACAAACCCAGCAAACACTGAAACCTACCATCAAACCCATCGGAACAAATCCCCCAACCCATCGGAAAAATCACATCCAACGAACCTCCACGCCATTGAAGAAGAGAGCAAGAAGAAGAGAAAGCAGAAAGAGAGAAAGAAAGATTATGATATATAGAGAGAGGAGAGAGAAGACCAACCGATTAAAATATATATTTTGTTTTTACCATTCAGCTACAGTGCGATTCTACATGTAGAATCTCCATCAGGCGTTGTAAAATGCAAGTATTGTAAAAAAAAATACAATTCTGCTACAGTGCGATTCTACATGTAGAATCGCACTGTAGCAGAATTGTATTTTTTTTTTACAATACTTGCATTTTACAACGCCATGTAGAATCGCACTGTAGCAGAATTGTATTTTTTTTTACAATTCTTGCATTTTACAACGCCTGATGGAGTGGATTTTTGGGCTTGAATGGTAAAAGCAGCTTTCATTTTGTCATATAGCCTTCCTATTGCTGATGCTCTAAGGTAAGGCGTATTATAGGGCGGAATGGGGGAATTTATAAGCAACAATGCTGAAGATGGACTTTCATCCTTGTTAGGTCAGTATACTCGTTTTCATATTAAATTATATGCTTCTATCCTGGGTAGTAATGGTATCAAAGCAGAAACCCTTGAGTTGTAATAAGATGTATTTATTCTTTAATTCAAACACTTTTCCTGTTGTGGAGAATGATATTCAGAGAGTTATGATTGCAACTTCTCTATTTCCTTTTGAGACATACCTTGGGTTACCTCCTTTAATTGGCAGAGGCAAGAGAATGGCTTTTGAAGAGATCAAGAGTTCTGTCCACTAAAAAATTGAAGGAGAAGATTTTATCTCAAACTGATAGGGAGATCTTGATCATGACAGTAGCCCAGGCTATCTCAATCTACGCCATGAGTTGCTTTAGAATACTAGACAGCTTTGTTTTGAATTAAATTCTTTAATGAGTAGATTTTGGTGGGATCAAAATGGTGAGGAAGGGAAAAATAATTGACTAAAGTTTGGGCTAAATTATGTAGATCCAAGAATTGGATTTTGAGACTAGAAGCTTTTAATTGAGATCTGGTAGCTAAAAATAAGGGTGGAGCCGTCAATAATCACTCTTATTGTCTTCAAATCAAATATTATCCAGACTAGTCAGTTCAATGTTCCTTCTCACTCTTCTTATGCATGCAGTCTAGCACAGGCAAGGGTTGTAATTGCTAAAGGGTTGAGACTCGAGATTGATGACACAGCTCGGGTTTGAGGTAATAAATGGCTTCATTCCCAAAAAAAGAAGTTTATCAAACAAGAAAGACTGAAGAGGTAATAAGTGGCTGTCATCACAACAGGGACAAAAGATAGTTTCCTATGTACAGTTCTTCCAGAATATGCAACCACTGTGGAATTCTCAGTTGACTGATTCTATTTTTCTCCCCCTTTGAAGCTTCCCAAATCAAGTATACCTTTGTCTCATAGACGATTAGATGTCAGCCGGATTTGTCATTGTGGATGGGTGCCTCAAATGGAAAATTTGTTGTGAAAAATTCATGAATTATTAGTGAAGGATGCGACTCCTAAGGTATAAAATAAAATCCGCGGTTCTCTTCATCCAATCAAAAGGATGTGCATTATTTTTGGAATGGCCTTTGAGCTGTCTCGGTTCCTCATGAATGAATCAAATGATTTATGTGGCGTGTGCCAAGTGAGGGTAGGTATACTTCCTACAACAACAAATTTAATTCACAAAGGGATATCTTCTACGTTTGCTTCTGTCCACTGCTTGGAGGCTGAAACTGTTTCTCATGTGCTTTGAAGTTGTGATTTTGGCATTTTGCAGTGTTGGTGTGGAGTGGATTTCGGTTCAAGGTTGATCAAGTGGTATCTTTTCAAGAGGTGGTCCACTGTGTTGAAAATCTAGGAACTGGACACTAATGGTTATGTTGCACAATGATAAAATGTTATCAAACACCATTATCTGTAAACCAGAATTTTAAGTAGTCAAGCTATTAAAATAGCGTTTGAGAACTTTCTACCACCACATAATGCGAACATGTTTTCTTATCTTTCAAATATGAAACTTTGATAAAGCATCTCTTTCAAAAAGAAGCATCAGAGTGCTCCTAGATGCCCAGATGAAATTCTCAAGCAATATGCAGCCATTCACTGAAAACTACAATATAAAGATGATCTGCAGTGATAACTGCATTGATACATTCCAAACTTGTTTTAAACATGAGTGTCAAAGGGTTGAAAATAGTCTTACAAGTGACAAACAAAATTGAAACATCTCCACCCAAAAAAAAAAAGAAACAAAGAGGGTGCTCTTTAGTTTATTTGTAATGGCATACCGCATACATGAACACCACCATCAAAGCTGCAAACGCTTGATAGCTGTTTCAACATCCTTATCCCCTCTGCCACTGCAATTAAGCACAACCCTAGTTCCATTGGGGAGAGTAGGGCAGAGCTGCTCCAAATAAGCCAGTGCATGAGATGTCTCCAAAGCTGGGATTATGCCCTCTAGTCGAGATAATCTCTTGAAAGCTACATATACAAAAATAACCAATAAAGGAACTGATTTAAGTGGATAAAAAGACAATTTTAAAAGAAACTTCAACCTAGGGCAACAGTGAAATAACAGATTTTCTCAGTGATGGTAGATCGCTTATACATAACCTCAAAAAAAGTATTCAGGGCCTCATTATCGGTTGGAAACAGCAAACAGGCATTTTTCTGGGGGGACAAAGTTTTCCTCCAAGCCAATACATAGTGGTTTCCCAAGTTTATATAATTCCAACAAGACTATTAAGATTATGTTCTATCAATATACTGTAATCCAACACCTAAACCATCATTAACATGTCTTCTTTTGAAAATAAACCATTTATGTAGAGCTAGAGGTAAAATAATGTTCTAGTAAACTGTATCGGTTAGTTCATCATATCAAGTCATTCATGACAAGATTGCAAATCCAAAACTTGGTGAATGTGAGACAAAATACGTTTGTAAACATGGAATCAAGGTTGACGTTTTCAACAGCAGAAAAAGTTTCCATCATAACCATCTTTGATCAACAACCATCTGTCTTGCATAACATGGAATTTTTTTTTTTCAGAAAATGTGATTCTTTTCAATTCTTTTCTAGTTTGTCTAAACTTCAAATACATAGAAGCTGTTCTCTCTCTCTCTCTCTCTCTCTCCCCAAAAGAAAAAGGAAGAAGATGATCAACCACGTGCTACTAGAGGCCTTTTTACCTTTTTTTTTTTTTTTTGGCAAGAAAAGTAACTGAAAAGAAAATGACTTCTACAAGGAGACAAGAAATTGATGGTTGAATGACAAATACATCATACTATCATAGTACATTAGAGGACTCTACTTTGATAACAGTGTTATTTAGGCCTTGTATGTTAAGTTTCAAAATTTATCCTATTAGACAAAGGAAAAAACTCATACTGGCAAAGAGACAACATGCATCCCCATAATAATGTCAAATGTCGCAGATATAAACATATTATTAGCAACAATCAATGCAATGCAATACTCATCATCATGTATGACATAATTGACCCCCCTTCAACAACAAAAAAAAACCTTACCAGCACTCCCCCCCCCCCCCCCCCCCCCCACCCCCCCGTGGGGGTAAAACCCCAAGAATACAACAAAAAACGTAAAGAAGTTTGTAGACGCCATACCTTCTAATGCTTCATCATCTGTGACACTATAATATTCAGCACGTCCTATATCTTTCAAGTAACTGTGCTCTGGCCCAACTCCAGGATAATCCAAGCTATAAGCCATAAAGACAATATGTACAGTTAGAAAGAATACAACATAAAACACACCAAATGTGATAATGGAAAAAATCAATCAACTGTCTTACCCCGCACTTATGGAATGTGGTTCAATGATTTGCCCATCATCATCCTGTAATAAATAGCTCATAGCTCCATGCAAAACCCCAACTTCCCCTTTTGACAAAGTAGCAGCATGCTTGCCACTGTCCAATCCAAACCCAGCAGCTTCTACACCAATTAACCTTACATCTTTGTCATCTACAAACTCATGGAAGAGTCCCATGGCATTCGAACCTCCACCAACACATGCTACCAGAACGTCTGGTCCCCCTCCCCATTTTTCCAGTGCTTGTTTTCTGGTTTCTTTACCAATTACCGCGTGGAACTCTCGAACCATCATGGGGTATGGATGTGGCCCAGCAACCGAGCCCAAAATATAATGAGTCGTCTCTACATTTGTCACCCAGTCCCTAATAGCTTCTGATGTTGCATCTTTCAGGGTGGCTGTCCCAGAATGGACTGGTCTAACCTGTAATAGGAAAACAGAAATTCATAACTTAATGATGCAACATTGGCAAGAGCAATTTCATATAAAAATTAGAGGATAACTGCACCATAAAAATCCATCTGAGCCCTTTAAATACTACAATTAGTAATATATCAGGAACAAAATGAATCTTGTCACCCAAGAACCTAAAAATGATTTTTAAGAGAATTTGATGGTGGCATTAGTGAAAAAAATAATTGAAAGAAAGAAAAATATTCAAAAGAGGAATCAATGACGTATAAAAATTGTGTTCCCAATCCCTAAGACTCCTTACAAACAGTTGAAAAACCAAGAGATTGCAAATTATCAGCAGAAGGGATTCCATACTATAAGTAAAATACGTAAAACCAGCAAAGAAAGAATGTAAAACCAGCTCAGACTGGAACACCTAGGCAACAATCTCACTTACCACTGTCTGCCTATAAGAACAGCCAGAAGTATATTTCTGTTTGGCCCTGCTTTGTACATAGTACGAAGTTTGCTTCAGATATTTTAATTTATATATATATATATATATATATTCAGATATTTTAAAATAAAATAAAAACCATCATGCCTACACAAATGAAGAGCCAGTTAAAAAAACATTGTGTAAATAAGGCTGCTAACATCACAAAGGATTCCTCAACTACTAGGATAACTTTAACTTTGTTAAGAAGAGAGAAAATGAAACAGCAATGCTGGAAAATATGCAATGTCTAATCAGACCAGCTAAATGAACCATGGGATTGTGAAATGGTCTATGTATAAATTAGGCTACATAGCTCAAAGAACTGAAGGATGCAAACTATGACAACCAACCTCAGCTCCAAGAAGCCGCATTCTGAAGACATTAAGTGCCTGCCTCTCCATATCTTGTGCGCCCATATAAATGATACATTGCAAACCAAACCGAGCACAAACAGTCGCTGTTGCAACTCCATGCTGACCAGCTCCAGTTTCAGCAATAATCCGCTTTTTGCCCAACCGCTTGGCAAGCAAAGCTTGGGCAATGGCATTGTTGATCTTGTGAGCCCCAGTATGATTCAGATCTTCTCTCTTGAGGTAAATGAGTGGACCTTCACCATTGGGACGCTTATAATGCTCCGTCAGCCGCTCTGCAAAATAAAGAGGACTCTCCCTCCCTACATAGTCTTTCAAGACCCCGTTCAGTTCTTTCTGCAAACTCAAATATTTTCCCTATAATTCAATGACTTTGACATATATTCATACACAGATACACACACAATCAGAGTTTTTCCCCCCAAGATACTTGAGTAGCAGTTACATTTTCAATGAAGATTGAAACTTTATCGTCTAATTCAGCTTTGGCAAACTGAAACAAGTAAAATTTTCTCTAAAAAAAGGAAGGGTCATTGCAATGCCAAGACGTAAGATACAAACTTCTTTTTTGTAATCAATAATGGATTCCTCAAAATTCATAGTAAGCAGTAGAGTCCCATATCAGAGTCTCATCAATCCACACTAAGCTAATACTACCATAACACATCAAAATAACATGAAATCAAGGCAATAAAAGCCTATGTCAAGATAACCATTTCCTTAATCCTACATCCTTATACCCTCCATTTGGTAATTGAGAAAATTAAGGAAACCAAAATAACCCCACATTTCTACAGAATTCTTTTTTTTTTTTAATAATAAAAATTATTGGTAAGCTGCACACACTGGAGTGGGTCTAAAACCCACGACCTCACCATTATTATGAGACAAGGAAGTACCATTTGAGCTATATGCCTATGTAGCTCATTAGCCCACATTTTTACAAATCCAAAAAAAAGGAAAAAAAGCTTTTCAAATTGCAATATAGAGCTTCTACTCTAGCAACACCAAAATCATTTTCTGCATTCAATACCATACCAATTTGCTTCTCAACTAATTTCTTTTCCCAAACTTCCAACAAAACCAAACACAGCCAAAGTACAAAAAACAAACCAAAATTGAAAACAAATATTCAAATGAAGAAACCCAACAAGTCCCACAAAATTAGTTCCTTTTTTTCAAACAAATTATCCAATCCTCAAAGTAGAAATCACATTGAGCAATTAAGGTTCAATTTCAGAGTCTTATCAATCCCCACACTAAAAAATCCAAACAAAACAACAAGCATTTCATTTTCACCCCCAAGAAAAATTCGCTCTTTTTCTTTTTCCCAAACTTTCCACGGAACCAAACACAATTGAAATGAAGGAGAGAACCTGAAACTCATGGTCACCGGCGAGAGCATGGAAAGCAGACTCGAGCTCGGAGAGGGCGTGCATTAGGGTTTCGGGGACGTACTTCCCGCCAAACTTGCCGAAACGGCCGAACGAATCGGGTCGCTGGAGTGGGATGGAAGACCCGTTGTCGTCCATTCGGAGCTCCGGTGGGTCACGGGTGGAGATAGTGCAAGAGATAGAGAGTGAAGAAGCAGAGGGGTAGGTGGGCGTAAATCTGCGGAACCTGAAGGGCAAATGTATAGAGGGCTTGAAACGGTGAGTTCTAATAGAAGAAGAAGAAGAAGAAGAAGAATGGGCTGGTGTGGTGGTGGTGGTGGCGGCGGCAGCAGCTGATGCCATTATAGTAAGGATCGAGAGTTGTTTACTTCTTCCTTTTTTGGTTAGGTAATAATGACCACTTTTTTGAACAAAAAAAATGTAACGTTTTTGGATTTTTTTTCTGATGATATTTCATATCATACACCTTTGGTCTCCAGATTTGATGTTATGAATATGAATAAGCAGTGAGAATTGTGTTGGACCATAACCATTACGTGTCCGTATCAGGACTTGCAAAGTATGCGCGCACGTAGTTTTCATCACGAATTGATTGGCTAACATTCGTTGGTGTACTTGCATCGAATATTGCTACTTTGATTTCTAATTGTAGGACTAGTAACTAGTTGCCTTGATGGACCAACGAAAATGGCTTGCAAAAAGGGGACCACCGTTGAAGAATATGATAGTTGTCTCTATTTTTAAAATGTAAAATGCATAGATATTTCTCTATTTTTATGTGTGTAGAGTATCAAATTTAACAAGAACTCAGGATCTTATAGCTCATTTAGTCATTTGGGACTTAAATTGAATATAGTTTTGAATTTTTATTCATTTATTGGCAATATTAAACACCTAAGCTTAATGCCAAAAATGATATAATTCTTAGGTCTTTATATATATATATATATATATATATATATATATATATATATATTTCAATTCTTTATAAGAAAAACCACACACCTCTTTATCATTAAGGCCCTATTTGAATTCATTTGTATAAGCACTTAAGTCGATAATTATAAATAAGGCTGGTTCAAGAGATTTTGGGGCCTAAGGCAACATTTAAATTGAGGCTTTTATATATTTAAATTTTATGAAATAATTTTTTACTTAAAATCCATTCTTCTAATTTGTTTAGAAGCAATTTTTTTTTTTAAATAATGAATTTCTTGTTCATTTGTGAGTTATCTAATTTTTTTTATAATTTTTTTATTTTGAAAAAATGCTAAGACTTTCACCTAATTTTTTTATTATTATATATAGTACCAAATTATCTAGAGAACCCTTTTGAGATATGATTATTTTTTCAGAAAATTTAATTAATTTTTTTTGTTAACTAGTATATAAATAAATCTACAAAGATAAATTTTTACTAAAAAGAAATGAGTGGATGGTGGTCCACTTACACTTTACTAATTTTTTTTCTTTTTCTTTTTTATGTGCGACTTTGATAAGCAATTTCTTTTAAGTAATGCATGGACCCAATTTCTTTTAATTTTACACAATAATTATACAAAATTCCTAAATTAGCATAGCAAAAAATTTTAATTAGAGATTGTGGTGGATCCAATGTGTGAGTTGGCATGTTAGTTTAGAAATGTTGTGAAATTAATGTGATATTTTGTTGTGTTCATAGCATTACTTTTTTTTTTTTTTTTAATCCATCAGGTATAATAAAGTAATTTTTTTCAGTCTATTGGGTATAATAAAGGAATTGTGTAGGACCATTATGTGTCCATATCAGGACATGCAAAGTGTGTAACAACGTGCACGTAGTTTTCTTCACAAATTGATATGTATACATTTTACCTATTGCCTAACCACCGCCAAAGGTCTCCCAATATGTACTCATTTTGAAAATTTGATTCACAAAATAGTACTACTTTGATTTTTTTTTTTTTTCGCTGAATGAAAAGGGGGTAGGGGCGAACATTGTAACTCACCCCTCTAAGTGTGATCATAGGGGTACTCCCGCTATAGAATATTGGATTGAGCCATAGCTACTATGATTTGGGGTGACCACAGATCTCACCCTGTCACTATGAGAGAGCTAGTTGCAAGAGGATTCGCACACTCCTCCCCAGGTACCTGCCCTAGCTCAAACTAAGGACCTCATATCAGCAATCACACACCCAAACCACCATGCCACCTTTCTCTTAATATCTAATGGTGTACTTGCATCGAATATTGCTATTTTGATTTCTAATTGTAGGACGTGACTAGACAATCCTCCTAGAGCATGTTTTTGTGCGAAACCAATAGTAACTAGTTGCCTAGATGGACTGACAAAAGAGCTTGCAAACAAGAGACCAATTTAGAAGAATATTATAGTTGTCTCTGTTTTGTGTATTACTGTTATGTATGAAACTTAGGGTACGTTTGGTACACTGAATGAGAATTACGACAGGAATTGTAATCTTTATTACTAGGAATATGTGTTGAAATATAATAACTGAACATATTCATTAGTTTGGTAGTGAGTTATAACATTAGAATGAAACTTAACATTTATAACACTAGGAATATGTGTTGTAATGTGTTATTTTTTATGATTTTTTATTTTTATAATTGTTAGATGCATATGGAAAGTTTATTTATTTGGAAATATATTAAGTTTTGAAATTATTACACTTACTAAGGAATAGCTAATACAACCTTTTAAAGAGGAATAGTTATTCCTCATTTTGAAGAATAGCTATTCATTAGGAATGATTATTCCTTATAATAAAAATATAATCAAACTAAAGAATAACTAAACTGTAGGAATAACTATTACATTACAACGCCTATTACAGTCTACCAAACATGCCCTTAATGCATCTGGGTATCCCACGAAGGTACTTTATATGTATAAATAGTTTACTTAAATAAATAAAACCTTCCTTTAGAACTAAAAAAAAAAAAAGGGTGTAAAACATATAGGCTTGTTTGGTAAGAGAATTGTAGTTTTGGTTTTCAAAACAATATGAAAGGTGTGATTTAAAAAGTGTATTAAAATATTTTTTTGAGTATTTATAATGTATAAAAATGTATTTGATAGCATATTTTTGTAACATTATTTTCAAACTGAAATCGCAAAATTAGGTGTTTGGAATGAGTATTTATTTTTTCAGGAAAAGTGTATGTTACTCTCACATAAATAATGTAAAATAATTTATTTTATTAAAAAAAAGAGAAACTTGTCATGTCATGTAAAATAATTTATTTTATTGAAGAGAGCATAAAGAGGGAGAGATAGGAGCATTGTCGGTGAAAGGAGAGCATAAAGAGAGAGAGAGAGAGAGAGAGGGAGAGAGAAGAGCAATCAACTTGTCATGTCAAGTCAATTTTGGTGGGACCCATTTTTTCACAATATTTACCACAATGCCGCCAAATGCTGCTACTTGAGTTCTAAAAATTGTTGTAAAGAGTTCTCTAAATACATTCTTTAAATCACTTAAAATGAGGTGTTATTCGTTTGGATACAACTAATTTTTGTTAAAACTGAAAATTGAAAACATTGTATCAAAATAATTTTTAAATGTATAAATAGTACAGTGAGACCCATTTTTAATATTTTTTTTTAATAAAGTGGTTGTGGGTCCCATGAACAATGTGTGAACAGTAACTTTGTCTCTCGCACAGTGTAATCACGTGCATGAGCAATGCTGGTTACAGTTCATAAGTGCTGAAAAAAAAAAAAAAAAAAAAAAAAAAAACAAAGAAAGAATACGCAAAACGCGCAAACGCGAATCCAAATGGCACCTAAATATCCTAACAAGAGTTTCCTTACCAAACACAAAACTTAAAAGCAGGGCCTGCAATTTAAGCATTTAAATTACACAAAATAGTCTTTAAGTTCTGCTATCAGACGGGCCCATAATTTCCCTCTATTTTTATGCATATAAAATATAAAAAATTAGCAAAGACTCAAGGGTCTTATAACTCACTTGGGCTTCAAATTGAATATAGTTTTGAAGCTTTTATTCATTTATTGGCAATATTAAACATCTAACGCTTAATGCCAAATATGATGTGTAGGGTCTAAATTTGTTGGGCCTGACTTTGTTGGGCCTGACACCAACTCCCTATATTGTGAGCCCAACAAATTCCCAACAATAAATTTATAGAGAATGGGTCAAACAACTGGGCTAAGACGGATTTAGCAACGGGTCATACAAGCAAAAACCATCTGAAAGAAAAAGGATTGATTCTGGCTTTTATAATAGGAAAAACTCTTTGGTCCGAAGAGGATCAGTATGTAAAAACTTAGTGAATACAATTTTCTCCCCCCCTTTCTGTGAGACTTGCTCCCTCTATATATACACCCCTTTTTCCCATCTTCACCGCACACTTGTCCTCCATCTAGGCGCCCACTCGAGTACTAGTTACATCAGCCGTTTGCTTTAATCCCCAGTGAGTGGTGGTGGGTGAAGATACACTGTTCAGGTGTCTTCTCCACATAAATGCGGCCAGGAAAGTTGCTGCAGTGCATTAAATGTGGCGGTGGCAGCTTTATTGGCAGGGTATTTCATGATAGCTATGCTTTTGGACGTGCCAGAAGCTCAGCTCTGGTATGGGGCTCTTCAGCATATCTATTCGATTAAGTTCTGGGCGGCTCTGGTGGGTAAGATCCCTTCGGCCCAGCTAGATTGTCTTCGGACGGCGCGTCTGCCCCTTATGGATTGCACCTTCACCAGGGTAGTAGAGCATTGACACTTTTATCGTCTTCGGACAGAGAGTCGTGTCTGAACCGGGCCTCAGGCCCAACATATGGCACTGGGCCTTCTCACCCACATGATGTAATTCTGAGGTCTTTTTATATAATTTTTTTTAGAAAAACCATAAAATTATTTATCATGAAGGCCCTATTTGAATTCATTTGTATAAGCACTTCAATAAAAAATTGTAAGCAAGGCCGATTCAAGGGATTTTGCGGCCTAATGAGACATTTAAATTGAGGCTTTTTTATATTTAAATTTTATTAAATATTTTTTTTACTTAAAATCTATTCTTCTAAATTGTTTAGATGCAATTTTTTTTTAGTTTTTTTTATAATGAATTTCTTGTTCATTTTGAGTTATCAGTTTTTTTTTTTTTGAAAAAATGCTGAGACTTTCACCTAAATTTTTTTTTTATTATATATCGTGTTCATTGCTAGTAACAAATTATTTATAGAACCCTTTTGATATGTGATTAATTTTTTTGTTAAATAGTATATAGATATAAATCTACAAATATAAATTTTTATTAAAAAGAAATGAGCGGACGGTGGTCCACTTACACTTTACTAATTTTTTTCCTTTTCCTTTTCCTTTTTATTTTTTTATATGTGCCTTTGATAAACAATTTCTTTTAAGTAATGCTTGAGACAAAAAAAAGTCATAATAATTATACAAAATCCCTAAATTAATATAGCAAAAGATTTAAATCAGAGATTGTGGTGGACCCAATGTGTGAGTTGGCACTTTATTTTAGAAATGTTGTGAAACTATTGTGATATTTTGTTGTGCTCATAACATACTCTCTTGTTTTTAATCTATTGGGCATAATAATTACTTTTATAGATATAGAAATATTTCAATTGGTTAAAATTTGGGGGTCTTGTTCCACTTGGAAGCATTAGGCGACAGACTAATTGGCCTAGTGATAGGGCTGGCCCTAATTGTAAACACTCCACCATATGGATTACATTATGAGTTATTCTAAGACCACAACTAATTCCACACCTATTTTTGCACAACAATCTTATGTGGCATAATGTGACTAAAATCTACAACATTTTTTTTACCACTCACAATTAGTTACATTAAATAGTTGGGAAAATAGGTGTGAAATTGGTTGTGATCCTAGAATTTTTCTTATATCCTATTTAAACACATATTTAAGTACCATTTCGATTTAGTGGTTTTTGGACGGAAATATACCACAAATCAAGAACTTAATTATAGGGTCATGACTCATGACCTCAACAAGTACTAATTATATTAAATTTTTTTTAGGTATTAGTTACAAAAGAATAATAAATATCTGTGTATACGCTAATTTGATTTTTTAAGTAGTTAAACTTAATTGGTGTAGTGCTGGTTCCCATAAATAAATAAATAAATAAATATATATATATATATATATATATATATATAAGTTGGGGTGTCGTGCTGGTGGTGTTCTAGGAAGAAGTTGTTTTATTCATTTAAGTTTTGGGGTTCTTTTACTTTAACTTTTTTTTTTTTTTTTTGGGATAGAATTTACTTACTTCTTTTAGCTAAACCATAAATGAATGAAACGTTCATTTTTGGATTCAAATCTGAGCTGATCTGATTCTCAAAAAAAAAAAAAAAAAATCTGAGCTGATCTCACTTTGGTCCAAATGCTAGTGACCATACACCAAATGTCAAAATCAAGACATGCAAGTGACGTATGCATTTTGCATGTACCAACTACCTACGCACAATCCGCATTTTACATATTGTACACCACGTGTGCCAAGTTGCCAAACCCTCCGCTTTGTCTTACCACGAACAAACCCCTTAAGATGAAACAAATAGTTTTACCACTAATTTGATTCTCAAAAAAAAAAAAAAAAAAAATTTTTTTACTTTTTACCAATAATTTGAACTCTCTTGTAAATACAAGACTCCTGGCCATTTCATATATATTGTAAACGGGGATATACCACAAATTAAGAGCTTAATTATTGAACCATCAACCATGACCTTGACAAGTAATTATAATAATTTTTTAAAACATAAATAACAATTACAGTCTTTTTGTTTACCATATTCATCAAACAAGTAATTATAATAAATGGATTGAGATTCAATATTTTGTTATAATTCAATGGGGGTAAAATAACCACTAATCACATGAATGCTAAAATTTGAAAAGTAGTGCATAGTCCATACACGTTTTCCATTTTAAATCTACTCAGCAAGTACAAAATTTCTTGAATTCCAATTTTTGCTTTCTTAGCTCGGGCCATCGCAGTGAAAAATTTGAGGCTGTCTCTGGGTACCTAGGAGATCCTCCATTGTGATTGCTAATAGCCTCAAATTTGTCAAATCAATCTTTGAAAGGAGGTCCTTACTAGTCTGTAGTATCAAATTCATCGAATGGCTTTTCTTTTGTGGTGAACCACTGAACATTGATTGAGACTCAATTGGCACTTCTCCCAAGTGACACTTATTTTCTCCCTAAAAGAATGAGAAGGATGAGGTCCTTACCATAATTTCAAAATTCAGTAAGTGCATATGCAACTTATCAATAATTATAGGGGAAAATTTAGGGGGTTAAGCCTGAAAGTGAAACTCAACATCAGTACAGCACATTGGATTAGGAAATCTGAGAAAAACTCTGATCCAATCTCGCTCTATTGTCATCCCTACTTCCAAAAATCCTGGAGCAAGTGATCATGCAAGCTATACGCCTAGCAGAGTAAGTCCTAATCAACAGAGTAATAAGATCTGACACAAAGAAATGTAAAATGAAGAGAGATTGACTCAAGTGAGACTGCCACAAAAATACTGTCTTCCATAATTTGTAAATGAAGATACATGTCTTAAGCCATTTAAACTGTTCCTTCCAGCACCATTGGCAAAAAGACAATCAAACTGAATTGCACCCATAGAAAACGCAGCACAAATACACTTTAAATAGTTCCCACACATCAACGAATCAATATGTTCCTCATGTTGAAAGGAGGCACATTGGAGTAGCCAAAATTTGCCTATCACTCGGCTGATTCCTCGTGCAGTAGTACGTACTCTCGGCTACAAAAACCAATATATATAAACAAATTAAAATGATGCAACATGAACTGTTCAGATTAATACAGTAAGGTCAAGAAATCATAACAGCAGCAGATCACAAGAAATTCTTTAGTGATTCTAAAAAATTTCTCACAGTTCAATACATACCCACTTGACAACCAATGAATACATCAATTTTCCTAACCACACATGACTAATAAGCTCCCATGTTTACAGAAGAATTTTCTTTAAATGAGTTTAGTACACAGTAAGATTACTCACAAGCAGGTCTATCAGGCTGAAATGCTCAAACTTACTACCTAATATAAGGTGAAGGAAATCAGGAGTTCCTTTACAAGTCCAAAACTACCTAATATAACTACTAAATGAAAAATGAAACTCATCAATCCCATAAGAAAACAATCGTTTGCAAACAAACAGTACTATTTCTTATTAGAACCATTGCAAATAATTTTTTTCTGCATGGATAAACTCCAATGATAAAATAACACTCAACTCAGGTACCCTCATGCTGCACAATATTATATATCTAGGATTTGACAAGCGATGAACTACGTTTTACTTCCCTTTTCTTTACTTTCAAGAACAAACCCCAACTTTGTTGTGTGAATGTGAGAAAGATGGGCTGCAATACATTTAAAGGGAGCATCATAATTCATCACTTGAACTTTACAAGCTTTTAGATTCCACTCAATTAATTAGCTGTGATCACAGACATCTCAATTTCAATATCCCTCCTCTCTTTTTTACGGTTTGTATTTTCCATCAACACCCACCCAGCTTCTGTCATAAAAATCCAAATGCAAACCAAAACAAGATTTGTTAGCTTACAGTTATTGGATAGTCCATAGTAAAACCAAACCTACAGCTGAAATTTCATACTTCCCTGGGTACAAATATGAATAGATGACTTGATATTGTTGAAGAGACTCAAAAGAGTTGACAGTGTAAGAGTCACAAGTCACAAGAACCCACATTTAGACCAAGAATTACCTAAATATTTCAAAGAACATCACCACATCTAGACACAGGAGTTACCTTTTCCACCTTAATCCATTCAGCGGCTATGTTCCTAGTACTAAATACGGAAGAAAGAAGGGGGGGGGGGGGGGGGGGTGGAACCCAATGTTTTCCTTCAATTAGAAAAAAAAAGTTGTAGAGATTACAAATCTTACTTGAAAATGGATGAACTCTTTATTTGGACCATCTTAGAAAGGGGAGCAAAGAAGTATAACGTGTTTTTATGAAAATATCAAATCATGTTGAAAAAAATCAAGTCACAAACTACTACTAACACATTAAAACATACATTCACATTCAATCGCAAATTTCATCATCAAATTGAATAAAATTATACTAAATGTGGTCAAAAGCATATATTAAATGTTAATTAGTGGCCTACCTACTATTACCAAATCTAACAGTGTCTTTTTCTATAAGTTCATAATAGCGTTGAGGTTCAATGGCATTATCCTGCAAACACAAGAGAACATGTTACACAAAATTGCTATAAAAGACGAGCAAATTTCAATTAGTTAACACTATTTACACCCAAAAAAACAAGAAACAATATATATAAAGAAATGGAAACAAGATACCAATATGAGCAACTTACATTAATATAAGTTTTATTTGTGCTTCCAAGGTCCATTAAGTAAGGCCTGCAATGGTAAAAAAAAAAGGCCCTTAGATATTAGATCAAAGATATTCTGATTACCAAAAAAAAAAAATCTCTATCCAATGAGTTAAAGTAATCACAAATCAGTTTTCAGTTTTAGTCTTACCTTACTTGCTTTGATACTGTACCATCAGGTTGCTCCTTTTCCACTTGTCTGACAATTTAGGGGGCAAAGTTAAAACAGTGTTCAAAAATGCCGATTAAAAATATGAAACTGCTGAATATGAATATACCTGAATTGAATAACAGCATGTTGCTTGCTGCAGGATGGGTGGTCTGTTGGAATGTCTGCCACCCTTCGTTCCCTCCCAAAAAGATAACAACTTTGACGATGTATATAAAGGGGTTCTGTTGAAGATATGTACTTCTTAGAGCGCATAAATATAACAAGGAACTATAAAATTTTTTTTTGATCATTAAGAATATTTATCATGAACATAAATTAATAATGCAAGAAGAATGAAAGGACTTATTACATGCAAAACAAGAAAATATCTTAATGAAAAAATGTGCTTGCATCATATGGAACATCATCAAACACAAAGTTGTCATTGAAAAGAAAATGGAATAAAGGATTAATCCTTTAAGGCTAGGAGAAACTAAAATTGACCAGTCATATAACCATCTTCTTGGGGAAAAGCTTTTTTTTTTTTTTTTTGGTTACAATTATAAATAATGAAGTTTAACGCCATTTCACAGATGTTAGCATACACAGGAAGGACATTTTTAAATTTTTTTTTTTTTATGACAAGGAACCCCCTCAAGGTATGGGCCAGTGGGACCACCCCTGAGGGGCAAACCCCAGATGCCTACACACCCCCACTGAGCAGGCATCGGGTAAATTGCAAAATGCCTCAGCTAGGAGTTGAATTGGAGACTTATAGGTTTACAGTTCGTCCAGGAACTCTATCTTACCGCTGAAGCACCCTGAGTGGGGGCAGGAAGGACATTTTAAAATATTTCGAGAGAATCTTCAAACCTTGATAACTTTAAGCGAAAATTCTTAGATAATCATGGAGCATGGAGAAATGGTGCTCCCTCCTCTTACATTTATAGTGGATCCCATCATGAATTTAATGAGTGGACCCTGCCATAAATGTGAGAGTAGGGAGTACTATTCTCTATGCTCCAGGAGTGCCTAAGAATTACTCGACTTTAAGTGAATAAAACTGAAAACCTGCCCAACCAAGAAAATGACACATTTCTGTTCGGAACAAAATAAGTATCTCAAAGTATGGTGCAAGAAGGGAAGCAAGAACAAGTAGAGAGCACTTGGAAACTTGCATATATAAGCTCTATAAGACTTACCATTTAGCACTTCGCCACCCTTGAAAACATAAAGCCGCCATCTTACATCAGGTTTTCGAGCCTCTGGGGGTTCATTGAACAGAAGTGTCACACCTGACAAAGTAACACCCACTTAGAAAAGGATAAAAAAATTAAGGTAAAAACCATTTTTACATCCAATTGAACAATTGAATCAGAAAGTCCTTCGCTACCAAGCAAACAACACAATGTGAAATTGTGAATAGTGTATCAAATTCTAGGAAATAAAAAATCACCTTTGACTCTATTGGTTTCTGCAGCAAGCTTTCCTGATAACTCGAATGAAGGTTTTTGCTGCAATAAACGTAACAGTGATTAAATAGGATTACGATGCATATCCTTTACCCTTTTTTTTTGGCTAGGTAAAGGGGTTGGGAGGATTCAACCCCCAGACGTGCCCCACCCAAGGGGGTGGACATGCTGGTTGGCCTATAGGCCATTGGCCTTTACCCATTTAAAACAACAAACTTTGCACTGTGATAAGACTGCTCAGAATTTAAGGATAACAAAGACCTGTTTTTGCCACAACTTGTATTCAGGTCAATAGGGGTAAGTTAGCACAGATAACCAAAAAAAAAACCATAATCTTGGCATTATGACAAAAAGCATTAATCGAGCTAAATGATACCTTTTCCTTTGCTTCCAACGCCTCCTGGGCAGCCTTCATCTTAGCTACCGAATCACTCTCATTATTCCTGCACAAGCAGAAAGCAACCACCAGTCAAAAGCTATGTCAAGGCTGATGCAGGACAAGACCAAAACCAAAACCAAGACAAAGAATAAAAGATAGGCAACTGTCAACACCAAAGCCTGCTTGGTGTCAGCGTCAGCACTAAGCAAGAAAGAGGACTCTAAGAATTTAATACGAAACGAATAACCTAATTAACTACTAATAACTAAAATATAATTGATCAATAAAAATACAATTGACACCAAAATTATACAAGAATAAATAAATAAATATTTCCTTGCACTCTCAGCATCAAAGACTAATTTCAATAATAGTAGTGCACTCTTAATCTTGAGAAAGATGAAAGAAAAAAAAAAAGAAAAGTAAACAAAGACAAAGTTAAGTCTATTAACTCAGATTTAATTTACTTATGCTAAAAGGTGCAAATTCAAAAGGCATTTTTGGTGCAATTGGAGCAAACTCAGATCCTTGAACTACAGAGCAGCAAATGACATCTTTTACTTTACATTTTTATTTTTAAGGACATCAGTTAAGTGATTCTCAAGATTTGCTTCAGAAATTTCTTTTTCTTTTGAAGCCAAATCTTTCAAAATTCTTGTAAAATCTCATTTCATAAATTTATTCTTTCTGTTCTTTGCAGCTGCTGTGATTTTTATATTAATTTTATTGTTTATCAACTATATATGACGCTTGTCCCTTGTTGGCAGGGGTAAGAGAGCTGAAATCCAGAACCAAGGGTAATAAGACATAATTATGATGATGAAACTGAAAATTTCACATAACAGGGAACACTATGCATAAATTCCTTTTCTTTCTCCATCAATTTATAAAGAATCAATACGTCACAAATACAAGGAAAAGATGGCATTACTCCAATGCAAAATTCACCACTTCCATCACATCATAAACTGATGAAAGCTTAGTCAATAAAATGGGGAAGGTTGGTCAGGCTGCAGCTTTTCAAGATTTAGGAATGAGAGAATCTCAGCAGTGTTAAAGAACTACCATTGAGCTGCTTCTTTAAAATCTTCCTAAACCCACTATGAAAGTAACTAAATACCAAACAGGCTGCAGGGTAGCTTCTACTTTTTGGAAGCAAAAGCATTTCTAAAAGGATAAAAGTTTAGCTATAAAATTGATTGTAGCATTAGGCTACAACCTTACTCAATAAAATAAATATTAGTACATAATTTGAAAATCTAACCGTTGAATTGCATGTTTTTTACGCTTTTAATACACATATCAAATTTTGTGTCAATTGAATATTATTTACTATATGATCTATAAGTTAATATTTTATGCATAAATTTAAATGACAAAAAATTGTAATTTAAACAATTTATTGATAACATAGCTATTGATCTTTAATTTTCTAGAAGTTTTGCAAGTATAAAGAATATAAGAAGAATATGTCATCCAATAGTGGATTTGTCAAAATTTACCTCCAATAAAAAGATATTGAGTAAGGTTGTTGTCTAAGACTACAACCAATTTTGTAGCTAAACTTTGTCCTTTTTGAAAAAGCTGGCCCTACACCTTGGTAACAACATAATGATTCCAATGGACTATACCAATCGACATACACCTAAAGTATATAATATGGCTAAGATACCAGGTTACAAGATTACTTTGGACATCATAAGTGACTTCTTTGTTTTCTGCTTTTATTTTTATTATTATTTTTTAAATTCCTCACCTTATATCATTAATGTTTCCATAAAAGTAAACTCTAAACTAGAGATAACAAGTTCCTTATTGAAGCTAAGAAGAGTTTTAAGTTCATCAGCAGCTTACTGCTCTTCAGATCCTCTTAAGTCTGTCACCTGAAAAGGTTTGACCAACGATATCACAGTCAGTCACTTTATAAAAAATGCAATGAAAAACACTATCCACAAATATGCATCACTAATCATACGCTCAGAAATCAAGAATCATAATTTCCGAAATACTTTGATTGTTAAATTTAGGTTTGAGCTATGACTATGAGTATTGGAGAAATGCATGCCAAAATTAAAAGAATAAATAAATTTACAGCTCAGAGGTCAAGCTGAAATTAATATGGAAACTCTAATTTAATGTTTCCAATTTGAACTCATTAAACTTGTTCTAATATGAATTACATTTATGATAAAATATTATTTCCTAGTTTCACAACAACAAAAAATTAAAGGCACTATTAAACCTTTCAGTATGACAGGCATGCTTCTACTTTAATCCTATTTTCTTTACAATCTCTCCCAATTGCCTACCTTCTTGTGGGTAGTTAGACTGGGGAACAAAAACTATCCATTCATAAAATCAGGTGACATCATCCAACTGACTAGAAGGTCCTATATAGTCTACTAGTTACACAGTAATTGCTCCTTACTATGAATTGAAGTCCACAAGAGCATGAATTCAATTCAGATCTAAATTATACAGGTAGTACCCCTAAAAAAATCAACATATAAATGGTAATATAATGAGTTTTGTGATGAAACATGAAAACGAATGTTCAGGAATCAAGGGTCATCTGCAAAATAATTTTTGCCATCTTACAATGTAAAGCAAAACAATTTTCTTGCATTGGTTTTCCTGAAGTGAAAAATATCATAAGAAAACAACTAAATGAGGAAAGACATTTGAAGGGGTGGATATCACCAGACACCTCGTCACGATCTCTGGAATCAGCAACTGGTTGAGGTGATTGAGATCTGTGCCTGCTCTTGTGATGACGATCTAATGGAGAAGTAGACCGCTCATGTCTTGATCTTGAAGACTTGCTATCATCTCTACCTGACCTCTCTTTTCTATCGCCCCTAGTTTCCCTATCAGAACCCCTTTCCGTAAGTGTCCCCCTATCGCTCCCCCTGCTATGATGACTTTCATGCTCTCTCTCAACCTCATTATCATCCCTCCTCGACCTCCTCTCTTTTCTCTCAACCCCACTTTCTCTCTCAGAACCCCTTTCCCTATGTGCCCCCCTATCAATCCCCTTTCCATGATTTTTTTCATGCTCTCTGTGAGTTTCTCTCTCAACCTCATTATCATGCTTAGCTGGCCTTCTCTCTTTTCTCTCATCCCCAGTTTCCCTTTGTCTCCCCCTATCACTCCCCCTGCCATGATTCTTTTCATGCTCTCTCTCAGTTTCTCTCTCAACCTCCCTTTCATCTTGAGCTCTCCTCGACCGCTTCGTTCGTGGAGAAGGTGAGCGAGCTCTCTCAGTTTCTCTATCAACTTCCCTATCAGCCTGAGCTCTCCTCAACCGTTTTGTCCTGGGAGAAGGCGACCGAGCAACAGGAGAGCTCAAAGGTGCCTGCTTTGGAGACTTGGCTCGACCAGAATGTTTCTCTCTTGCCTCTGAACCATTTCTATGGGAACTCCTATGTCGGGTGGGTGATCTTTCTCTTCGAGATGGACTCCTCCTATGAGGAGACCTCCGCCCCCTAACCGGAGATACTGAATGATTGGATACATCACGCCCCATACTTGATCCACAATGTACTACCTACTGAAAATAAGTTCAACATAAAGTCACAAAAATTCGGCCATTACCTGTCAAAACAAGCATCTAGACATTATACATAACATAAGTTTCCAACCCAAAAGTCGAAGCTTTGTGCACTGGGTACAACCACTATAAGTTTCCAACCCACAATACAAAAACAACCCCAAAAGTATATATTTCCAAAGATTTGAACACAATATTTTCCATTGCACATTGGTTGTTAGCTAAAGTTATCAATCATTTCACTTTCGAAAACAAAAATCATAATGTTGGGCTTACATCACCTAAGCCATAAAGTTGAACTAATACCGAACTAATTCATCACTACATTTCTAAAATCACTGTAAAATGAAATTATAAAACAAATAATCTCAAAATTCAATTTTGAATATTACCCTACATTCTCTCATCCCCAATGTCCGGAAAAAAATAAAAACACATAAATTACGAATTTAAAACCCTAAGGGCTAAGGCTCCGTTAGTTTGGGCAGAAAATTCCCAAGAAGAAGGAAAGTATTTAGGGAAAATGAAATGTTGTGAGGAAAACAAAGGAGCGAAAGAGAAAAATTTACCGAGTGAGTGAGAGGAGAATCGGAGTGAACTCGCCGACTCGGTGGTGATACTGATAGGGTTTGGGCTTCGTTGTTGTTTGTATTTTCACTATTTTGATGTGTGTGTTTTCACAGTGATTGAGAAGAGGGGTTTTGGGGGAAGGCTTAGAGTGTATACACAGTTTTAGTGGGTTTCAGTTCAGTTGGTTTTGGAGACCAATGGGAATTGGCCACGTGGGAATCGGTTTGGATCGAGTTCTACCTACTCGTAGCAAACTCCTCCTCCCTCTCAGTCGGGTTGGGGTGGGTTTCTCTTCTTTTTTATTTTTTTATTTATTTTACGGGGAGGGTGTTTGTTACCGTACAAGAGGATTTTTTTTTTCCTGGATTTTTCTGAATTAACTTTTTTTTTATATAGAAAATAAAGAAATAAAATTAATTTTAAATTCAAATTAAAGCAAAACAACTGTAGTTTTGGTAATTTAGGACATGTTTGGTACATGTATTTAAACACATGTTTTCAATTTTTAAACAATATTATACGTATTTTCACATATTTTTTCACCCGCACGTATTTCTAAAAAATACAAACAACGTTACTAGAATAACATTACTAAACGGCTCCTTAATTACAACATAACAGAAGTTTAAATTTGAGTGTTTTAAAATTTAATAGCAACATAATATCGTGTACCCTTAGCACGATGGTCACTCTACAAATATAAGTATTTATAAGGTATGAGGGGTAAGAGTCAGGGTTCAAGTCTCTAGAAGGGAGGAAGTTTCACACATACACACTTAGATTAGGTTAGAGTAAAATTTTACCTTAGAGCAAAAAAATAAAAAAATTAAAGGACAAAAATGAAAGAAGACAAACTTAGATGACTGAAATGCAAAACTGGGAAACTTAGAGAGTGAGTTTTGAAATTTGGAATTTTCTATTTTACATAATTTTTTTTTCAAAAATACACATGTCAGATTATCTATTCTACACTTTATTTTATTACAATATCATTTTTTATTGATTTTTTTAATTATTTATTTTTCTTTACACGCAATAACCATTATCCACTTTAAACTTGTTATTAGAAAAATGAACATAAGCTTATAATGTTGGAGCCTTGAGCTTCTTAGCATTTTAAACTTATCACATGATAGATGAAGATTGTTGAGGACTATTTTTTCAGCCCACGTGGCATTATTTCATTAGCAACCTATGCCACATCAACATATTATTAATTCTTTAGATAAATTTCTTTAAAACTCAAAATAAGCTCATATCTCATTCAACTAGATGGATTGGGCTCACATAGCCCACGAGATCCTTATTTCAAAAGGCAAATTCATGGTCCACATTTCCTCTTCTTCAATTGGGATCATAACCCCACGACATCATTAACATCAACATCAACATCAACATCAACATATGGATTGGGTTTAAGCAATTAATCAAAGCTCATGGCCCATATTACCTCTCTTACACTCATGGCAAGCGGCTTCTTCAACAAAAACTCATATTTACATAAAATGACAACAAAATCCGAGGTATGTCATCTCCACCTTCAACTTATGGTCCAAGCTCATAAGTCATTTTGGGAAAACTTTGGGAGTCGTGGTTTGGAGGGCCAAGAGGTTTGTTCAGTAAAGTTCTAGCGGTTTAAAGTTAATAAAAGAAACATGTTGCTTGAAGTGTCTTCTTTAACTCCTTAAACTCTGATGAATTCGTGTGTAGCAGGTAACATATGGTAAGCATCTCTTATCACGTAGCACTTAAAATGATTGAATCCTCCATTGCTCTTTTTCTAAAGCTTGATATTCATCATGTGACAAATGCTCAATATCCCCAGCCATCTAACTACTGGGCGGATAACTGTTCATTTAATCCCCAGCTGTTGCTATACAAATTTCAAAACTTCATTATATTATTCTACATAAATCTTATTACTACTTTCAGCTAAAATCCAACTCAAACACATGGCTTACTCTGATTGGCTATCTTTTATCTCTCTCTATACAAAATATTCATGATATCTCTGATACCCAGCTGCTGTCTGCCACAATCTGACCATATATTTTTCTGTCAGCTGTCAGAGTAGAGCATTAAATACTCTTCTTGCTCACCAAGATTATGTCACAACACAATATTACCTCATGGCCCAATATTATGTCACAACACAATATTGCTCATGGCCCATATTACCTTTCTTACACTCATGGCAAGCGGCTTCTTCAACAAAAGCCCATATTTACATAAAATGACAACAAAATCTGAAGTACATCATCTCACCTTCGGCTTATGGTCCAAGCTCATAAGTCACTTTGGGAAAACTTTGAGAGTCGTGGTTTGGAGGGCCAAGAGGTACGTTCAGTAAAGCTCCAGTGGTTTAAAGTTTAAAAGAAACATGTTGCTTAGCGTGTCTTCTCCAACTCCTTAAACTCTGATGAATCCATGTGTAGCGGGTAACATATGGTAAGCATCTCTTATCACGTAGCACTTAAAATGATAGAATTCTCCATTGCTCTTTTCTTAAAGCTTGATATTCATCATGTGACAAATGCTCAATATCCCCAGCCATCTAACTACTGGGCGGATAACTGTTCATTCAATCCTCAGCTGTTGCTATACAAATTTAAAAACTTCATTATATTATTCTATATAAATCTTATTACTACTTTCAGCTAAAATTCAACTCAAACACATGACCTAATCTGATTGGCTATCTTTTATCTCTCTCTCTATACAAAATATTCATGATATCTCTGATAACCAGCTGCTGTTTGCCACAATCTGACCATATATTTTTCTGCCAGCTGCTAGAGTAAAGTATTAAATACTCTTCTTGCTCACCAAGATTATGTCACAACACAATATTACCTCATGGCCTAATATTATGTCACAACACAATATTGCTCATGGCCCATATTACCTCTCTTACACTCATGGGAAGCGGCTTCTTCAATAAAAGCCTATATTTACACAAAATGACAACAAAATCTAAGGTACGTCATCTCACCTTCGGCTTATGGTCCAAGCTTATAAGTCACTTTGGGGAAACTTTGGGAGTCGTGGTTTGGAGGGCCAAGAGGTATGTTCAGTAAAATTTCAGCGGTTTAAAGTTGATAAAAGAAACATGTTGCATGGCGTGTCTTCTCCAACTCCTTAAACTCTGACGAGTCCGTGTGTAGCAGGTAACATATAGTAAGCATCTCTTATCACGTAGCACTTAAAATGATAGAATCCCCCATTGCTCTTTTCCTAAAGCTTGATATTCATCATGTGACAAATGCTCAATATCCCCAGCCATCTAACTGCTGGGCGGATAACTGTTCATTCAATCCCCAGCTGTTGCTATATAAATTTAAAAATTTCATTATATTATTCTACAAAAATCTTATTACTACTTTCAACTAAAATCCAACTCAAACACATGGCCTAATCTGATTGGCTATCTTTTATCTCTCTCTATACAAAATATTCATGATATCTCTAATACCCAGCTGCTATCTGCCACAATCTGACCATATATTTTTCTGCCAGCTGCCAGAGCAGAGCATTAAATACTCTTCTTGCTCGCCAAGATTATCTCACAACACAATGAGACCTTGACTAAATCTCTAAAACTTCTTTAACTTTCAACCAATCTTGTTATTACTTACTAAAAATGTGTTGTAATGGAACCTCGCACCAAAAACACAAACACCCGAACAAGGAAACATTTCCAGCTGAACTCCAGCAGTGTATTCAACATTTGACACCTGGCTAGAAGTGATATCATCAGCCATTTAATGCTGAAATCCCAGCAACCAGTTGTTATACCTAAAATAGCAAGATACCCTTACAAGAGATCTTACCATTTTTCAGTCAAATCCATAAAGTAACTGCTGAATGACCTTTCCAGCAGTCTGAAATGACCTATCTAACCTCATTGACTTTTGCCCAAAGCAAACAGCTATCTCATGATAGCTGTCACAGCTTTTCATGACAGCTGGGACAACTTTTTCATGATAGCTGTCATAGCTTTTCCTGACAGCTGGGACAGTTTTTTCAGAACAGCTGTAACAGTTGACCCAGCAGACTGAGCATTACTGATCTTTCCACATTTGTCTAAAACCAAAACCAACTATTGAAACTACCTTTCTCTTGCTAAAATACTTTCTTTTTCTGCTACTAAAATACTTTCCTTTTCTGCTACTTTTTCCCCAGCAACTCTTACCCGAAATAGCAAGAATACCTTAAAGCTAAACATACCATTTTTGGCCAAATCTTAAGATGGATTCTCTAAAAATTCATTGCTATTTGGGACAGATTTTGGCTGATATTCTTTGCTAAAATACCCCTTTAAACTCAGCTCTAAAGGGACCCTTTATCAACACCTCAAAGGGGGGGGGACACCAATGGAGAACAACTCTCTCATAAGCTTCCCTATTCTTTCTCCCTTGAATGATCTTCCTAAGCTATTAATGAAGTACTGAACTTCTGAGTTATTTTAGTTTCTAAATGAGGAACTAAACTCTTCAACCGCTCATAAATGCCCTTCATAAGCCTTTATACACAATCCCAGCAGAAAAGCCCAGCAGCTTTGCTAACACACTACAATACTATTACACCCTTATACTCCCTCATTCTAAAATTCTATTGTTTTGCTGCCCATAAATACATCTCTATACTCTTCTACGCCTATCTTACTGCTCCTATCTCCAAATGCCTAAACGCGTCTCCATACTCTTCTCTTACAGAATCTTTCCTCTTGGAAAGCAATCTCTACAACTTCTCTAGCAATTATAATCTCAAATTTTTACTATCTTTAATCTTCATATCTCTCATACTTCCATACACCATACGTATTACAAATACTACATCACACAAAACAGCTATATCTTTACCATCTCCATACTTCTCAAGAGATGCCAAACACTCATACTAAAAGCCCTTCTTATGAAAGGCACAACTACTTCTTACATAAAACCTTTCTCTTAGAAGGCACAAATACTCCATACAAAAGCTCTTTTCTTGGAAGGCAACACTATTTATAACTTCACAACAATTAAAAGAGCATTGTCAAGGGGAAAACTCATTTAAGTGCGTGATAAGAAGGGCAAGCTTAACCAGCCCCTACACACAGCTAGGCATACTCTCTCTCCCTCTAGTTGCACCCATTTTTTTCCCTCAATCTTGAAGTTATCATGGCAAATTGTCTCTCTACCGCTGGGGTCACTCTGCTAGAATCCTATCAGCTCACTGATGCTGCACAGCTGGGCTATAAACCATACAAAGATAAGTGACTTTACTTCCATATCTTTAAATTTATATCATTGAGTACATATACATATTACTTTATTCCAACTACTATTACAACTATCAAGCAAGGCTTAAACTCATTTAAATGCATGATAGGAGGGGCAAGCTTAACTAGCTTCTACCGCTGGCATTTTGCTGGAATCTTATTAGCTCACTGATGCTACACAACTGAGCTACAAACCATACAAAGATAAGTGACTTTGCTTCCATATCTCTAAATCTACATCATTGACTCCATGCTTACTTCACCTTTAAATACAAATTACTTTATTTCAACTACTATTACAACTACTAATCAAAGCTATCATATCAAACACATATTACATATTTACTCAACCATTATCGTGATTCTTAGACTTTGGCTTTAATGGCATTGTAGGCTTAAAAGTACGCCAGTAGCTGTTGGACCACGTGGCCCAATGTTGAGTTCCGGGCGCAACTCCCCAAAAAGAACCCGGGCCTAGTAAGGTCATCCCTACAACAAACCACACGTGGCTGGGCAACCGAAAAATGGCCCCAGAGAAAGATAATCTAAGTTTGTTGTTAACATAACTCACCAGTTTTTCTTTCCTAATACAAATTTAGCATGTAAATTTCATTCCTACTAACACTTTTTACTCAAAATAAACCGAATAAGTAGCCAAAGTCCAAACATGCCATTTTGTTGTATTAGTCTTACAAGCCGACAAATTCCTAATGAAATTGGTAACACTAAAATGTCTAGTAAAATTGGTCACGAATAGAGATCTAAAAGCACTATTTAAAAAATTGAACTAGACCGATCAGTTGAATCGAGAACCAAGGCCAAAACTAGTTTTACAAAATTGGAGAAAAATTGATGGTTGAAACGTGAGCACCGTTGGTTCAACTAATAAAATCCAAGAACTGACTTATTTTATGTTCTTTGACTGTTTCAATTTTTAAAACCATACTTAAAAAGCTAAATGTCCAATGACTTATACGTGTTTACTATGAAAATTGATCCATCATTGTCAATCTTATTTTTTAGATGGAATGCAAACAAATGATTAGAGAGTGATAGACCCATTTTACAAAAAATCCTACCAGATTTGAGATTTGTGAGTCATCCTATTCGCAAGTGTGACTGCCAAAAGTTGTTATCCACAAAATGGCCAGATATGGGAAATTGGGAACTACCTTAGGTTATAATGAATATGATTGAATAATGAAAGGGTTCTTTCCCTACACTAATAATCTTATTGTGGAGATAAAAACTAGACCATAGTTGTAAAAGGTGCTCTTATCTATTTGTGCTAAAAATCATTCTAAGGGTCCATTTGGGATTTGCTTATTTTGCTGAAACTGGAAATTTTTTGCTGAAAGTACTATAGATAAAGGTAAAAGTTAGCTGAAATAGTACAGCGAGACTCATGAATAGTACCAAAAAGTGTAGTGAGATCCATTACATTAACTACAATACTTCATTAACTAATCATCCATATACAACCGCACAAGTAATTTACATGAGAGACGCACTAGTGATATAATGGAAAAAATATTCAATTTAAAATAATTTTTAGACATGAACAAAAGTTGATAATAAAAATCAGGGAAAAATGTTCTGACACCCCCTGAACTTTAAGGTAGTGGCCAAAAGACCCCCTTAAACTTTTATTTCAGCCAATTTACTCCAAAAACTTTGCATATCAGCGAAATCAAGACCTTTGTTAATTAGCTATTAACAAACTAATGATCAAACCCATGTGAGAGTCATGTGAACTTTAAAAAACAAATCTTATCCTATGAATTTGAAAACTGATTGAAATTAAAGAGAAATCTAAGTTTGACCGCGAGAGAACATAGAGATGGAGGAAGCAGACCCACCACAGTTCCTTGATCTTCTTTAGCTTTGAATGAGATATTAACCACAAACCAATATGATTAATTAAGAATAGAAATTGCACAAAAGAACACTGATGATTGTGAAGCCTTAGCCAACCTTTGTCTTCTTCTTCTTGAGAGAGCAAAATTTGCCATTGAAAATCATTGCTTGCACTTCACACAGTGTCCACTTTGAGTCTGTAAGTTTGGGGAGTCTATGACTGTGAGGCTCCAAGGAATATAAAGCCTTCACAAATAGGTCAGTTAAGGTCTTTCATATAATATTTAAATGGGTTTATGAGCTTGTTTAATTTGTTTCATAAAAAATCACTCAGGGATCCACATATACCAAACCAAAGAATGAGATTGGCACAATGATTTGAAAAACAAAGAGTAGGAGAAAGAAAGAAGCAAAAAAAAGAAAGGAAAAAAAAAAAAAAAAAACCACAATGGTGGTTGGCTGTCGGAGAGAAGATGTCACAATGGGTCTGGTTACACCATCTTCCTTTTCCTATCTTCTCTCTTTCTCGGTCAGACACAGACTCATGGAATTAGATTTTTTGTTTTTTAAAGTTCACGTGACTCTCACATGGGTTTGACTGTTAGTTTGTTAACAACTGTTCGGGGCCATTTTTCGGTTGCCCAGTCACGTATGGTCCGTTGGAGGAATGACCTTATTAGGCCCGGGTTCTTTTTGGGGAGTTGCGTCTAGAACTCAACATTGGGCCACGTGGTTCAACGGCTACCGACGTATTTTTAAGCCTACAAAGCTATTAAAGCCAAAATCAAAGAATCACGATAATGGTTGAGTAAATATATAATATGTGTTATGTATTTGATATGATGGCTTTGATTAGTAGTTGTAATAGTAGTTGTAATAAAGTAATATGTATTTAAATGTGAAGCAATCATGTAGTCAATGATGTATATTTAGAGGTATGGAAGTAGAGTCACTTATCTTTGATGATTTGTAACCCCAGCTGTACAGCTTCTGTGAGCTGATAATATTCCAGCAGAGTGACCCCAGCGGTAGAGAGACAATTTACCATAATAACTTCAAGATTGAGAGGGAAAAAATGGGTGCAACTAAAGAGAGAGAGAGTATGCCCAGCTGTGTGTAGGGGCTGGTTAAGCTTGCCTCTCTTATCATGCACTTAAATGAGTTTTCCCCTTGACAATACTTTTTTAGTTATTGTGAAGTTATGAATAATGTTGTCTTCCATGAGGAGGGCTTTTGCATGGAGTATTTATGCCTTCTAAGAGAAGGGCTTTATGTAAGAAGTAGTTATGCCTTCTAAGAGAAAGGCTTTTATAAGAAGTAGTTGTGCCTTCTAAGAGAAGGGTTTTGATAAGAGAAGGGTTTTGATATGAGATCTTGGTGCCTTTTAGGAGAAGGGATTTAGTAATAGAAGTTCATGCCTTCCATGAGAAGGGCTTTTAGTATGAGCATTTGACATCTCTTGAAAAGTGTGGAAATGGTAAAGACATAGATGTGTTTATGGGATGTAGTATTTGTAATATGTATGATATATGGAAGTATGAGAGATATGGTGGTTAAAGATAGTAAACAATGAGATTATAATTGTTGGAGAAGTTATAGAGATTGTTTTCCAAGAAGAGAGATTTTGTAAGAAAAGAGTATGGAGATGTGTTTATGTATTTAGAGATAGAAGTAGTAAGATAAGTGTAGAAGAGTATTGAGATGTGTTTATGGACAGTAAAACATTAGAATTTTAGAGTGAGAGGGTATGAGAGTGGAGCTTAGTGAGTTGTGGTGTGCTATATGTAATGGTGTAGTAAGTGTGTATAAAATTGTGTAAGAGAAGTAAAGAAAGAGATGTTTAGAGATATGGGCAGCAAGATATTTGTATTTTCAGAATATGGAGAGTGAGATAATGAGTATAAGAGAGTAATAACATTGTAGTGTGTTTAGCAAAGTTGTTGGGATTTTTTTGCTGGAAAGTGTATGAAGGCTTATGAAGTGCATTTGTGAGCTAAGGGTTAAAGAGTTTAGTTCTTCATTTAGAAACTAAAAATAACTCAGAAGTTTAGCACTTCATTAATAGCCTAGGAAGGTCATTCAAGGGAGAAAGAATAGGGAAGCTTATGAGAGAGTTGTTCTCCATTGGTGTCCCCCTCCCCCTTCTAGGTGTTGATGAAGGGTTCCTTTAGAGCTGAGTTTAAATGGGTATTTTAGCAAAGAATATCAGCCAAAATCTGTCCCAAATAGCAATGAATCTTCAAAGAATCCATCTTAAGATTTGACCAAAAATAGTATGTTTAGATTTAAGGTATTTTTGCTGTTTCAGGTAAGAGTTGCTAGGAAAAAAGTAGCAGAAAAAGAAAGTATTTTAGCAAGAAAAATGTAGTTTCAATAGTTGGTTTTAGGTTTTAGCCAAAAGTGGAAAAATTAGTAATGCTTAGTCTGCTGGGTCAGCTGTCATAACTGTTCTGAAAAGGCTATCCCAGCTGTCAGGAAAAACTGTGACAGCTATCATGAAAAAGCTGTCCTAACTGTCAGGAAAAGCTGTGACAGCTATCATGAAAAAAGCTGTCACAGCTGTCATAAGACAACTGTTTGCTTGGGGAAGAAGCCAATGAGGTCAGATGGGTCATTTCAGACTGTTGGAAAGGTCATTCAGTAGTTACTTTATGGATTTGGCTGAAAAATGGTAAAATCTCTTTGAAGGGTATCTTGCTATTTTGGGTATAACGGCTGGTTGTTGGGATTTCAATATTAAATGGCTGATGATATCACTCCCCACTATGTATCAAGTGCTGAATACACTATTGGGGTTCAGTTGGAAATGTTTCCTTTGATGGGTGTTTGTGTTTTTGGTGTAAGGTTCCATTACAACATATTTCTAGTAAGTAATAGAAGGGTTGGTTGAAAGTGAATGAAGCTTTAGAGATTTGGTCAAGATCTCATTGGGTTGTGACTTAATCTTGGTGAGCAAGAAGAGTGTTTAATACTCTGCTCTGGCAGCTGGTAGAGAAATATATGGTCTGATTGTGGCAGACAGTAGCTGGGTATCAGAGATATCATGAATATTTTGTATAGAGAGAGATAAAAGATAGCCAATCAGATTAAGCCACGTGTTTGAGTTGGATTTTAGCTGAAAGTAGTAATGAGATTTATGTAGAATAACATAATGAAGTTTCTAAATTTGTATAGCAACAACTGGGGATTAAATGAATAGTTATCTTCCTAACAGTTAGATGGTTGGGGATATTAAGCATTTGTCATATGATGAATATTAAGTTTTAGGAAAAGAGCAATGGAGAATTTTATCATCTAAAGTGCTATGTGATAAGAGATGCTTACCATATATTACCCGCTACACACGGACTTATCAGAGTTTAGGGAGTTGAGAAGACACACCAAGTAACATGTCTCTTTTATCAACTTTAAATCGCTGGAGCTTTACTGAACATACCTCTTGGCCCTCTAAACCACGACGCCCAAAGTTTCTCCAAAGAGACTTATGAGCTTGGATCATAAGCCGAAGGTGAGATGACGTACCTCGGGTTTTGTTGTTATTTTGTGTAAATATGAGCTCTTGTTGAAGAAGCCACTTGCCATGAGTGTAAGAGAGGTAATATGGGCTGTGGGCTTTGATTCATTACTTAAGCTCAATCCATATGTTGATGTTGATGATGTCGTAGGTTTACGATCTCATTTGATGAAGAGGAAATGTGGACCATGAATCTGCCTCTTGAAGTAAGGATTTCGTGGGTCATGTGAGCCCAATTCATGTAGTTGAATGAGATATGAGCTTACTTTAGACTTTAAATAGATTTACCTAAAAAATAAACAATATGTTGATTTGGTATGAGTTGCCAATGAAGTAATGCCACGTGGGCTGAAAAAACGGTCCTCAACAACAACTACTTACAGAGGTCTTGTTTTGGTTGATATGCAAAGTTTATGAAGTAAATTGGCTGAAATAAAAGTTCAGGGGGTAATATGTGATCACTTCAATAAAACTGTCAATTAAGTTGTGTATACTATTAGAGATATATTAGACATATTAGCCCAATGTAATAGGCCCAAGCTTATTCCTGTTTGTACTAGTAGTTTAGGGTTTAGTCGTCTATATATACTCATGTTAGGGTTCATTGTAATACAGGTTATTGTACTACACTCTCACATAATAAAGATGTAGCCCTTAAGGGATTCCTCCATGGATGTAGGCCGACAAGGCTGAACCACGTAACCCTTGTGTTCTTAGTGTTCCTATTTTATGCTTCCCCTTTCGCATTCACTCTAGTATATACAACATGATATAACACATTGGTTGCTAATATATTTAACATGGTATTAGAGCCAAACTTCATTCTTGGCATCAAACAAACATCTCTACATAGCAAAGAAGATTCATACATGCATAGCACAGATTCACAGTGCCCTTGCTTAATTTTAGATCTAGACTCCACGGCATCATGCAGCCACTATGGCTCACTGCTATGTCAAGATTCTTAAGCCTAAGCAATCCATGCCTTTCCTTATTAGATCTGAGCAAATCGATGCTTCACTTGATGAAACCAACCATAAAGACATGCTCCACGGCTTCTTATGACCAAAACCCAGGAAGCTGGTTTCCATAGGAATTTGCATGCACCGACCAAGATTCCAGCACTCATTCCACGTGCTGCCACATATTCTTCACACCTAGATCGTCTTTTGGACACACGCACCGCCATGAAGGCCTTGTTGTCTGTCGATCTGCATAGCTCGAGAATCTGACCCTCATACAACAGTACATGCGCCCTCACACTGATGAACCGTGTTGATGTCATCAATGACGTCGTCTGCTGACATCATTAAGTGCCACGTCAGCCCTAGCTACATCAGCAGCCACGTAGCTCGCCACATCAACAGTGTTGCCTCGTCAGCCAGCACCATGTCATCTAGCTGACCATTGAACCAGACCAACCTAACTCGGACCACTTGGATCTGACCCGTGAGCACTGACCGTTGACTTTAATATTCAGTTGACTTTGACTTTTGCGTTGACCTTTGACCAAAACATAAAATTCTTGAAATAGCTTATCTTACTCAGTTTTTCACGTAGATTCCAGTTTTGGTTTCCGCTTCTTCATTTGAAAATTTTAAATCAGTCAATTGGCACATTCTTCATCATGGTTTCTTCAAAGGCATTCTTTAAGGCATCTCAAAGGGATCTTCTCATACTTATCCAACCTCAAGCCTTCATCGAGCTTTTATCTTGAGTTTAAGGGAGGGTGTTAGAGATATATTAGACATATTAGCCCAATGTAATAGGCCCAAGCCCACTCCTACTTGTACTAGTAATTTACGATTTAGTCGCCTATATACACTCACGTTAGGGTTCATTATAACACAGGTTATTGTACTACCTCTTACATAATAAAGATGTAGCCCTTAAGGATTCCTCCGTGGATGTAGGCCGACAAGGCTGAATCACGTAACTCTCGTGTTCTCAGTGTTCCTATTCTATACTTCCTCTTTTGCATCCACTCTAGTATATACAACATGGTATAACACATCGACTGCTAATATATTTAACATATACAAAGCAAGAGAGTCAATATAGTACCAAGGTTGTTTCAATTTGCTCAGGAGAACACAATATTTTGCTATTGGTTAATACTAGTGTTCTCTCTCTCTCTCTCTCTCTCTCTCTCTCTCTCTCTCTCTCTCTCTCTCTCTCTCTCTCTCTCTCTCTCTATATATATATATATATATATATATTAGTCAAAGTTTATATAATTTGTTAAAATTTAAGAGTATTTAAAATGGCACCAAGGCCTAAACAACAACAACAACAACAATAATTAATAATAATAATAATAATAATAATGATGGGTGGAGATACTCATACTAAAAAAAAAATTTAAGTTGAATAAGTTTCCTTCCCATCTATTTCCATCATTCACACACACAAAAAAAAAAAAAAAAAAAAAAGAGTTTGAAAAGTTAAATTCCTTCCCATTTAGGCTGTGTTTGTTTTGGCTTCAAATCACTTCCAGAAATACTTTTCCGTAAATGCGGGTGTTTGGGTGCGCAAGGAAAATTGGGTCAAATGGAAAATCATTTTCGTTGACCGTAAAAATGCCTTCTAATTACGGAAAACTATTTTCGTTTGTATTTTTCCTTCAAATCACTTCCGGAAAGAGATAAAGAGAGAGAGAAAGGACTCAGACGCGCAAACAGAGAGAGAGAGAGAGATCGCATCGGAAAATCAGATCGCCGTCCTTGTCCCCTCCACGCGACGGTGAGAGAGAGCCCATCGCCAGTGACCCACGAGCCTTCGACTTCGCCGGCGACCCAGAGCCTTAGCGCCACGAACCCACGAACCCATGAACCAATCTTCGACTTCGCCGGCAAACCCAGAGCCTAGATCACGGCACGAACCCAGAGCCTTCGACCCACCGATCTCCAACCTAGAGCCTTCGACTTCGCCGGCAACCCAGAGCCTTCGACTTTGTCAGAAACCCACAAACCGATCTCTCTCTGTGTGTGATTTTGATTTCTGTGTGATTTTGATTTTTGTTGTTGTTGTGGTGGTGGTGGTGTTTTGGTGGTTTTCTTGTTGTGTGGTGGTGGGTTTTGTGTGGGTGGTGGTGGAAAATAGCATTTTCAAAATGTTACCAAACACATGAAAATATTTTCTAGAACAATTTTCATAATGTAACCAAACACTTGAAAATACTTTCCTTTCTCAAAAATAACATTTCCGAAAAATAAATATTTTCCGAAAAATATTTTACGGGAACCAAACACAGCCTTATTCACATCATTCATATTAGGCAAGCAAAACAAGAAACGTTATAAAAAAAAAAAAATACATGATAAAAAAAAGAAGAAGTGGGTGGAGATACTCACACTAAAAGACAAATTTTGAGGTTAGAATAAGTTTCTTCCTATCTATTTACATCATTCATAGAAAATGAAGAGCTTGTAAAGTTGAATTCAACTTTTCAGTTTCCTTACCATTTATTTACGTCATTCACATTAGGTGGACAAAACAAGAAAGGTTATAGAGTTTAATAAATAGAAGGCAGATAAATAGGGATGAGAAAGAAAATACTCACACTAGAAGATTAAATTTGAAAGTTGAATAAGTTTCTTTCCCATCTATTTGTATCATTCACACTAAAAGAAGAGTTTGAGAAGTTAAATTCAACTTTTCAGTTTCCTTCCCATTTATTTACATCATTCACATTAGACAAACAAAACATGAAAAGTTAAGAAAATTAATAAAAAAAAAGATTGAGAAATAGAGATAATCGAGATGAGAAGAAGAGAAAAAAGGATCCAAGTGAAATATATCAATATAATGGGTGGCTAAAGATACTCACACTAAAAGATAAAATTTAAAAGTCTAGAGATACTCACACTAAAAGATAAAATTTAAAATTTAAACAAGTTCATTCTTATCAGGGGCGGAGCCACATAGTGGCTTGGGGGGGCCTTGGCCCCTGCAAAAAAAAAAAAAAAAAAAAAAAAAAAAATTTCCCATTAGACTATGAAGAAAAAATAAATGGCCCCCCCAACATTAGACAGCCGACCCCCCCTACCCATTTCTCACCCATTCTCCCAGCCCTCAATCAAAAATTAGGAACACCCTCAAATTAAAAAAAAAATTATATATATATATATATATATATATATATATATTTGTTCTACTTTCAAGCAAAAAAAAAAAAAAAAAAGCCCAAAAAAAATTTGAACTAAAATTTGAAAAAAAAAAAAAAATGTAATAGAGCCCACGGCGAGCCAAAGCTCGCTCATGGCAAGCCCACGGATTCTCAACCAAAAAAAAAAAAAAAAAAAACCAATACAAAGAATCAGAAATGAACCCATCATGTCGCTGGCAGTGGCAGAGAAATCTAACCCCAATACTAAAGCAAAACAAACTCCAGCAAACCAAACACAAAGGTGTTTATAAATAAAAAAATAAAAAAAAAACCCCAATACACAAAAAAAACCAAACCCCAGCAAACCAAATCCAGTAACCCATGGTCACGTCGTTGCAGCTCGCTCATCGTCGTTGCTTGCCCGGTCACCCCTCATCGCAGATCGCAGATCGTAGATCGGAGATCGGAGATCGCAGAGTTCTCTGCCTCTGCTCCGGTGCTCCCTCTGGCCATCCCTCAAGGTATTTCTCTCTTTTTCTCTCTGACTCTCTCAATCTCTTTCTCTTTATCTCACTGAAATGCCCTTTTTCATAGATCGTAGCGGTCATCGGAGATCGTAGATCGTTTTGCCTCTGCTCCGGTGCAGCGGTGCTCGTTGCTCCCTCCGCTCTGGCAGTCCGGCCCTCCCTCAAGGTTTTTCTCTCTGACTCTCTCTCAGTCTCTCTCTCTTTATCTCACTGAATGAAAAAAATGAAATGAAATTTATGAATCTTTATTCTTTATTCTTTAATAGCCTATCTGATCCCAGTAAGTCTCTCTCTCTCTTTTGAACTGTGACTCTCTCTGATTGGCTGGCTTTTGCTTTTTTCCTGTTTTTGTCTTTTTAAATTTGGCTTTATCTTATTTGTTTTTGTTGGTCTGTGTGTTGGTGTTTCACCGTGTTTGGTGAAATATTGATTGTCAATTAGTGTAACGTGTGTTTTGATTTGTGATTGGCATTGCGAAATTTTCTGATTGCAGCTGACCATTGTGATTGGGGCGCATGTTGTGCTTGTCTGTTGTCTGTTGAGTGGGGTGCGGAGGGGGTAGATGGGCTATGGGCTCATGGGGCCGGGTGCAGCAGAATAATTAAAGCAATGTAATGTGCAGCACATTACGTTACTTTAATTATTGTGCTGCACATGGAATGTATAATGTTCGGCTCTTTTAATGTAATATGTACAAGGGGCTAAACAATATAACAAATTAAAGTAGTATAATTAATGACAAATAAATTAAAGCAATATAGTTTATTGTTAAACTAAACAATAATAATTAAAGCTATATAATTAAATTAACCAATACATTATAAAAGACAAATTAATTAAATTGTTTTTGTTTTTGTTTGAGGGGTTATTATTAATTAAAACTGTATTAAAAATGGGTTGACTGTTTAAATTATAGTGGATATTTTGTTTTTTTCTTGAGTATGAATAACATTCATATAACTAAGTAAAAATTTCTAATTAAAATTTTATTTTTTAAAATTCTTTTCAGGTTAATTTTTGAGTCATATTCTTAAAGTTAAAAGAATTATGAGCAAACGAAAAACAATTGATGCATTCTTTAAGAAAAAAGATGTTAGTAATTCAGAAATTAGGACACCTGTGGCTGTAGAAACAAATGTTAATACTTCAATGCCTGATGAACACCCCTCCAAATGTCCAAAACTTCAATTTGAAGAGATAGATTGTGATCCAGGATCACGTAAACAAATATGTAAATTTCCTATTAACAAACAAGATGAAATCCGACGAGCTTATCTCAAAGAAGGTCCATTTCAACTTAAAAATATAGACTATCCATACAATGATGATACTCATCATCGTCGATTTCAACCTTCATGGTTTGGTTCATATAAGGATTGGTTGGAATACTCACCTTCAATGGATGCGATATATTGTCTACCTTGCTACCTTTTTAGTAAGAAACCAATAGGTCGTCCCGGATCAGATGTATTCATTTCAACAGGTTTTAATAATTGGAAAAATGTGAAAGATGAAATGAATTGTCCTTTAATTCTTCATGAAGGGAAAGAACCAAACTCCCCACATAAAATTGCTGTGAAATGTTGCGAGAATTTAAAGAATTATTCACGACATATTGATAAGCTGATTGAGAAACAAACGTTAAAAGAATTAGAGAATAATCGGTTGTGGCTCAAAACCACAATAGAGTGTGCTCGATGGCTAGCATTCCAAGCTTGTGCTTTTAGAAGTCATGATGAAAGTCTTGATTCAAAAAATAGAGGTAATTTTATTGAATTGATAAAATTCACATCAAATTTCAATGACAAAGTAGCTAGTGTTGTCTTGGAAAATGCTCCAGAAAATGCCAAATATACATCACCCACAATTCAAAAGGAGATTTTGCATATTCTTGCTAATAATGTGTGAAATGCTATTCGTGAAGAAATTGGGGATGCAAAATTTTGCATTCTTGTTGATGAAGCCCGGGATAAGTCGAAGAGAGAACAAATGGCCATCATTTTGAGGTTTGTTGATAAAGAAGGTTTCATTAAAGAGCGTTTCTTTCATATTGTGCATGTTAGAGACACTGCTGCATTGACTTTAAAGAATGAGATATGTGTTGTCCTTTCTCATTACAACTTCCACATTGAAAATATTCGAGGTCAAGGATATGATGGGGCTAGTAACATGTGTGGTGAATGGAATGGATTACAAGCTCTTTTTCTTAAAGATTGCACATATGCTTATTATGTACGCTGTATGGCTCATAGGTTGCAATTAGCTCTAGTTACAGCATCTAGAGAAGTAAAAGATGTTCATCAGTTCTTTGATCATTTGGTTAATATTATCAATATTATTGTTGGTTCTAGTAAGCGTAATGATGAATTGCAACATGCTCAAGCAGAACAAGTTGAGAATATGATTGCTTCTAATGAAATTGAGACTGGAAGAGGTGCAAACCAGATTGGTACTTTGCAACGAGCTGGAGATACTAGGTGGGAATCTCATTTTCAATTTATTTGTAGTTTGATTAACATGTTTGATACTACTTGCAAAGTTATCAACACTATCTCTGAGGAAGGGACTAATTATAAACAGCGCGGTGATGCCGAAGGAGTTTATCAGGTATTAACATCATTTGAATTTATTTTAATCTTGCATTTGATGAAAGAGATAATGGGAATTACTAATGTTCTTTGTCAAGTTTTGCAACAACGTTCTCAAGACCTTTTAAATGCCACGCATTTAGTTTCAACTACAAAATCACTTATTCAAAAGTTGAGAGATGATGAATGGGAGCCTTTACTTGCTAGTGTTATAGCATTTTGTGAGCAACATGAAATTGATATTCCTGATATGAATGCTCGTTACACTAAAGGTCGAGGTAGATATCGTCATCAAGATGAAGATTTAACAATGGAACATCATTTTAGAATTTGCATATTTACAGTTGCAATAGACTTTCAATTGCAAGAATTGAAAAGTAAATTTTGTGAGCTAACAACAGAACTTGTTATTCTTAGTTCAGCTTTAAATCCCAAGGATGCTTTTAGATTATTCAAAATTGTTCATATATGCAATTTAGTTAAGAAATATTATCCTCAAGATTTTACTGAACATGAACAAGAACTTTTGGAGTCTCAATTGCAACATTATGAGCTTGATATAATAAAACATCCAGATTTTCAGAATATGAGTACAATTTCTGAGCTATGTAGGGGATTAAAAATTTCAGGAAAGTCTAATATCTATTTTTTGATTGATAGACTTATTCGTCTTGTGTTGACCCTTCCAGTTTCTACAGCAACTACAGAACGAGCTTTCTCGGCTATGAAGTTGTTAAAAACAAGACTTTGCAATAGAATGGAGGATGAGTTTTTGGCAGATAATATGATAGTTTATATAGAGAAGGAAATTGCAGGGAATTTTACTATAGAGATGATAATGGATGAATTTTATTCCATGAAAAATCGTCGTCAGGCATGATTTGATCCGGTTGATAACCCGACCTGACCTGAATAATGTTGCGTGGTTTTTAATAAGAGATTTACTGAGACTTAGTCCATGGAGCGGAGGCTTGGGCAGACAAAAAAATTTTGGCCCGTTTTGTAGCCCATTGTGAATCCTGTGCACAGGAAATAAAAGCCGTTTTGAAAACTGTAGCCGCACATTGTAATTTTCTTTGATAATAGTGAAATCCCTGTAACTCCGTGAATGTAGGCAAATTTCTGAACCACGTAAATACTGTCTTGTGTGTGTGATTGTTTTTCTTTTGGCGTTTTGTTTTCTCTATTTTTTTGTTTCTCACAGGTTTGGAATTTCGGTTGAATTCCCAACATGTTCAAGTATATGATGATATATGAAAGTTGATAATTTTGTATCCAATAGACTTAAAAATTATATTTAGTATATCTCTGTTACAACCCGACCCCCCCATGTATTTATTCCTGGCTACGCCCCTAATTCTTATCTATTTATATTGTTCATTCCCATTTATTTACATCAAAGTTATGAATTCCATTCAGGTGACCGTTTTGGTTTATCCATTGGAACAAAATACAGTACAAGTGTATCTAGGTGTACTGTTTTGAAATTATTGCTATTTATATATATATTCAAAATCAAATAATAATAAATCATAACACCATATATCATTTCAAAATAATAATAAAAAAGAAAAAAGAAGGAGAACCCATAAAAAAGGAGAGGAAATGGGATAAAAAATTAACGTTAATCACTTAGTTGAAATATATTTTTCTAGAAGAATTTAGTTAAAATATTTATACTATTTTTTTATAATGTAAAAGCTTTTATATTGTTAATTAGTATTTATGGTGGTCAAGCAAATATATATATATATATATATATATATATAGAGAGAGAGAGAGAGAGAGAGAGAGAGAGAGAGAGAGTTTTTCTAAAAAAATGTAAAAAAAAAATGATGTCAGCAAAAACAAAAAAAAACGATGTTATGGTGTGAGTGCGAAGTAGACAAATTACATAAAAAGGAGAGAAAAAAATCATGTGTAACCCATTCAGGCTAAAATTCATTATAATGGACCGATTTGATTGGAATGCATTGAAATTTAAGCCAAGGTGGAATAAAGGTGTTCCAATTTTTGGTTTCATAACTGGAACGAAATATTTTGGCCAAAACGAAACAGAATTCATAACATTGATTTACATCATTTATATTAGGAGGACAAAACAAGAGAAGGAGAAGAAGGCCATGTGACTTGATATATTAATATGATAGTGGGTGGAGATGGTCACAAAAAAGACAAAATTTAATGTTAAATAAGTTCCTTTTTTTATCTATCTACATCATTCATAGTAAATGAAGAGTTCGAATAATTGAATTCAACTTTTTAGTTTCATTCCCATTTATTTACATCATTCACATCAGGTGGACAACACAAGAAAACTTAAAAAGCTTAATAAAAAGAAGATAGAGAAATAGAGACAAGACGAGAAGAAGAAGAAGACTATGTGGCTTAACATATCAATATGATAGTGGGTTGAAATATTCACACTAAAAGACACAATTTAAAAGTTGAATAAGTTCCTTTCTATCTATTTACATTATTCACAATAAATGAAGAGTTTGAAAAGTTAAAATCAACTTTTCAGTTTCCTTCCCATTTATTTACATCATCACATTATGTGGACAAAATAAGAAAATTTAATAAGCTTAATAAGAAGAAGACAAACACAGAGATGAGATGAGAAGAAGAAGAAGGTCATGTGACTTGATATATCAATACGATGATGGGTGGAAATAATCACACTAAAAGACTAAATTTAAAGTTGAATAAGTCTCATACCCATCTATTTATATAATTGGCACTAAATAGAGAGTTTTAGAAGTTGAATTCAATTTTTCAGTTTCCTTCCTATTTATTTACATCATTCACATCAAGCGGACAAAAAAAAAAAAGAAGAAGAAAGTTTAAAAGCTTAATAAATAAATAAAAAGACAAAGAAACAAGGATGAGACGAGAAGAAGAAGAAGAATAAGAAGAAGAAGGTTACATGACCTAATATATCAATATGATGGTTGGTGGAGATAAACACACTAAAAGACAAAATTTAAAAGTTGAATAAGTTCTTTCCTATATCTATTTACATCATTCACAGTAAACGAAGAGTTTGAAAAGTTAAATTCAACTTTTCAGTTTCCTTCTCATTTATTTACATCATTCATATTGAGTGGACAAAATAAGAAAAGTTAAAAAGATTAATAATAAGAAGACAAAAAAATTAACTAGGACAATACGAGTAGGAGAAGAAGATGAAGAAGGTCATGTGACCTAATACATATCACTAGGAGGCTAAATTTAAAATTTAAATAAGCTTCATTCTCATCTATTTACTTCATTCACATTAAGTGAAGAATTTGAGAAGTTGAATTCAACTTTTCAATTTCCTTTTCATTTATTTACATTAGTTACATTAGGCAAACAAAACAAGAAATGTTAATAAACTCAATAAAAAGAAGATAGAGAAACAGAGATAAGATGGAAAATGAAGAAAAAGAAGGCCACGTGACCTGATATATCAATATTGTTAAGGACATATTTTGTGTAGTTGGCTAATCTTTTGACAAAATGCACTTTACTTGTATTTGGGTAGATCTAGGATGTGTTTAATACTTCAAGGAACATGTTGTTCAAGTCTAGTATTAAAGCTATGAAGATTGGACCAAGAAACAAGTTAAAAAAAGATGTTCAATAAAGCTGGACAGATAGTTCGAATCCTGTGGACAGATAGCTCGACACCTTCTCGACAGCTGGCTATCTATTGAGATCTTAAGGTGTTTTGTTATCGCAATCTCGACACCTTCTCGACAACTGGTGGATCGATCGAGAAATCTTCTGTCTCCTCGACACCTGGCTATCTATCGAGATTTAATAAATCTCGACACCTCCCGATCGATCGAGGTATCTATCGAGGTTACAAGAATTCAGATTTTCAGATTTGATTATTAGGCCAAGCTTATGTATTTGTGTAAGGTTTCTTTTCTCACAACCCTAGACTTATATAAGGCTTATTTTAGAGGCCGTCACATAAGAGAATAAGAGAATACAAGGAGAACATATGCAAAAGGTAACCGATGCCTTATTCTCTCTAAAAGAAGTTATTACGTCTTTGCGCCTTAGGATTTTGAAATCAAGTGCTTCTTGATCTTCATTCTTGATGAAGTGAAGAACTTTGCAACTAACATTCTTCTTCTAGTTGGTGATTAAGTCGCGTACTGGGATCCGCGCAATTAATTAGTTACGTATTAGGATTCGTACATCAACAAAAAGGGTGGCGTTCATATGTTGAAGAATTCAGAGATTCTGAAGTGGTAGAAAGTTTTGCTGTGAGTTCATCTACGGGGATTGTAGAGTCTAGGGACAAAGGTTTTGTACTAGATCTGAAACTTCTCTTTATTATAGTGGATTGCTTTTCGGGAAGGTTTCCCCCCAGGTTTTTTTTATTGTGAAACTGGTTGGTTTCATTAGTTTTCCTGGGTCATCATATCTTGTCTTATTTACTTTTTTGCTGCGTGATTTTTGACATGATATTGATGTTTGTTTTTTTTAACAAGTTTTATTGATAATAAATCTAATTAATAACTTAGGGTTTAAAACTTATTAATTCTATCAACTGGGGTCTAAATTTCCTAACAAATATGGTGGTGGATGGAGATACTTACACTAAAAGAAAAAATTTGAAAGTTTAATAAACTCTATCCTTTCTATTTACATCGTTCACAGTAAAAGGTGATATCCCAATACGGTATTGATTCCCTTGATACAAAGTCTCTAAAACAATTTAAATTGCATCTCATTAACTGCAGGTGTTAAAATAAAATCCTCAATAAGGACAACAATGACTAATATGAATTGTAACATAGATTGTCCACAACAAGCACATAAATAGATTAAATGAAAGTTAAGTACATGAAAAGAAGCTATTGACTACTAATGATGCAAGAAATCAACAATTAAGTTCTTCGTCAACATAGATGGACGATGGTGTTGGATTCGTCTCTGATGAATACTTGCAATAAGACTAAAGCAAGGAAAATATACACCAGTGTGGTGTTAGCCAAAAAACCTCCAATGATTAAGTCAGAAAAGAATTTCCAAGAGGTGTCCTATCAGAGAATTCAACTTGAGAGTGGTTTTTGGCGAGAAAATTGTGTGCACCTGTATGCCTTGACTTCTCTTAATTTTATAGCTACTGTCGTATTAATGAGTGTCGGGGACGTTTTTGCGACAAGGGCCAAAAATGCAAGAACGGCCCAAATCTCCCCTTGGGTTCTTTAGAAGTGTTTATTGTAGAGAATCAAGCCCAAAATTCCAAATGTATTATGAACAAAAGGCTAATGGTGCTTTGACAAGAGAAAATCAAAATGCTTATAACAAAAGTGCAAAAAAAGCATAACAACATAACAAGTCTGAAATTTCGACCCACAGTCACACAGAAGAGGGAATCGAGGGAGGTCGTGAGGAAGAGAGGGAAGGCTTCCTTGTACCCATATTTCCTCCCCTCAGGTTCGGATTTGTGAGATTGTTGACTGGCTGAGTGGGTTTTTGCTCTAAAGTTTTAGCTTTCTAGGTAGAACGTGGTTGGTTGTTTTTTTAGTTGAAGAAAGACTTTAGTATTGAGCTTGGGGTGTTGCTCTCAGTGTAAAACATCCTCCTCTCCTTTTGAATCTGATTGTGGAATTTATATTGAGTTTGGGGTGCTCAAATTGACTAGTTTTTGGTCAATAGAAAAGGCTTTGGACCCCAAGGTGTTAAGCAAGTAGTAATTTTCAGGTTTGCTTTTGTTTGGATAAAAGGAAGGATTACTTTTATCATCATTAAGGGAAATGCTTGACTAAACCCTCATTGGCTCCTCATTTTCAGTTGCTTCAGACCATTGGGAGGCTCAACTAGATGAGAGCTAGCAGCTAAAGTTGGCCAATGAGAGCCAACCATTTTTTAAAGGAAAAAAATGTTCGGACAGAAACTTTGGGCCGCAGTCACACAGAGCATAAAGGCTGTTTTGGGGTGGAAATTTTGGATACAAGACCTCCTCCATGAGTCTGAGGTGCTACCAGTGTCCCTTGCCCACTTGGTAGCACGTATGAGCTGGGCTCATGTAAAAGGTCCAAAAGGAACCGACCCATACCCTCCAAACCACACTTCCTCAATTTCCCGGATATGTCACATGGGCTTGGGCCATGCTTAAAGAATAAATAAAATATAGTACATAAATTGAGCCCACAAAGAAGTCGGGCTTAGTTGAATCGGGCTTGTACGAAATGTGTCGCGAAAACGGGTATCAACAATGAGCAATGGATCTCTGTATTCATTTGCAACGGCTAGTACGTTACAAGTTGATATCTAGATGGACATAACTTTCTCTGTTACCGTTGTTCCGTCTGTTACTCCTCAGCTTGAATACCTTCAATAAATGCGTAACGTACATTTGCTTCATCAATGACTATGGGACGGTTCCATGTTTTTTGGATTTATCAACTACAAAACTTATATACCCATGTCAATTAAAAGCCTAGTTTTAACTAAAATCAATGACATAAAATCATAAAGAACCATGCAATGATTAAGGAAAAGAACCATGTGAAGATTTCTCACAAATTTTTTGGAAAGCTTGACACAATTACCCTCGTTATTTAATGGAATGTAGAAAACCAAATAGGGAAACCCCAAATTACCAACAAAAAAAAAAAAAAAAAAAAAAAAACCTTAAAAAATTCATAACCCTAAAAAAAGTGAAAGAAGATTGATGTGCAATTGGATGAATGACGGTAATTTTCGATAAGATAGGGTGCCAATGATACAGATTTTGGGACTATTGTTGTCAATTACTTAAAGAGGGAGAAAAGAGAGACAAGTGAGATCCGAAATTCAGAGTAGAATTTGAGAGTGAGAGAGACAAAGACAAGAGCAATAGAGGGGTTTGAGTGTGAGAGAGACAAACAACAGTGAGAGTGACATAGACGAGTGATCTTAGAAGTTAGGAAAAGTAATGTTTCAATTTTTTTAAATGCCACATTAGTCACAAGAGTTGAGTTTGAAATGGAACTTGACTTTTCAGGAGTCGAGTTTTAAAATGAGGCTATATTTGGATATAAATTTGAAAGATATGTTTTGTTGACCTTCATTTCATTAAGACATTAAGTAAAAAGTATAAAAAAAAAAAAAATAGAGTCAAGATGGAAGGAACCCAACAAAGGTAAGCTGGTGCTCAAACTTATCAACTTATGAAGCATCTATCCTTACTTTAATGGATGGATTTGTCTGCTATCTACCAGAAGTTGGAAGAGTAGCCCTTAATGAGGGGTGTTCTTCTAGGTCTCGATCAAGATGGTCCTAATCATTGATAACGATCTATAAAGGCAACCATAATCACGAGAAGCATAAGCTCGATCAGGATCTATATATGTGACTTAGTCAACAGCTTCAACTAATGCTTGGCCACTCCCCATGCTACTCACTCTGCATCGAGGTGTTGTGCCTCCACTAACTCTGCTACTTGCTCAAATGTTGCTTTGAAGGGAATAATGAAGAATTCATATGTTCTCAATGCGAAGAATGCATCGCAACATAACAAATATGCATATTTGCTTCTCAGGAAAAAAGAGAATCTCAGTGATCCAACAATGGAGCCCACCAAGTGCTATGAGTGAAGCTAAAGGAGAGTGAGATGTTTGACAAAATAAGTTGTCAAAATGTATTATTTAGCTAAAACAGCCCAAATAATAAATGAATAAGATCAAATTAACTTGTATTTGAATATATTTCACGATAGCTTAAATCCTCCTCAGTTTGACACGTACTATAAATTTCAATGCTTGAGAAAATTAGGGACCAGGTGGAAAGCAGGGAACATTATGTATAAAAATGAGTTTGGCTTACCTCCAGTACTTTTTAAAAATTGATTTTTTTTTTTTGTTTTGATAAGAGACTGTCACATCACCCATTAATTAAATAAAATGTGGAGATTAAAACTTATTATAACTTGCCATTGTATATTTAAAACAAAAAAGATATATTTAGTTAAAAAAGTATTGGAGGTAAGCCAAATCCCATAAAAATAATATTTCAATAGTATTACAAGACCAAGATACAAGTGATTTGATGTTAAAAAGGCATAATGAAGGTGGCATTTATTATGAAATGAAAGCACAGTTGGCATTTTATGAATTATGTTGATATTATTAACAAGTAATAAATTGTTTTGGTTATAAATTTGGATAACAATTAAGACTAACTGGCTATCTACGTACTTAATAAGTTTCCTTAAAACTATTCTAATAATTGGCAATATCTTGAGAAGAAGAAATGGCAACCTATTATGTCCATGAATATCATCAACCTCTTTTTTTTTAAGAAAACAAATAAACACACACGAAAAGGCAGAAATAATGATACAGTACAAAAGCATACCACAAACTATAAATAAATAAATTTATGTAAATGGCCAATGTAAAGATTCTATTTTCTCATAAATCAAACTTAAATATTTAAATTACAATCAACCCTAATTTTTTTTTTAATTTTAATTAATTAGCCTATCCACATTAATTTCTAAACCTATACCCATAAATTTTAACAACGATTCTTTCTTTCAAAGAGAACACCATATATACAAGTGTGGTGTAGAAATATGATACTTGAGTGCCTCATGTCAACTTTCTTAATATCAATCTAAATCTCACTCTCTCTGCCTCCCTTTTTTTGTTGACTAGTATTAGCGACAGTAAAACTCTTTACTTACACAGATTTGTGGCTTTGAGTCATTATGAGTTTTTTTTGAGAAACAAACACAAACATACCAGGAGGTGGAAGGAGAGTTCTAATACAAATACACACTATAAAGTCTACTCAAAAGTCATGGTAAAATTGAGTCATTACGAGGTTTTATAAAAACTATTGAGTTGATTTTTTTAAGTATTAAACATACTAAGTATGCTTAGCAATTTTTTTTGGAAAGATTATTAAATATATAAATATATTTTTTGAGTTTAACATTCGCTGGTTAAACAAAATTACTACTACATTTTTTTTTCTTTTTCTTTTTTCATTTCAAAAATACACTAGTGCATATATTAATTATTTTTTAAAAGGAAATTTTATGAAAACATTAACAGAGGAGAAAAAAGAAGAAGATACCGTGGTTACTAAAAAAGTCGGATATATTTTATTTTGTATGAGAACGTTAAATGTTCAGTTGTCTTATTTTGTATTTATCCCAAAAAAAAAAAAGTTTTATTATTTTGAAATTTGATGCATAAAAATGTATTACGAAAGATTTGTGTATTAAAACTTAAAATTGAATATAGATTAATGGAGATTAACTTAGCAAGGCAAAAAAGAAGAAGAATGGAATCTTCTACTTATTTATTTATATTTTGTTTTGTCTCAACAAAAAAGTAAAAAAAAAGAAAAGAAAAGAACTAAAATAAGCTGATACTAAATAAATAACTAAATCTCACTCTCTCCACCTTCGTTTTTTCGTTGAATAGTAGCAGAAACAGTAAAACTCTATAATCTATATATACCTAAATATGGATTGTTTCCTACTATTTCCACTAAATGTAATTCCATATTTATATATAGACATGTGAAATTGAGTCATTACGAGTTGTTTTGAGAAACAAACACACACATCCAAGATAGAGGAAATGAAGTTCTAATAGAAAAACACATGTACACCATAAAACTCTACTAAAAAATCAGGATAATGTTGAGTCATTGCGAGTTGTTTTCTAAATATTATTGAGGTGACATATTTATTTATTAAGCACAGTAAATATGCTTAACATTTTTTTTTTTTTTTTGTGGAAAAAGTACTAATTATATAAACATATCTTTTGAGGTTTTTTTTTTTTTTTTTTAGAAGAAAGACATCGAACTTTATTAAGACAAAACGGCTATATTAGCCTGAATAACATAATGTACTTGTGAAGGAACATCCTTCATTTACTGTTCAAAGAAATTTACTACATTTTTTCCTCAAAAACATTAAAGAGAGGGGGAAAAAACAAAAGAAAACCGTGGTTACCAAAAAATATTTACCATATTTATCAAAAGAAAAAAATGTACTACTTTCTTAACGCCCCCCCACCCCCCACCCCAAAAAAAAATATTAAAGAGAGGGAAAGAAAAGGACACCGTGGTTACCAATTACAACGTTAAATGTTTAATTGTATTCTTTTGAATTTATAAAAAAATTAAAGGTTGTATTGTTTTGAAAACTTGATGCATAAAAATATATTTCGAGATATTTGTGTGTACAAATTTTAATAGAGATCAATTGAAAAAAAAAAAAAAAGGAATCTTCTACGCATTTTTTTTTCCAGTTACAATTACACACCTCAAATCTTCCATATATGCTCTTTGGTTTGGTAGAAATAAAAAAGACACAACCTTTCACCAATACTCACTATAATCCAAACGGTGCAACCATTGGTCTCAGGCTTTACCAATACAAATCCCATCAAACCCTTCTTGCAAATTCATTCTTGGATATTATCTAAGAAACTCACCATCACAGCAACCACACTGATCTCTCCATAGCCATGGCTGATAACATGGACATGTTCAGAAAGTTGAGTGAGCATTTGATCCTGATCATCATCTCTTTCCTTCCCTTCAAAGAAGCCGTAAGGACTAGCATTTTGTCCAAGCGTTGGCGTTACATATGGCATGGAACAAGGAACATTGAGTTTGATGAGAGAGCCTTTGTAGATTTTCGTGAATCTCAAGAAATGCAAGCCTCTCAAAGAAGGGGTTTCATGGATTTTGCACTGCAACGGATCCAAAACTATCAAGGACGTGATATAGATAAGTTTCAACTCACATTATCTAAGCCTGAAAATTTTCATGGGGATGTACAACGTTGCATTTCATTTGCCATCACACATAATGTGAAAGGCTTAGGCCTTGATTTTTCTGACCCAACTTGGGCAGAAGATAACCTTGATAATCATGCAGCGTTGTTTGATTTGCCATTGAATGTGTTTGGACATGTAGTTCTTGAATCTATAAAGTTGTTTTCCTGCAATTTCCGTAACTCTGACTTCATGAACTTTAGAGCACTGAAGCAAGTCTCTTTCGGTTGGCTTGAATTATCACTGAGTTTTATTAAAGCCTTGTTAAAGAATTGTCCCTTGCTAGAGAGTTTGAGTTTGAAGAAGTGTTGGAACTTGGATCATCTTGAAATCAGTGGACAAAATTTGAGGCTGAAAAGTTTTGTTACTGATAACTGTTCTCTAATTTCCGATGAGATTGTCATTGACGCACCATATTTAAGGTTCTTTAAATATTCAGGGAAAATGGCTCACTTTGAAATTGAAATACACCGATCCCACATGGAAGAAGCAGATCTAGATTTTGGGATCGAATTTGAACATTATGATGGGATAGGAACTGATCTCTACAACCTCCTTAATCAACTTTATCCCATCAAGGTTTTGACTGTATGCAGTTTTATGCTTCAGGTTTGATCTCTTTACATAGCTTGATATATATTGAACCGTAATATGCAGTTATATTGAGATTTTTTATTATTATCAGATTATCTATTCTTTTAAGCATGCATATAAGGGTGTAACAGTAGGACTTCAATTGTATCTCACTAGGGCATCATGGATTTCACTTTATGTTCTTTTGATTTTGATTTTGTGGGAAAACTTATGGTCATTTATATGGAATCTCTATATATGTAGTCTACTATCAACTTGTTCTTTCAATGCAAATAAAACAATTGGAATTACACATCTTTTTCCATTGCTTGAGCATCTTCTGTATATCTTACTTATGTCTTATCTAGAAGCCCTTATTTGTTTGTTAATTTCGTGTCTAGTAATTTCCGGTATTTTATTTTCAAGTAATAGGATAGTGGTGGGTTATCCCTTTTCAAGTGTATTGCAGCTCAAAACCCTATCCTTGTAGAGATTAATTCATTTCTTGCAATAGGCAGTAAAAGAAAATGAAGAGGAAAAAAGAGATGGAAAGAGAAAGGTGACAAACAAAATACAAGAACATTACTTGAACTCTTATCATTCTTGGAAGATTGAAAACATTATGAAAGGAAAGTTAGTTAAATTTAAGGAAATAATGAATTTATCGGCGACACTCTTTTTTTGTTGATAATTTGATAGTTAAGGGAGTGGGGTTTGACCAGTGGACATATTTGCTAAAAATACTAAAATATGTCTATTCAAATGTGTTGGTATAGAAAGACACTTAAGGAAAAGTAATATCACAGAGAGAGAGAGAGAGAGAGAGAGAGAGAGAGAGCGAGCTAAATATCACCTGCCTTGAAATAAAGATAATAATTGCAAAGTTGTTGAGCATGTGGCAATCTGTTTTAACAAAGTTTCTAAAACTAAATTGAAGTAAATAGAATGTCTCAAGAAACTGAGCATGTATCAAGTAACCGTTGAATCTACAAGTGGTTTCTTAAATCCATAAGAAGGGTTCTTGGAATCTATCAAAAAGAAAAGGAGAAAACCTTTCCAAAATTTAAAGATAGACAAAGCAAATGATCACATACCCAAAATAAAGATAATAATTACAAAACTTACTATTGAGTAAGAGGCAGTGGCAATCAACTTTTAAAAAAGTTTCTAAAACTAAATTGATGCAAACAAAAAGTCTTAAGAAACCAAACATGTCTCTCTTAGAAAAGTAACTCTTAAATCTAGAAGTGGTTTCTTAAATCCATAAGAAGTGTTCTTGGAATCTATCAAAAATAAAAGGAAGAACTTCTCTAAAATTATTATTGATCAAATTCCAAATTTACTAGGAGGTCACAACTCATAATATAAACACTAAATAAATCTTATGGAAGCTAGTAGACCGTTACAAAACCCTAATTTGTATTAAACACAATTAGGCTTAAAAATAGGGGAAATCAACAACAAAGGAAATTTTGAGAACAAATGGGACCTAATTATGACTTTTAAATTAACAACTATAAAAAATACTAAATGATCATAAATAGCAAATTTGACTAATCGAAAGCCTAACCAAAGAAATTTTCTTGAGATACAATGTAGGTTATTGCAGTAAGGCGATGTGTTTCTATTGTTGTGATCTTCGCAATGATTCCTTCTATGTCACAAAATTTCAGGCGATTTTGTTATTTGCTCCAATAATTTCTAGTATTACTTTTTTATTTTTCAATTTCTTGCGTCTTGTTTAGATGATATCTCTTTTATGGAAAATTTTGTTCTTTTGTTTCTACATCAGAAAAAAATAAAAATGGTAGCTACTGTGCAACATAGTATTTCAACTAGGTTACATGTTAGAGGTTCATGTGAAAGTTGATTAACTAACACTCATTTTCTATGTGTACGTTTACTGTTGTAGTTTCTTCCCCTTGGAGATGAACCAGTGCGTATGGGGTTTGACATGAGAATAAAACACTTGACGTTGAAGACTTCTGTGCATCCATTTGAATTCATCGGAATAAGATTCCTCTTGAACAGTTCTCCTTATCTAGAGACTCTTACATTGGATATAGGCCCGAGAAGAATTTTTGGTGTGAGTATCAATAAAAGTGTACAAATACATAGACATGCATATACATACATTTTTGGCCTTGAACTTAAATCTTGACATATATTATTCCTTTGTTTTAGGGTTACCGCCCTCCAGTAAGGGTAAACTTTAATAGGTTCTGGCTTGAGCGCTCCATCAAATACCAGTGTGTCAAAGAAAGTCTTAAGGTGGTGGAGGCAAAAGGCTTTAAGGGGACAATGCATGAACTGAGCTTGCTAGCCCACATGATTATCTATGGCCGTGTCTTGGAGCGCGTGGACGTTACTGTTTCAAAGGAAGAGGGTGGTAATGGTGGAAATGAGAACCGATACCGAGAAATAGCTAATGCGATGCTGGAATTCCCAAGAGCCTCCCCAATGCTGCAGATATCAATCAAGTAAATCATAATAAATCTAAGTTCACAACATTTTTTTATAACTTTTTACGTAACTATTGACATGGCATATTTTGATTAGTACATATAAAAGTAGTGTTTTTTGGAAATGATATGCTCTCATCACAATACGTCATGTCAATAGTTATGAAAAATGTTGTGCTTATAGTATTTCTCATTAAGTAAGAATATACTATGCTGCTACTATTGGCTGTTAAATATTTAAATGAACAGCTCTTAGTTTATATATAGCACATACATGAGGAATTGGAATGAACCAAGAAACTACTGTAATATATATGTCGGGAAACTGCTGTGAGACTTATCTTTTTTGTTGCTATCTGTAAGAATATACTATGCTTCTACTATTGGCTATTAGATATTTAAATATATGAACAGCTCTTAGTTTATTCAATTTGGTTGCTTTATTTTATTTGGTCAGCTTTATACGAACAACGGGAGCATTTTCCTCTCTCTGTGTGTGCATTTGTATGTTCATTTTCCTCTCCAGGTGTTATATGATCAGGTTGCCTGATCATGAATGTGTTTGAATTGTTTCCTGAATTTCCAATTACAGTTTAATTAAATTGTGGAAGGAATGCTTAGGGAAAGAGAGCGTGACTGATCCTGTTATGTTCAATTCCCATTGACAGTGGAAATTGATTAATAGATACTTTGTTCTCGCCATTGGAATGTTGCTGTTTATAAATTTGGAAACATCTCTACTGTCAAACTATGACAGTGAGGTCTTAGGTTTTACATTGTTCTTAATTTTTTTTTTTTTTTTTTGGTGGCAAAAAATCATAGTTATTTATTTATTTTTTTTAATTTTTTTGGTGGCAAAAAATCATGGTTATGTTCTTCCATTCCAAATGCTTGCACCTCCCAGCATGGTCATGCTTATTTGCTAATGAAATATATAAGTAATGTACCCTAAAAAGATGAAAATTGATTTAAAAAATTATTGTCTCACACTTTCAATGTCCTACTCCATACATCATATATTATTTTGAAAAATGTGGATTCTTACTATTCATTCTTTATAAAATAGTATTTGGTGTGTATAGAGTGTGAACATTGGGAGTGTGAGACATTTAGAATAGTAAAAATGTATTTTCTTAAAAAAGAATAGTAAAAATGTAATGATAATGGTTTTTGTTGTTGAAATAGGCAATCAAGTTCAAATCATATAATCCTTGCTTCTACTCTTGCCTTCTCTTTCTAATTTTTTTGCTTGCAAAACTACACCCTAGAAATCGATGATGGGCTCTCCAATAGCCAAAATTTTCCCTACCGTCCATGGCAAGTTAAAGAGCTTGGCCATAAATTCTTGAATTTGAAAATCTTGTTCACATTGATGTTGCGGGTTGAACTTGAGAAGAAACGGGTTGCCTTAATTGCCTTTGCATATGCCCTGGCTTGTATGTGTGTCACAGGGTCAATTTTTCACTTAAATTTTCTGCCTGTGATGACTTCATATAACAATATGTTGAGTGGTGGAAAAAAAAAAAAAAAAAAAAAACTCAGACTAAAAGACTAAATTTAAAACTTGAATAAGTTTAATTTCCATCTATTTACTTCATTCACACTAAAATAAGAGTTTGAAAAGTTGAATATTTCAACTTTTTAGTTTCCCTCCATTTATTTACATCATTCACGTTAGACGGGCAATACATGAAAAGGTAAAAAGCTTAATAGAAGAAGAAGAAGAATACAAGTGACTAGATATGTCAATATGATGGTCGGTGGAGATACTCACACTAAAAGACAAAATTTAAAAGTTAAATAAGTTCATTCTTATCTATTTACATTTTTCACAGTAAACAGAGAGTTTGAAAAGTTGAATTCAACTTTTCAGTTTCATTCCTATTTATTTATATCAAAGCTATGAATTCCGTTCTAACGACCATTTTGGTTTTATCCATTAGAATGAAACATTTTGGTACTAGTATATCCTAGTGTACCACTTTAGAACTACCGCTATTTTTATATTTTATATTTATTTATAATAAAATACGTATAATATCCATTCAAAATCAAATAATAATAATTTGTAACACCATATATCATTTCAAAATATAAAGAAAAAAAAAAGAAAAGAAAAGAAGGAGAACCCATTAAAATAATAGTTGTGGAAATGGGATAAAAAATCGAGGCTAAATCACTTGGTTGATAAATATTTTTTTAGAAGAATTTGGTTAAAATGTTTAGTTAAAAAGCTTATACTACTATTTGTCTATAACTTAAAAAAGCTTTCATTTTGTTAGTATTTATGGTGGTCAAACAAACCACAAGCCACACACACAAATAGAGGTTAAAAGAAAGAAGAAAGGAGATTAATGGAGAGAGAAAGAACCTTTTATTTTATTTTATTTAAAAAGTGATGTCAGCAAAAATGAAGAAGTGACAAATTGATTGGGAGGAAGACACAAAACAATATGTAACCTATTCTAGCCAAAATTCACAGAAATGGATCAAAATGCACTAAAATTTGAGCCAAGGTGGAATAAGGGGGTTCTAGGTATCGATTTCATAACTAAAACGAAACATTTTGGCTGGGATGGAATCGAATTTGTAAAATTGATTTACATCGTTCACACCATGAGTGCAAAACAAGAAAAGTTAAAATGCTTATTGATGTCACATTGAAGTCACATAAAAAGATAAAATTAAAAGTTAAGTAAGTTCATTCTTATCTATTTAAATTGTTCATAGTAAACGAATAATTTGAAAAGTTGAATTCAACTTTGCAGTTTCATTCTCATTTATTTACACAATTTATTTTAGGTAAACAAAACAAGAAAAGTTAAAAAGTTTAATAAAATGAAGACAAGGAAATAGAGACAAAATGAGAAGAAGAAGAAGGCCACATGGCTTGATATATCAATATGACAGTGGATGGAGATACTCACACAAGGGTCCGACTCCCTCCCATTTAAAACCCTCCCATTTTAATTCAAGTGATTGACATGTAGTAGACAAATAATCCAAGGGTTAAAAAAAGCCCACATTATATTAATCCTTGCATTCCATCCGAAGACCCACTCTAGAAATCCATATCACATCCTAATTTAATTTTCTGCAACCACCACCTGACAAGAAAAAAAAGGAAAAAAAGTCATCAGTAATCCATTAATCACATAGCACTTAACCCATATTCATTCAACACATATCTGCAAACTCCAAAGAAACCCAACCTAAACCCAACCAAAGGACCACCTTATCTAGTTTTACGTTGCCACCAGACCGACTCTTGATGCTTTCAATCATGACTCCCATTGCTGCTTTACTACTGTCCACCAAAGGTTGAGAGCTATAAAGAGGTAGATAAGAGAGAAATAAAGAGAACAAAGTGAGAGAGAGCTTAATATTAAGTGGGCTTTTTTTAACCCTTGGATTGTTTGTCTGCTATGTGTCAGTCATTTAAATTAAAATGGGAGAAAATGAGAGGATTTTAAATGGAAGAGAAGTTGGTCCCCTACACAAAAAGACACAATTTAAAAGTTGAATAAATTCCTTCCTATCTATTTACACCATTCACAGTAAAGAAAGGGTTTGAAAAGTTAAATTCAACTTTTCAGCTTCTTTCCTATTTATTTACATCATTTACATGTCATGGACAAAGCAAGAAAAGTTAAAAAGCGTAATAAGAAGAAGATAGAAAGAAAGACTAGACAAGAAGAAGTAGAAGAAAGCCATGTAATTTTATATATCAATATGATGGTGCGTGGAAATACTCACACTAAAATACTAAATTTAAAGTTGAATAAGTCTCCTACTCATCTATTTACAGCATTCACACTAAACGAAGAGTTTGAGAAATTGAATTCAACTTTTTTGTTTCTTTCCCATATATTTACATAATTCATATTAGGCGAACAAAACAAAAAAAGTTAAAAAGCATAATAAAAGGAAAAATTACAATTTACCACTTTAAACTATACCCCACATTACACTTGCACACTAAACTTTTTGAATGCAAGTTTTGCGCCCTAAATTATAATCTTTGTTACACTTTGCACCCCAATATTAAATTTGCTATTAACTTGGGTAAAAATTCAAAATTTATGGTGCAAAATGTAACCATAAGTATAATTTAGGGTGATAAAATGTATTTTATTTTTTATTTTTAAGGGATTGAGAAGGGGGACAATTAGGTCTTTTCATGTGAAACCATATTTTTCAAGCCAATTAAGTTAATAGCAAACTTGATGTCGAGATGCAAAGTGTAATAAGGACCATAGTTTAAGATACGATATGTGCATTTGAAAAGTTTAGGGTGCAAAATATAATAAGAGATATAGTTTAGTGTGGTAAAGTATCATTTTCCCTTAATACAAAGAAGATAGAGAAGCAGAGATGAGAAGAAGAAGGTCACATGACCTGATATATCAATATGACGATATGGAGAAACTTACCCTCACTACAAAAAACGCGGTTTTAAGCCGCGTTTTTTAGCTGCTTTTTTGTAAAACGCAGCTCTAGGCTAGACTTTGAGCTGCGTTTTTGTAAAACGCGGCTCCAGGCTAGACTTTGAGTTTAAAAACGCGGCTAAATCCTTAAGCTATAGCTGCGTTTTTAAAAAACGCAGCTATAGACAACCTATAGCCTCGTTTTTAAGGGGACCTATAGCCACGTTCTATAGGTCCAGCCGTATAACCTAAAGCCGCGTTTGAAAACGTGGCTTAGAAACCCTTTAGTTACGTTACCTATAGCCGCGTTTTTCAAAAACGCAGCTATAGGTATCAAAAAAAATTTCATCAGCTTGTAGTGACGTTACCTATAGCTGCGTTTTTTGAAAACGCGGCTATAGGTCTCCCTTTTGTGACATTACCTATAGCCGCGTTTTTTGAAAACGCGACTATTGGTATCAAAAAATAAAAAAAAAATTCAGCTTCCCACGTGCCCCCCCCCCCCCCCTTTCCCACCTACCCCCACTTTCTCCTTTTCTTATTTCTCCTTCTTTCTTTTTTTTCTCTCTTCATTCTTCACTTGCTCCTGAGCTCCTCCGTAAGGTTCTTCTTTCTTTTCTCTTTTTTTTTTTTTTTTTTTTTTCTTCCTTCCTCACCTGTGTAACTCTTCTTTTTTTCTTTTTTCTTTTTTCCTTTTTCTTTCTTCCTTCTTCACATTTGGATAACTCTTTTTTTTTTTTTTTTCCATTTTTCTTTCTTCCTTCTTCACTGGGTAACCTTTTTTTTTTTTTTTTTCCTTTGTTTCTTTGGAGCTGCTACTTTTTTTTTTTTTTTTCCTTTCTTTCATTTTTTCCTTCATCTCAAGCACACTGATTTGTAAATAGATCTAGTTTTTTTTTTTTTTTTGGTTATTTTATGTTTAGTTAGTAAGAAAATGGAGGAGATGCTATTGTGGATCTGTGCTTGAATTTGTGCTATTGTGTTGCTGATATTGTGTTTACGTTTAAATGGGTTTGTGTTCTTATATTTTGGAGCACATTGTGTTTGATTTTGAATTTCTGGGTTTGTGTTTGGTTTTAAAATTTTTGGGTTTGTTTGTATTTTGAATATGTTGTGTTTGATTTTGAATTTCTGGGTTTGTGTTTGATTTTAAATTTTTTGGGTTTGTTTGTATTGTGAATATGTTGTGTTTGATTTTGAATTTTTTGGGTGTGTTTGTATTGTGAGTATGTTGTGATTGATTTTGAATTTTTTGGATTTGTGATTAATTTTGAATTTTTTTATTTGAATTTTGAATTTTCTGGGGGGAAAAAAAAACCCAGAATTTTTTTTTTGTTTTTAGAAAAACCTATAGCCGCGTTTTTCAAAAACGCAGCTATAGGCCCCAATATATCCTACCGGGTTAAAAACGCGGCTTAAAGTATGACTTTTAGCCGCGTTTTACAAAAATGCAGCTATAGGTCTGATTTTTAGCCGCGTTTTTTGGAAACGCGGCTAAAAGTCTATTGCTGCGGTGCATAGGCCGCGTTTGCAAACGCGGCTATAGGAAACGCGGCTCTATCCTATAGCCGCGTTTTTGGGGTCTATAGCTGCGTTTTTTAAACGCGGCTATAGACCGCGTTTTTTGTAGTGCCTAAAAGACAAAATTTAAAAGTTGAATAAGTTCCTTCCTATCGATTTATATCTTTCCTAGTAAATGAAGAATTTGAAAAGTTGAATTCAAATTTTCAATTTCCTTCTAATTTATTTAAACCATTCACATCAAGTCAACAAAACAAGAAAAGTTAAAAAGCTTAATAGTAAGAAGACCAGAAAACAAAAATGAGACAAGAAGAAGTATAAGAAGATGGTTATGTGACCTAATTTATCAATATGATGGTGGGTGAAAATACTCACACTGAAAGACTAAATTTAAAACTCAAATAAGTTTTCTTCCCATCTATTTACATCATTTGCACTAAACAGAGTTTGAAAAGTTGAATTCAACTTTTAGTTTCATTCCCAATTATTTACATCATTCACTTCAAGTGAAACAAAACAAGAAAAGTGAAAAAAAAAAAAAAAAAAAAAAAAACCTTAATATGAAGACAGAAAAGCAAAGACAAGACAAGAAGAAGGCCATGTGTCCTAATGAAGGAAGTTGATTTCGTACCGTACCGATTGGTACAGCCGATATTTACCGTTCCGATGCCTCCACCAATAAAAAAACATGGTTGTTTCGTTCTGGTTTAAATACCGACCATATCAGATCGTTTCGGCCATACCAGAAAAAATACCGCATTTCGGCCGATAAATGCATACCGGACCAAAACAAGAAAAAAAAAAAAAAAAAAAACGTTCTCACTCTCTCATCTCTCCACTCACCGGCGTCACTTGCAATTTCTCAAACACATAGCGCATGGTCTTTCCTCCCTCAAATTCCAAATCTTCTTGACATGCAAAACCAGCTTTCTCTTTCTCTCTTTTAGATTTACTTTCTCTTTCCTCTTTCTTGGTTGCTTCCAACTTAAACCCAATAGCCTAAATTTCAGCTTCTTTAAACACCCAATAAATTTGACAGCTTGCAAAAGTTATGTATAAAGTCAAAAGCAACTTTCATATATGTAAGATTTTTTTTTTTTTAATTATTTCCTAGCCACTAAAAACTGTCAAAAGTCCTCTCAAATGTCGGTTGTTCCATTTTTTTTTTAAAGCCCTCAGTTAGTTCACGTGTGAAATGTAAGCTTAGTATTTTAAATTTAACTTGATTTTTAATTCTTTTTATAGATATAGATGTATAGACTTAGGCTTGGGCTTGAGCTTGGGCTTGGGCTTGGGCTGTGTTGGGTTTAAGATTACAAATTAGTCTAATCTATGAATTTATATATATGGGCTTTAAACACTATTATATATATATATATATATATATATATATATATTTATTTATTTATTTAGCGGTAAACCCGAAACAGTACACTGGTGTTGATCGGAATCCGAAATATATCGTACCGCTGGCCAAACTAGTACAACCTCCGGTACGGTATTGACTCCCTTAATCCTAATATATCAATATGATGGTGGGTAGAGGAATTCACAATAGAAGACCAAATTTTAAAGTTGTATAAGTTCCTTCCTATCTATTTACATCATTCACAGTAAATGAAGAGTTCAAAAGGTTGAATTCAACTTTTCAGTTACCTTTCCATTTATTTACATTGTTCACATCGAGCAGACATTATAACAAAAGTTAAAAAAACTTAATGAATACAGAGAAACATGGACAAGATGTGACAAGAAGAAAAAGAAGAATCAACATTGAGGAGAGGATGATTGGTGTCATGGTAGTGATGGCGATGTAGTGGTAAGCGATGGTGACGACTATGATTAGAGGTTAACTTCTTCTTCTTTTCTTTTTTTCTATTTATTTTTTTTTTATCTATCCGGTATTGATTTATCGGCTGGAATGAGCAATTTTAACTAGTGAGTCCGGTATATAGAGCGGTACAATTAATTTGAATGTGTATTCGTACTGGTAGATTGATTGCTTGGAGAAATACTTGTTGTACTAGCCACCTAGCTGGTACAATATGATATTGACTTCCTTAATACAAAGTCTCTACAACAATTTTAAAAGCTCAAATAGTGTGAAACACTATAGCTAATTTAGACCTTCAATTTTAAATTACAGCTTGATTACTTTTACTTTAACTTAATTAAGTGCGGAACAAGAGTAAATGAGTCGTATTAAAACCGGAACACTACTCTAAGCATAAGCATGTACAATAAAAAATAAATGTAAAGTTTAAAGAGTAGGAAAGAGATATGCAAACACAAGATAACACCGAGACATGTTATTGAAGAGGAAACCGAAGTATCTGGCGAAAAACCTTTCTGTGGCCCACTAATCCGAAATCGATCCATTAGTGAATAAAGTTAGAGTATACAAATATCAAAAAGTCCTTCCAAGCCTAATCTATCCAATGTACTTGAACCCTCCAATTTTCAGCTACTAGCGGGCTTCATAGAGCCATGTCTTCACCAGTTATTCGGATCCCGCAATTAGTTCCAAATTCCATCCGCCACTCAAAGGCTTCTTCCAATGCTTCCCATATGCACCAAAACTTCTCTCAACACTTAGCTTGGGTGAGGTAAGTATTTGGGCTAAGAACCTCTTAAGGATGTGTAGATGGAGAGGTAGGAGTAAAAGAAAACTTTAGAGAAATGGTGTAGATGATTGTAGGTATACAATCTCTAACTCTCAAGTGTTTAGCTAAGGTTTTCTCTCACAAAAGTTTCTTGGAAAAACTCTTTACAATTTCGTGGGTAATAAGGGCTTATATAGTGTTAGTAAAGGTATGAGAAAAAGCACACTCAAATAGCTCCAAGTAGAGAGTTTGTGAGTCACTCGCGACTTAGTCCGAGTCGTGAAGTGACTCATGAAATCCACCCTGGCTAAGAGACTCTCCAAATTTTAGTATGTGCTTCTCACGTGGCCTTTCACATGTTGGCACTCATGAGCTAGTCGCGAGATAGTTGCGAATTCTTCATCTTCACAGAACTTCACCAATCTCTAACACACAATCCTAATATTAAATCCCACAAAAAATACAAGGAAATGATTAAACAAAAATACAGTCAAATTTGACACGGAATTAAAGCCAACATAAAAACATAGTTATAAATCACAACTTTACAAATTCAAATTGCATCTCATTAATAATATGTGTCAAAATAAAATAATTTACAAGGGCACCAATGACTAATATGAAAAGTAACATAAACTATCCATAACAAGCAGCACATAAATAGATAAAATAAAGGGTCCGTTTAATGAGTGTCTTTTGGAAATTTAGTAAAACACCATTTTAGGAAAGTTTTGATACCCACTTTTACGGGAAATGTAAAAAAGCGGTAAAAAAAATCAGTTGCATTCTACTTTTCCCATAAATGTTTTTAAGAAAATTTCCTAAACCAATGTCTGAAGGCATCCATTAACTTTTCACTAAAATAAAAAAAAGGTAAATACATGAAAAAAAAAAAAAAATAAACTATTTACTACTTAACTCATATATCCCCATTTCAATTAAAAACCTAATTTTATCCACCATGACATATAATCAGGGGTGGAGCTAGAGGGGGGCGAGAGGGGGCACTTGCCCCCCCCCCCCCCCCCCCCCGGCGGACGACTCCACCTAAAATGTCCATTATACATGCTTATGTAAAATTGATTTAGCTCCAGACAGAATAGAAAAACAAAGAAACAGTTTCCCTAAACCAACAGTACATGATATGAAATAAATAATAAAATTACAAATCTTCCAATTGAGAAAGTCTAGAGACACAACAAAATCTCACAATATTTTCACAATATTCTTATTTTTAGTTGAAATGAATTTCAGAATAATTTATTTTATTTTATTGTGACCAATGATGTACTAACACCTTAATTTATTGTAAAAATATTGTGATATATTGTAGTGTTACTAAAACAATTCCTCCCACTTTAAACAATCTAACACAAAATAAATGCCACCAATCAAAACTTGTTAAAGCTGTTTACACTTTTGACCAATTATAACTCTTTTTATCTTTTTCTTTTTTCATTTATCTAATAATAATGTCTTGTATGGTACTAAAACATTAAAATGTCCATTACTTTTTTATAATTCATCTCTTCCATTTTCATAGTTTCAAAATTTGAGTCTCTACCATAAATCCAAAATTTTAAATAATCAAAAGAATAGAGAAAAGTTGAAATTTATTTTCTCAATTTATTTTGAGGAATCAAATTAGATTTCTAAACTTTATGTATATAGATTAATCTCTTACTTTGATGATTGATTGTCAATTAATAACTATAAATTAGATGTGTTACAATTTTTTAATTTTAATAAGATTTGTATGACAATTATTGTTTGTTTATAATTTTATTATTAATATCAATTAATAATTTTAGGTTATTTTTTTATTGTTGTCTTTTGATCTTGCCCCCCCTAAACTAAAATCCTGGCTTCGCCACTGCATATAATCATATACTAAACACTTCACAAACGAGTACGTTTTCCATGCAATGATTAAGGAAAAAAAACCACATGAAGATTTCTCACAAAATTTTGGAAAGTTTTGCAGAATTCCCCTCATTTTGGGACTAAATGTCTAAAGTACAAGGAACGTAGAAAACCAAATAGGGAACACACAAATTACCAAAATTTTTTTTTTGAAAAATCTATAACCCTCGAAAAGCAAGTGAAGATTGACACGCTGTAGAGAGGGAAAATTCCCGACCTATCACAAGCTGACACGTCACACTACCAAGTCCACAAAATACAGCAAATTACAAAGCGCCACGTACTGCTGCTAGGTTTTACTATTGCTGTTCAGAAGCCAACAGAAATTTGCCAAGTGTCATGCAAGAACCAATCACGCATCAGCGCACATGTAAGCGATGACCCAAGCAACCTCGCACGTGTAAGCGATGACTCAATCAATCCAGTGCGTGTAAGCGATGACATAAGCGGACCAATCAAGCTCTGCCACGTGTCACCAATCAGACTCTGCCACGTGTCGCTCACCCACCTCCAAACTCCTATAAATAGAAGCCTTCCTAAGGCATTTGAAAAGGATCTGAAGAGATCAAAAAGGATCTGAGAGCTGGAGGGCTGGAGAAAGGACATCAAGCCATCTGAAGCACTCAGAAGTCCAGAAGCTCTGCTAGAATCAAGCCCTGAAGCCTCTAGCAACTTCAAGAACTTCAAACACAAAATCAAAGAACATTCGAAGCAGAATCATCCAAATCATCTGCTTAGATCCAAAAGTTTGCGGGAATCAAGCCTAAAGTGTCCGAAAATATCAACAAATCACAAATCGGTGAAGCTCTACGGATTCAAGCCTCTAAAGCACCGAAGAACTTTCACCACAAGCCTTCAAATACAAAGATCATTCAAAGAGGAATCATCCAAATCATATTCCTAGATCTCAAAGCTCACTGAAATCAAGCTCAAAAGCCTCCAGAAACCTCACAAACCACAAATCAGTGAAGCTCTACGGATTCAAGCCTCTAAAGCCCCAAAGAACTTCCACCACAAATCTTCAAAGATGAAGAACACATGAAGAACACGAAGAACGTGAAGAACAAAGGATTTCTAACAAGCTCATAGCCAGAGATTCATTGTAATTCCGTTTCAAAGATCTTTGATCCATTCCTCAGCCAAATTGAAGGATATTTTGTGTTCGAATCAAAATCATATTACCACAAATCCAATCAACAAATCTTTTAAGGAGATTGAATCAGAGGATCACAGTTTTGTAATCAACAGAGAATTGTACCACACAATCATCAATACAAATTCGCACTTGCTAAACAATTTTTACTTGTTCGACTTTATTTCGAACCGAGAAATTTAGTCGTCCACATATTCTGGCACGCCCAGTGGGACCTCTCTGCCTCTCATCTCATTCTCCTTCAAAGAAATCATCATCATCATCTTGCTACCAACTTCAATGGCCTCTAGCAAGAACATCCAAGCTTTAATAGCTACTTCAACTAAACTTGGTACGGCCACCACCAACAACTACATTGGTGCAATCAATTGTAGCCAACCTAAAGCTCATAATCAACTTCAATTTCAATCAACCAAGGAAGCCAAGGTCCAGACAATCATCTCCTTAGACCCTCTCACAAGAAACAAGGTCATCAACAAGGACATCTCCACCTTGGAACACCTTAAGTATGGGGGCAAATCCCCTCCTTCCTTCACAAGAAGTTGTTCGCACGATTTCTCTCCCAACAAAGGGAACCAAAAAGATGAGATTTCACGTGCTCACTCCAATCCATTCTCTTCTCCATCATCTTGGGAAGTTGTATCAGTCATGATGACTAACAGCTCTACCATGGAAGAAAAGATGGCTGAAATGGAGCAAAGGGTTGTCCTTCTCACAAAAGCACTTGAAGATAAGGACCTCCAAATTGCAACTTTAATGAACATGCTTGAAGTACAAGACCTTGGTGAATCAAGCCATGGTCATAAATTCACATCTGCGACGAATGACGAAGGGAAAGAAACTCAAGACACTCCTCAACAAGAACAATCTACTTCGGTTGCTTCGTTATCAGTTCAACAATTGCAAGACATGATAACGAATACCATTCGAGCACAATATGGAGGTTCTTCTACAAGTTCTCTCACATATTCGAAACCCTATACAAAGCGCATCGATAACATGAGGATGCCAAATGGGTATCAACCCCCCAAGTTCTTGCAGTTTGATGGCAAAGGAAACCCTAACCAACACATTGCTCACTTTATAGAAACTTGTGAGAACGCAGGGACTCAAGGAGGCCTTCTTGTAAAGCAATTTGTCCGTTCGCTCAAGGGAAATGCCTTTGATTGGTATACAGACTTAGAACCCGAGTCAATCGACAGTTGGCAACAACTCGAAAGAGAGTTTCTTGATCGATTCTATAGCACGCATCGTACGGTGAGCATGACGGAGCTTACCAATACCAAACAATGGAAGGATGAGCCCGTCGTTGATTATATCAATCGATGGCGTTCTTTGAGTCTAGATTGTAAGGACAGACTTTCTGAAATTTCTGCTGTAGAGATGTGCATCCAAGGCATGCATTGGGGACTTCTTTACATCCTTCAAGGGATAAAGCCTCGAACATTTGAAGAGTTAGCAACTCGTGCGCACGACATGGAGTTGAGCATTGCTAGCCATGGAAGTACAAACCCTCCATACTTGAAGAAAGCAAAAAGGAAGTAAGGAGGAATGATAGAAATGCAAAAGTCAGCCTCAAAGACCCAATGGTTGTTAACACTACCGAAGTCAAGGTTCCAAGAAGAGGAGCAAATGCAAATGAAAAACGACTTGAAGGATGGCAAAAGAATGAGATGCGTCGTCTGACTTTTAAGGAACGTGAGCAAAAAGTATATCCGTTCCCTGATGAAGATGTGCCAAACATCTTAGAACAACTACTGCAGTTGGAGCTAATCGAATTGCCAGAATGCAAGCGGCCAGAAGACATGGGGAAAGTTGATGACCCTAACTACTGCAAATATCATCGCATCATTGGCCACCCAATCCAAAAATGTTTCTTCTTCAAAGAACAAATCATGAAACTTGCCAAAGAAAACAAGATCGATCTAGACTTCAATGAAGTTGTCGGGTCAAACCATGTGACCGTTGCTTGTGATGGACTTCCAACTCTCAAGCAGGGGGCAAACACCAACCAAGCTTACAAGTTGATCAACAATGATGATGCAAGGATCGGCCCCATCAATGGGAAGTTCCTTAAACACTTCTATGCATGAAAATCGAGGAGTGCTCCTCGGCAAGAGCTTAAACTACCCACTATAATGTTGCAAGGGTACATGATGTCTTCCCATTACCTTTGAAAGCATACCAATAAAGAGAAATTAATCCCACTCTATGTCACCAATTGCTAGTGTGGCGTAGTGGTTGGATGCCCAAGTCGCCCTTGAGAGGTCTCGGGTTCGATTAGTGGTGATACCCACTATTACACACTGAGCTCTCCTTTTTTTGCAAAAAAAAAAAAAAAACAACAAAAAAAAAAAATTACACCAAACAAAAAAAAAAATCTTTTGAACTACGTAATGACTTGATCCCTTTTTAGGGTACGTAGGCAACTTGGTATCATTTACTAAGTTCAGCCACATGAAAAGAAGAAAGATTGCCAGTCTAACTTAAGGAATTTTTCAAAGGTCGTCAATATGCTTTTGAGATTCCTTTAATTGGCAGGCGTTGCTTAGAATCAGTCAATTCCTTACTACATGATACTCAAAGATCATTGTGGTAGAAAATGACAGCTGCAAAGAATTGGTGTTACTCAGCTTTCCTTGAACTAATGATAAATATAAGTTAATTCTTGGTTGTGGAGTAAAATAAAATCTTCAACCTCTTTTGCAAAGAATGAAGTCTTCATGGCATTGCCCCTCTTCTGTGGACATCCTCCCATGTCTCTAAAGTATGTTTTACATCACTTATCTCCTGGGGGCATCTTTTTGTACCTTGTAAGTCTAAGCTACATCATCTCTCTTCTAGGTTGTGCCACTTCACAACTCTGAAATTTGAACCACATCATCTCCCTTTTGAGTGGTGCAATTTCACATCATGTCTCTGAAATCTAGACAACGTCACCTTCCTCTAGCATTTGAAGTTGGGGTTGCATCATCTCTCCTCTAAGATCATATTCGTGCAATGTCAAAGTCTCGGCAGCATTCTTCTCACACTCAAGGTTTTGTCGGCATCTCTTTGCATCTTCAAAGTCTTGATAGGAGCTTCTTGAAACTTCAAGGATTTATTGACATCTCCTTGCATCTTCAAAGTCTTGTTGGCATCTCTGAAATCTTGATGTCTGGCTACAGCGCTATGCACCTCGATGTCTGAGCTATGATTGCCTCTAAAAATTGATGTTGTTGTAGCTTTATTATAAAGGTCAATATTGGCGCAACTTCAATACAAGTGCAAGTGCTAGTGTGGAGTGTTGTTGTGGCTTCATGACAAAGATGAGTATTGGCACGACTTCAATGCGAATAAAGTGTTGTCATTGCTTCATGGCAAAGATGGGTGTTGGCATGGCTTCGGCGCGAATGAAAGGTTGGCACGGCTTCGGTACGAATAAAGTGTTGACGTGGCTTCAATGCAAATGAAGTGTTGACATGGCCTCATGTTGAAAAAAACTTCGTTAAAAAAGACGAGTGCAAATATTACTTCAGTAGACAAGTAATGGTGATGCTTCAATACAAATGCAAGAGTTGGCGCAGCTTCATGACAAAGATAAGTGGAGACGTGACTTCAACACAAAGAAAGATATGGATGTAGCCTCAATGCAAATGCAAACTTTGCGCGGCTTCATGATAAGAACAATTGTTGTGGCTATGTTGCAAAGACAAGTGTGGAACACGTTCATGCAAAAAAAAAAAAAAAAAAGGTGCTAGCATAGTTCCATTACAAAAACCAGTGCTAGTATTGATTAGTTGCCAAGACAAAAGCCAATACAACTTTAAAGTCAAGTACTGGTAATAGCATCATTGTATCATGAACACCGACGATAGCATCGTTGCCTGACTAAATATCCTCATGGAAACGTCGTTGCAAAGATGAATATCACTAAAAGATTGTTGTTGCAGGAAAATAATGTAACAACATGAAGGCATACATCACTGTAAGAACGTTGCTATCAATGAAATACAGAGCCACCAAATGAAGGCAAATACTTCTATGAGAACGCCAATGTAAAGTTTGATGTCGAAGCTCAAAGATCAAGGAAACTGTGCTGCAAAACAAAGACAAGCAACAAAAAAATTTGTCAGGAAAAGTTTCATAGCACGTAAAAAAAAAAAAAAAAAAAATCAAATCTTGAAAGCTGGAGAAGAAGACTGAAGGCTAGGAATGCCTCAATGGACGAAGCCAATCTCACGTCTTATATAGAGAATGGAGCCAGTGAAAAAAGAAAAAAAAGAAGAAGCTATATTCACGTTTCAAAAATGTGAAAACAATTGAAGTTCAAAGTCAGATTTTGCATGCGCTCAGCACTCAAAATCAAAGAAGACTGCACCAAATATTGAAATGAAGGATGACATACAGAAAACGGTGGCTCATCACCCACCTAAAGACCTACAAGTCTAAACCTTGGCATCACCTTGTCAGAGCTGTTGAAAAGCCACATAAGTCCAACAATGACCCGCATCCTTTTCTGATAAATTTGTGCAAATCAGTTCAGGATTTCACAAAACTGAACACACAGGGATCTTCTACAAACAAAGATCTACAAAACCCAGGAAAACTCTTCATCAACGGAGCTACCACGCGCCGTCACGCGCCGCCACAAAATCGCGGTAACCAACTGTTTAATTTCTCGAATCTGAGAAAATCTGCCCACAATTTCAGAAAACATATAATACCAACAGATTCTACGGCCTCAGATCGGCCAAACCCCAAAATTTCAGGCCCAAAAAAGCTGCCACGCGCTTCCACGCGCCGCCAGAAGTTCCGATGATCATCATCGTCATTTCACGCGCTCACACGCGCTGACGCGGATTGCTACGCGCTCAAGCTTCAACGCGCTGCACGCGCCACACGCGTACACTCGCCACACGCGTCACACGCGCTACACGCGCCACACGCGCTACACAAGCCTTCAGCCCTATGACGTCATGGATGACGTCACCACTCACTATGGTCCGACCCGGTTGACTCAGACCGACCCGGAAATCTGACCCGGTCCGAACCGCCGCAAAAAAAAAAAAAAAAAAAAAAAAAGAAGAAGAAGAAGAAGAAGAGAGAGAAAGAAAAAGGTTTGACCAGGCTGAACTTTGACTTTGACTAAAAAGTCAAAATTTTCAAAAGGGGCCTGTCCCACTCAGTTTTTCGAGTACATTCCGATTTTGGGATCCGTTTCTTCATTCGAAGCTCAAAAATTGTGCAAACGTCCAATTTCCAAAAAGTTGACTTTTGCGTAAATGTTGACCAAAAGTCAAAATTTTTAAGATGGACCTATCTTGCTCAATTTTTCGTGTACATTCCAATTTTGGAGTCCGTTCCATCATTTGAGACTCGAAAATTGCACAAATAACTCAATTCCAAGATAGTTTTCTTTTGTGTTGAAATCGACCTAAAGCCAAGATTTTTGAGCCAGACTTGTCTTGCATAGTTTTTCGTGACTTGGAAATCACCAATCTAACTCACATCTCCGAAGTACTGACAATGTCCAAAACTAAAGCTCTCAATATCAAAATTTGAAGATTCTTCCATTTAGTTTGGATCCTCTCAAGGTTCTCCAGACTTCATCAAGGCTTCCCTTTCAAAACTACAGATGAACTCTCACAAGTGTGTCTTGAACTTAAAATCACATCGGATCACCCGTCCAACCAAACATTCCCACCTACCGTTCGGTACCTACCAGTCGGAAATCTACCATTCTCACCAAAAATTCACATCCGCCATTCTCAAATACCCATCTACCAATCTTCGTCTCTCCATTATAAATAGAAGGGCCGGACTCATCAAGAACTCATCAAGAAAAACACACTGAGTCATGAAATGAAAATTTGCTTCTTTCAAATTTTCAAGTCCTCTTTCTCACAGCCATTTTCCACTATGGCTTCATCATTCTCAACACCTAGCAACCAATATTGCTTCATAATCAATTCGAAATCAAGCCTCTCATGGTTCGGTAGAAACCCTCTTCACAACATCATTGTGGTTTTGAGATCCAAACAAATTTTGTTTCTCCCCTTAGCGACCACAGTTGTCCATAAAATTACTCATAACAAGGTCTGCACTGTGGTTCCAAGCTTCCTCAGATTTGGTTGGCCAAGAAATCCAAGTCCAGCTGATACACCTATTCCTAGGCTCAGGGCTCCCGTAGTCTCTTTCCAATTGCTTGGTCTTCCAGCAGAGGCAGCGGTTCAGAACAAACAGCAACTTGGCTGGTTTCTAAGACCAGAATCACAAGTTAGCTCCATCTTTCATTCTTTTGTACCTTTCCAACAAGAAACAGTGAATGAAGATGGTAAAAAGTGTTGGGGTATCCTACAAATTGTCTTTCATCCAACACTTGAAACAACCTCCAAGGCACCAGCTCATCAGAATTCAGCCTTTGGAGCCGGTAAATGGTTGCCAAAACCTTATGCCATGTCCTAACCACAGTGGGATCCAAAGGTCATCGTTGCTGGTACCTCAAAACATACTTTCTGGAATTACTCCAACTTAAATACAGCTTGAAGTATTTCAGAAGGTACTCTTCTGAAATTACTTCAACTTAATGTCTGTCAGCATGGTCCCATTACACATGCACATTCAATGACTTGCTGTCAGACCCCCAGCAACATACAGTCAGTCCCGGATCCAAAGTTGTACTTCCCAGAAACATCTACACCAGGGGATCCCCAACGTACAGGGCCAGTGCCATGGTGATGTATGTTTCACCCATTCGCTTTGCTTCATCCCCGTCTTCTTCACCACCAACATCAACATCCCCAGAATCCCTAAGCTTCTGAAATTACCTCAGCTTAACCTGAATGATGCGATAACACATGCGCGTTCAACCATATTCCCACATGGCCTCGCCTTAATCCGAAGTATACTTTTCTGAGATAACTTCACCAACGGTTCTTAAAAATGCAAGGCTAGCCCCATGACTCTGTATGTTGTACCCAGCCACCATCCTCGTATCCTTCCCATCTTCTACACCTTGTGATCGCCGCCAACGATCCAAAACATACTTCTGAAGTTACTTCAACTTAACCTCTGCTGAGAAGGCTCAGTCATGCGAGTACATTCAAATACTGGCAGACCCCTTTTCGGTCCCATCAAAACCTTTCATATGGGTAGGTCTACTCCTCGAAAATTATCTCATCCTGATGAAAGCTCCACCACCTTCAATTACTTCATTTGAAGAGCCAAATGTAAAAATCTATTTTCGAAACTCATTCCCACACCACACTTTGAAACTGTGTGCGTGAACGAGTCTCGAGGGGGCATTTGTAGAGAGGGAAAATTCCCGACCTATCACAAGCTGACACGTCACACTACCAAGTCCACAAAATACAACAAATTACAAAGCGCCACGTACTGCTGCTAGGTTTTACTATTGCTATTCAGAAGCCAACAGAAATTTGCCAAGTGTCATGCAAGAACCAATCACGCATCAGCGCATATGTAAGCGATGACCCAAGCAACCTCGCACGTGTAAGCGATGACTCAATCAATCCAGCACGTGTAAGCGATGACATAAGCGGACCAATCAAGCTCTGCCACGTGTCACCAATCAGACTCTGCCACGTGTCGCTCACCCACCTCCAAACTCCTATAAATAGAAGCCTTCCTAGGGCATTTGAAAAGGATCTGAAGAGATCAAAAAGGATCTGAGAGCTGGAGGGCTGGAGAAAGGACATCAAGCCATCTGAAGCACTCAGAAGTCCAGAAGCTCTGCTAGAATCAAGCCCTGAAGCCTCTAGCAACTTCAAGAACTTCAAACACAAAATCAAAGAACATTCGAAGCAGAATCATCCAAATCATCTGCTTAGATCCAAAAGTTTGCGGGAATCAAGCCTAAAGTGTCCGAAAACATCAACAAATCACAAATCGGTGAAGCTCTACGGATTCAAGCCTCTAAAGCACCGAAGAACTTTCACCACAAGCCTTCAAATACAAAGATCATTCAAAGAGGAATCATCCAAATCATATTCCTAGATCTCAAAGCTCACTGAAATCAAGCTCAAAAGCCTCCAGAAACCTCACAAACCACAAATCAGTGAAGCTCTACTGATTCAAGCCTCTAAAGCCCCAAAGAACTTCCACCACAAATCTTCAAAGATGAAGAACACATGAAGAACACGAAGAACGTGAAGAACAAAGGATTTCTAACAAGCTCATAGCCAGAGATTCATTGTAATTCCGTTTCAAAGATCTTTGATCCATTCCTCAGCCAAATTGAAGGACATTTTGTGTTCGAATCAAAATCATATTACCACAAATCCAATCAAGAAATCTTTTAAGGAGATTGAATCAGAGGATCACAGTTTTGTAATCAACAGAGAATTGTACCACACAATCATCAATACAAATTCGCACTTGCGAAACAATTTTTACTTGTTCGACTTTATTTCGAACCGAGAAATTTAGTCGTCCACACACGCAATTGGAGAAGGGCTAGTAATTGCCGGTGAGATGGAGTGCCAATGATGTGAATTTTGGGACTATCATCGTTGGTTACTTAAAAGAGTGAGAAACAAGAGACAAGAGTGAGGTCTGAAATTGAAAGGGAGATTTGAGAGTGAGAGAGACAAAGGGTTTGAGAGTTAGAGAGATATAAACAAGAGAAAGTGACATAGACACGACTGATTTGAGATATTGGGTAAGGTAATGTTTCAAGTGGAACTCGAGTTTCAAGCAATGTCAAATTTTAAAAAAATGCCACATCAGTTGCAAGAGTCGAGTTTGAAGTGGAACTTGACTCTTTAGGAGTCAAGTATTAAAATAAGGCAATATTAACATGTAAATTCAAAACGCATTATTTAGCAAAAATAGTCCAAATAATAAATGAATAAGATCAAATTAACATATTTCACGATAGAATATATGTCGGGGAGCATTATGCATAAACATAATGTTTCAATAGCCTCATAAGCATCCCCCTCAAAAAATAAAATAAAAAATAAAAAATTGCATCATAAACTTGATGTTTGAACAGCATCCTAATCCAACTCAACTACTTTATTACAAGACCAGGATACAAGGGATTTGATATTAAAGAGGCATACTAAAAGTGGCATTGATAATCAAAAAAAAAAAAAAAAATTAAAGGTGGCATTTATTATGAAATGAAAGCATAATTGTCATTTCATGAATAATGTTGATATTATACCCAAGTAATTAAATTGTTTTGGGGACAAAATGGGCTTCTGCCCTTTTTGGGCAAATTAAATAGGAAAATGCCCCTCTTCCCAAACTAAATAGGGAAATGCCCATCTTTTAAAACTCGATTTTCTCAAAATCGAGTTATAAAAAAAAAAAAAAAAATCTGGAGCCCTATAGCGGCGTTTTTAAGGACCTATAATGACGTTTTCAAGACCTATAGTGACGTTTTTTAACTCGACTTCTATTAAATCGAGTTATAGGCAATTTTTTTAATTTTTTTTTACCTATAACTCGATTTCATATAAATCGAGTTACAAAACGCCACTATAGGTCCTAAAAACGTCACTATAGGCTCCTTAAAAACGCCGCTATAAGACCTAAATCGATTTTGAGAAGCTCGATTTTCAAAAGAGGGGCATTTCCCTATTTAGTTTGGGAAAAGGGGTATAAGGCTAATTAATTTGCCTAAAAAGGGCAAAAGCCCATTTTGTCCATTGTTTTGGTTTTAAAATTTGGATAACAAGTCGAGCAAGACTTAGGTATAGCACTTAGGTCATATTCCTTAACTTCTCCTTTTAAGTTTCTGCTATGTGGATTTTTTTTCATGGGATAAAAATGTATTTTTTAGTTAAGTAGCCACATGACTGAATCTTAAGAAGATAATCTAAGGAACAACATCTAAAGTACTGAAACTAAGTTTTGTCCTAACAAGTAAGACTAACTGGCTAACTACGTATTTAATATTTTTCCTTAAAATTATTGTAATAATTGGCAATGTATCTTGAGATTTGAGAGAAAAATGGCAATCTATTATGTCAAAAAATATCATTACTTTTTTTTTAATGGTGAAAATAATCACACACACAAAAGAAAGAAAGAATGAGGTTTTAACACAAAGACATATAGCAAATTCCAAAAAAACAAATTTATGCAAATGACCAATGTAAAAGACTCTATTTTTTAATAATCAAACTTAAATATTTTCAATTATTATCAACCAAAAATTTTAATTTTTTTAATTTTTTTTTTATAATTTGAATTAATTAGCGTCCCACCCTATCTGCATTTCTAAACCTGACCATAAATTTTAACAATGGTTCTTGCTTTCAAAAAGCACACCAAACAAGTGTGGTGCAGAAATATGATGCTTGAGTGCCTCATATAAGCTTTCTTCATCTCAATTTAAGTGTTGTTTCAACTTGAGTTTATTTGCTTAGTTTTTAGTTCTTATGTATAGCTTTTTAAAACCTCATTATTATTATTATTTTTTTTTCTGAAGTATAAGTATACTTTATCACATTTTTGACAAAAAACTAAATAAACTGATATCAAACGGGCACTAAATCTCACTCTCTTTGCCTCTGTTTTCGTTGTCTAGTAGTAGAAATGGTAAAACTCTAAATACACCTAGATATTGATTGTATCCTATTATTAATTATCACTAAATATTACTACATAAATGGTAAAACTCTAAATACACCTAGATATTGATTGTATCCTATTATTAATTATCACTAAATATTACTACATACTTATATACAGATATATGGTATTGAGTCATTACGAGTTGTTTTAAGAAATAAATACACATATAAAGAAGAGGAAATAAAGTTTTAATAGAAAGACATTTCATAAAGTCTACTTAAAATTTTCTATCTCTTACCTCAAAAAAAAAAAAAAAAAAAAAACTCACCTCAAAAAAAAAAAAAAAAAATCTACTTAAAAGTTAGGGTAATGTTAAGTCATTTACAAGTTGTTTTCTAAACACTATTGTGGTGACTTTTTACTTATTTATTAAACATACTAAGCATACTTAACAATTTTATTTTCTTTTTTAAAAGTATTAATTATATATAAAAATATCTTTTGAGTTTAACATTCACTTGTACAACATTACTACTGTACACCCTTACTTTATAAGTATAAGTACTTGTGAGGTGTGAGGGTAAAGATTAAGGTTCACATTTTCAAAAATGAGTTTCACACACATATACACTTAATTAGTCTTGTATAAAAATAAAAATAAAAAATTCCCTGGTTAAACACCCCCCCCCCCCACCCCCAAAAAAAAAAAAAAAACTGTAAAGAGGGAAAAAAAAGGGACACCTTGTCTTCTTTTGAATTAATTAAAAAAAAAAAAATTGTATTGTTTTGAAAACTTGATGCATTAAAATGTATATCAAGATATTTGTGTAAAAATTGCATATGGATTAATAGAGATCAATTGAAGGGGAAAAAAAAAAAAAAAAATCTTCTACGCATTTCTTTCTGTTTCAATTACACGCCTCAAATCTTCCATAAATGCTCTTTGGTTTGGTAGAAATAAAAACCTTTCGCCAAAGCCCACTATAATCCAAACGGTGCAACCATTGGTCTCTGGCTTTAACGATACAAATCCCTTCAAATTAACCCTTCTTGCAAATTACTTCTTGGATATTATCTAAGAAACTCATCAACACAGTAACCACACTGATCTCTCCATAGCCATGGCTGATAACTTGGACATGTTCAGAAAGTTGAGTGAGCATTTGATCCTGATCATCATCTCTTTCCTTCCCTTCAAAGAAGCCGTAAGGACTAGCGTTTTGTCCAAGCGTTGGCGTTACATATGGCATGAAACAAGGAGCATTGAGTTTGATGAGAGAGCCTTTGTAGATGTTCGTGAATCTCAAGAAATGCAAGCCTCTCAAAGAAGGGGTTTCATGGATTTTGCACTACAGCGGATCCAAAACTATCAAGGACGTGATATTGATAAGTTTCAACTCACATTATCTAAGCCTGAAAATTTTAACGGGGATATACAACGTTGCATTTCATTTGCCATCACATATAATGTGAAAGGTTTAGGCCTTGATTTTTCTGACCCAACATGGGCAGAAGATAACCTTGATAGTCATGCAGCGTTGTTTGATTTGCCATTAAATGTGCTTGGACGTATAGTTCTTGAATCTATAAAGTTGTTCTCCTGCAATTTTCGTAACTCTGACTTCATGAACTTTACAGCACTGAAGCAAGTCTCTTTCGGTTGGCTTGAATTATCACTGAGTTTTATTAAAGCCTTGTTAAGGAATTGTCCCTTGCTAGAGAGTTTGAGTTTGAAGAAGTGTTGGAACTTGGATCATCTTGAAATCAGTGGACCAAATTTGAGGCTGAAATGTTTTGTTGTGGATAACTGTTCTCTAATTTCCAATGAGATTGTCATTGAAGCACCAAATTTAAGGTTCTTCAAATATTCTGGGACAATTCCTCATTTTGAATTTGAATTACACCCAGCCCATATGGAAGAAGCAGATCTAAGCTTTGGGATGGAGTTGGATTATGATGAATCTATAGGATATGATCTCTATAAACTCCTTCTACAACTTTATCCAATCAAGGTTTTGACTATTTGCAGCTATATGCTTCAGGTTTGATCTCTTTACATAAATTAATATATACTATTGAACAGTGTAAAGTTGTAATTTACAACTATGTTTTGTTGGCTTTTATTCCGTGCCAAATTTGATTGTAATCATGTTCAATCGTTTAAAACCCTGTATTTGTTGTGGGACTTGATGTAAGGGTTGTGTGATAGAAAGAGTGTTGAAGACTCAAGCATTTGAAGAAGTGAAGGATTCTCGCGGGTATCTCGCGACCAAGCATCCCGCGAAGTGAACCATGTGCCAGGCACATGTTGGAATGCGAAGAGTCATGCCAGGTGGAGACAACTGTGTCTCGCGAGTATCTCGCGGGTAAGGCCTTCCCGCGAGACACCCGCGAGGCAAGCTGTTCTGCCAGCCTGTACTTTTTGAGTCACACCTTTTGCACCCCTCCTACATATACCATCATTACCCACAATTGTTGAGAGATGCTTCAGAGAGAAAAACCCTAGCCAAACACATTGGTAATTAGAGATTGTCTTCCCCATCTTTCTCTATACAATTGCTTGTGGTATCTCCTCAACCATTCCCTCTCCATTATCCATATCTTTGAGAGGTTGATAGCCAAAACACTTACCACACCTTTGAGAGTGCTGAGTGACGTTTTGGTGCTGCTGGGAAGCATTGGAAGAAGCCTTGAATGGCAGATGCAACATAGAGCTTGTTGCGGGATCCGGATAACTAAGACAAGACACGGTTCCGAGAAGCCTTGTTGGAGTAGGAGCTTGGAGGGCTTAGGTACATCGGGTAGACTAGGCTTGGAGGGTCTTTTGCTAATCCATGTTGAAAGCTCGAAAATGTGTTGAAAACACACGAGCGGTTTAGACCCCCAAATTCAAATTACGGCTTGGTTGATTTTACACTAACTTAATGACAAGTGCGGAATAGTGTAAACACAAGCGTATAAACAAAACAACTACTCTAATCCATAATTTAAAGCAACTCAGCAGTAAACATGAAATGAACAAGAGTAGGGAAGAAGGATGCAAACACAAATAACACCGAGACGTGTTATCGAAGAGGAAACCGAAGAACTCGGCGAAAAACCTCTCCGCCGCCCTCCAAGCGGAAATCGATCCACTAGACAATCAGTTGGGATACATGGATTAGCAAAAGACCCTCCAAGCCTAGTCTACCCGATGTACCTAAGCCCTCCAAGCTCCTACTCCAACAAGGCTTCTCGGAACCGTGTCTTGTCTTAGTTATCCGGATCCCGCAACAAGCTCCATATTGCATCTGCCATTCAAGGCTTCTTCCAATGCTTCCCAGCAGCACCAAAACGTCACTCAGCACTCTCAAAGGTGTGGTAAGTGTTTTGGCTATCAACCTCTCAAAGATATGGATAATGGAGAGGGAATGGTTGAGGAGATACCACAAGCAATTGTATAGAAAAAGATGGGGAAGACAATCTCTAATTACCAATGTGTTTGGCTAGGGTTTTCTCTCTGAAGCATCTCTCAACAATTGTGGGTAATGATGGTATATATAGGAGAGGTGCAAAAGGTGTGACTCAAAAAGTACAGGCTGGCAGAACAGCTAGTCTCGCGGGTGTCTCGCGGGAAGGCCTTACCCGCGAGATACTCGCGAGACACAGTTGTCTCCACCTGGCATGACTCTTCGCATTCCAGCATGTGCCTGGCACATGGTTCACTTCGCGGGAAGCTTGGTCGCGAGATACCCGCGAGAATCCTTCACTTCTTCAAATGCTTGAGTCTTCAACACTCTTTTTACCACACAACCCTTACATCAAGTCCCACAACAAATACAGGGTTTTAAACGATTGAACATAATTACAATCAAATTTGGCACGGAATAAAAGCCAACAAAACATAGTTGTAAATTACAACTTTACACATGTATCCCAACTGATTGTCTAGTGGATCGATTTCCGCTTGGAAGGCGGCGGAGAGGTTTTTCGCCGAGTTCTTCGGTTTCCTCTTCGATAACACGTCTCGGTGTTATTTGTGTTTGCATCCTTCTTCCCTACTCTTGTTCATTTCATTTTTACTGCTGAGTTGCTTTATATTATGGATTAGAGTAGTTGTTTTGTTTATACGCTTGTGTTTACACTATTCCGCACTTGTTATTAAGTTAGTGTAAAATCAACCAAGCCGTAATTTGAATTTGGGGGTCTAAACCGCTCGTGTGTTTTCAACACATTTTCGAGCTTTCAAACAGTAATATGCAGTTATATTCAAATTTTTTTATTATTATCTCAAATTATCTATTCTTTTAAGCATATGACATATACCTGGTGTATAGTAGGAGTACTTCAAATGTATCTCTCTAGGGCATCATGAATTTGACTTGATGTTGATCTTTTGATTTTGATTTTGTGAGAAAACTAATGTTCATTTTTTTTTGGCATCTCTATATATGTAGTCTACTATCAACTTGTTCTTTCAATATATGCAAATAAAACAATTGGAATTACACATCTATTTCCATTGCTTGAACATCTGTATATCTTGCTTACGTCTTAACTAGAACCCCTTTGTTTGTTCATTTCGTAGCCTCCGGTATTTTATTTGCAAGTAGTAGGACAGAGGTGGGTTATCCCTTTTCAAGTGAAATTGTTGCATAAACCCTAACCTAATAGAGATTATTTCGTTTCTTGCAATAGGCAATAAAAGAAAATGAAGAAGAAAAAAGAGAGGAGGGAAAGAGAAAGGTGACGAATAAAATACAAGAACATCACTCAAAGTGGTATCATACTTGAAAGTTCAAAATATTACAAAAGGAAGGTTAGTTAAATTTAAGGGAAATAATAAATTTTACAAAGGCACTCTTTTCCTTGTTGATAATTCAATAGTTATGGGAGTGGGGTTTGACCACTAGACATGTTCATTGAAAATACTATGAATTGTCTGTTGAGTTTCAAGTATCATGGTATAGAAAGATACTAAAGACAAAGGAATATTAAAGAGAGAGAGAGAGTACAAATAATCACGTGTCCTAAAATAAAGATAATAATTGCAAAAGTTACCATTAAGTTCGTGACAATCAATTTTTAGCTAGGTTTTTATAACTAAACTGGCGTAAACGAAAAGTCTCAAGAAACGAAAAAACATCTCCCTTAAAAAGTAACTCACGAATAACTCATGAATCCATAAGTGGTTTTTTGAATACTATTGAAAGAAAAGGAGAAAACCTCTCTAAAGTTATTATTGATCAAATTTCAAATTGCCTAGAACACTACAATTCACAATATAAACATTAAATAAATCTTAGGGTCGCTAGGAAATCCTTACAAAACCCTAGAAAATCCTAATTCGTATTATGCATGATTAAGCTAGAAAATAGGAAAAATAGACAAAAAAGAAAAGTTTGAGAAAATTACACAATCAAATTATATGGACTTTGAGAAATGTTTGAGAACAAATGTGACCAAATTATGACTTTTAAATTAACAACCATAACAAAAACTAAAATGATCATAAATAACAAATTTGACTAATTGAAAGCTTAACCAAACGAATTTGCCTGAAATACAATATATGTCTTCATATTGTAAGCCGTAAGGCAGTGAGTTTCAAATCTTGAGTTTCAAATCTTGTGATCCTCACAGCGATTCCTTTTATATCACCAAATTTCGTATGATTTTATTATTTGCTACAATAATTTCTAGTACTACTTTTTGAATTTCTTGCATATTGTTTTCACGATATCTCTATTTAGCAAAATTTAGTTCTTTTGTTTCTACATCAATCATAAACAAAATAAAAATGGTATAGCTACTATGGAACATGGTATTTCAACTTGTTCACATGGTAGAAGCTTATGTTTAATAGAGTGGAGGCTGAGTTTCTACGAAAACTGCAAAAGCAAAAGCAGAGGGTAACAAGAATGTGAAAGTTGATTAAGTGCCCGTTTGTTTCCACGTTTTGAGCCCAAAAAGCGCTTTTTGAAAAAAGCTAGGCCTAAATGTGCGTTTGGTTCAGGCCAAAACGCAACTTTTTGGAAAAAGTTGCGTTTTGGGTTTGTGAAGAAAATGCGCAGTATGAAAATGGAGCTTTGAGCTCCATTTTGGAAAACGCCCGTGCGCGTTTGAAAGCTATCCGTTGGACTCACAATACAATTATCAAATTACCCTTTCACACCATTCCTCATTCCTCTCATCTCTCTACTCTACCCTCTGCCCTCTCAATAACAAATTTCCAAATCCAAACACAAAAAAATTTATAACAAATTACCAAATCAGCTAAGGAAAAATAAAATTAATCCCTTACAAATTAGGATTCCTCAAAATGCAAAACAAAAAAAAAAAAAAAAAATCAGAATATTGCAAATTAGGATCAAATGGAGTTTTGTACCCATCTTGCAGTGGAGAAGTTCCGGTGGAGAAGAAGTTGAAGAGTCATGAGTTCCGGTGGCTCTTAGAACATGCTGAGAACGCAATCATCGCAGCGACCAGCACCGAAACAGTCCCTGCCATCGCCGTCTCCGTCAAAGGGACCCTCCAAATCCCAACAACCACTGGCCACTCCTCCACCACGGCCACCGCCACCTCCACAACCACTGCCACGAAGAAATGTAAACGACCGTCGAATAGTGAATTCGTGGACGTTGTAAACGACAGCAGGGAAAAAAAAAAAAAAGAGGAAGAAGGAGAGCTTGGAACGTTCTGGAGTTTGGAGGAATGGCAGGGAAAACAAAGGAAAAAAGAAGGATAAAAAAGAAAAGAGGAAGGGTACGTGTGTGGAGGAAAAAAAAGAGGGGAAAAAAAGAAAAGAAAAGAAAAGAAATGCCGTGCGTGAAGGATAAAAAAACAGGGAAAAAAGAGGAAAAAAGAAGAAGGAAATATTATCACAATTTTTTCACAATAAATCTTAAGTGGTAAGTTAGTATTAGTTAATATTAGTGAGAAAAAAATAATTTTTTTAGAAAGAGAAAAAAATAATTTTAATAGTACGTTAAAATTAAAATCAATATCAATTTTTATCGCAATATTTTTATAATACTTTCATAATAAATCTTAAGTGGTAGGTTATTATTAGCTAATATTGGTGAAGTAGTTGATTTAAGTATGAAACAAACTCCTTTCTCAAAAAAAAAAAAAGTATGAAACAAACTCATTTATATTTACATTGTCCTTTTTGGTAATTTACCACTCAAATCACCACTTTTATAAGTGCTAGCCAAACACTCAGTTTTTTCAAAAAGCACTTTTTAACAGTTTTTACCAAACACTCAGCTTTTTTAAAAAACACTTTTTCATTATGCACTTTTTGAAAACTCCACTTTTTCATTATGCACTTTTTCAAAAAGCTGAACTAAACTCACCCTAACTAGCAACCCTTTTCCATATGTGCATTTACTACAGCTTATTCCCCATGGAGATGAACCACTGCGGATGGAGTATGACATGAACATAAGACACTTGATATTGAAGACTTCTATGCATCCATATGAATTCTTCGGAATCGTATTCTTCATTAACAGCTCTTCTTATCTGGAGGCTCTTACATTGGACATAGGTCCGGGAAGAATTTTTTATGTGAGTATCAATAAGAATGTTCAAATGTATACACGACATACATATTTTTCACCTCGAACTTAAATCTTGACGTATAATATTCCTTTGTTTTAGGATTACTCCTCTCCAGTCGAGGGCGAAAACCTTGATAGGTTTTGGCTTAAGTACTCCATCAGATACACGTGTCGTCAAAAGTCTTAGGGCATGTTTGGTAGACTGTAATAGGCGCTGTAATGTAATAGTTATTCCTATGGTTTAATTATTCTTTAGTTTGGTTATGTTTTTATTACAAGAAATAGTCATTCCTTATGAATAGCTATTCTTCAAAATGAGGAATAACTATTCCTCTTTAAAATGTTGTATTAGCTATTCCTTAGCAAGTGCAATAATTTCAAAACTTAATATATTTCCAAATAAACAAACTTTCTATATACATCTAACAATTATAAAAATAAAAAATCATAAAAAATAACACATATTTCTCTTAAATTTAAAAATAACAATTTTTAAGGAAATATAATTGTATGAATAAGATACTTCCTAAAACAAATGTTAAGTTTCATTCTAATTTATAACTCATAACCAAACTAATGAATAAGTTTAGTTATTACATTACAACATATTTTATTATTAGTAATAAAGATTACAATTCCTGTCGTAATTTTCATTCAGTGTACCAAACATACCCTTAAAGTTGTGGAGGTAAAAGGCTTTAAGAGGACATTGCATGAACAGTACGTGCTTGCTAGGCCGCTTGATTATCAATGGCAAGGTCTTGCAACACGTGTATGTTACTATTTCAAAGGAAGAGGATGGTAATTGTGGAAATAAGAACTTATACCGAGCAGCTAATGGGATGCTGGCATTCCCAAGAGCCTCCTCAACTACTCTGCAAATATCAATCAATTAAATCACAATAAGTACTATAGACAACATTACATAACTTCTGTCATGGCTTACTATGATTCGTGCATATAAAAGTGATGGTAGTGACAAATATAGGTAAAAGTAATGTTATTCCAGTCATAACGTACATATTATGTTAACAATTGAGAAAAATGTTGTATCCATATTATATATTTCTCATTAAATTCAGATTATACTATGTTGCTACTATTGGCTATTAATATTTAAATGAACAGCTCTTAGTTTATATATAGCATATGTGGAACTCGAATGAACTAAGATATTGATGTAATGTATATGCAAGTAAACTGCTGTGAAACTTATCAATTATGTTGCTTTTAAGCCATTGTGAGATTGTGATATTCTACATATATACAATTTGGTTGCTTTAGTTTATTTGGTCAACTTTAATTATATGAATAACGAGAACCTTTTCCTCTCCATGTTTTTTTGCATTCTGTGTGAGCATTTGTATATATGTTCATGGATGCACGCATTATAAGTAGGAGTTTTTTGATGCATATATGTACAGATTGTTGTACAGGTGCTATATGAGTTTATGACCAGGTTGCGTTATCATGAATGTGTTGGTTCTTGAATTTTCAATTACAGCTTTATGAAATGCAATATAGAAGGTAACTGAACCTACCATGTTCAATTCCCATTGAGAGTGGAAATTGACTAATAGAAACTTTCTTTTCGCCAAAAGGTTGTTGCTGTGTTTTAAATTTTGCACGTCTTAATAGTGCAGTGGACACTTCTCTACCGTCAAACTATGACATTAAAGCCTTAGCTTTTACAAATATTGTCCTTTATTTTTTGTGGCAGAAAATCATAGTTGTGTTCTTCCATTCTAAATGCTTGCACCTCACAGCATAGTCATACTTAAATGCTAAATAGAATATATATATATATATATATAATAAAAACATGAAAATAAAATTTGAAAATTATTGTCTCATACTTTCGATGTCAATACTCCATACACTGGACATTATTTTGAAAAATGTGGATTCTTTATGTCAACACTTAATAAAATAGTATTTAGATTTTTTTTTTTTTTTGGTAAGCATAGTATTTAGTTATTTGGTGTGTATAATGTGTGGATATTAAGAGTGTGAGACAATCCTACCTAATAAATTTTTATATGTCATGTTGTGGAATGTAAACTTACTCTAGTGTTAGTATATACATATGCTTTATATGAATTAATTATCTACCCTATATGTTTTAATGTATATGTATTTTAGTTATGACCCTTATTATGCCATGAATCAAGATATATCCAGTATCTTTAATTCAAGCACAGTCAATGGCCATTATAAGTCAGCCATTATGTATGTACATATATATATATATATATATATAGAGGATTCTTGTAATATATCATTTAGAATAGTAAAAATCTAACCATTAATTAAGGGTTTTTTTTTAAATTTTTTGTGGATGTTGTTCATCAAGTTCAAACCTTATAATCCTTGCTTCCGCTCTCATCTTCTCCGTCTAATTTTTTCTCCTTTTGTTTTGACATGGCATCATAGCCATTATGCGGACTTCAAAAGGGGTTCAAGTAGTCTATGTCCACCACTGCTTAGCTCAATCACTATTGACCATCGTTTAGGCTACTTAAAGTCCGTTTGGATAGAACTTATTTTGCTGAAACTGAAAATTGAAAACTGAATATACTGTAGCAAAATAATTTTTAAATGTGTGAATAGTACTGTGAAATTTTTAATGAAAAAGTTGCTGAAAAGTGAGATATGTGGATCCTATGACTGAAAAGTTGATTAAAAGGTGTTGTGCACTGTTTACACTATATTAAGTCAACAATCACGGCACAGAGAGCAAAAAAAAAAAAAAAAAAAGGCTAAAATGCATGAAAGTCCAGATGTGGATGCAAAACGCAGAAATAATCCTATCCAAACACATACTTAGAATCATTGACCATCATTTGGACACTATTGTTGATTAATCTCTCATCATCTTTTATAACTACTTCTCTCCAAGTATGGCACTTTTGGACTTATGTTTTCGCATAGGTTTCGATTTTTTAGGGTCTATTTTCCCATTTGAGACTCTTAAGTCACACTAATTGGTGTATCACTTTTTTTTTTGGGGTTCAATTTATGGGAAATACGCCAACTCACACATTTGTTTCACCATGACATATTCCTCTGCTAATATTCTCCAAGCCACTAGTGTAGCGTCATTCTCTTACCATATTAGCCACTTTTAGGTCAGTGGTACAACCATTCTCTAGTCATTGATTGACATTTTTTGTTGCCATGACTAGTATTTTGCATAGTTCATTTCACAATATGCTCAATCTAATTGCATCCAATCCGCAAATTCACGGTTATGTTTTTCTCCACGAAAATACAATTCCAAACTCAAGAATCCACCTTGGGTAGTTTGAGGAGTAATATTAGTATACTCACATGTTCATATGACTTAATGCATTTGCCCTCTATTTCTATGTATGTGCGCGTATCTTAGTCATGGCCCCTTACTATACCTTAAATCAAGGCATACCAATGATCTTTGAATAAGGTATAATCAATGGCCCATATAAGTTAACCATTATGTATATGTTATTTTAGTTTTTTGTAATATTCACCTTTGTATGGTAAAATGTAGTCACTAAGGGTTTTCCCTTGTAAATGTAAGCCATTAGTTGAACCACAAAACCCGTACTTTCGCTCTGTACTGTCAATAATCTTTTATTTTCTTCCTTTATTTTAACACTTGGATTTGATTCATGTGCCATTAGAAGATGCCCCTCTACCAAGGTTAAGGCAAAATGTGAAACAAGTTGACTGAAAAAGAAAAGAGAAACTAATTAATAGTCTGGTCTTTGTATTTCTTTGCTTGTTAAAAAGTACTACTACAACCAGTAACATAATGTTTACTCAGACATAGAGAATTATCACCTATATCTGCCAGTAAGGAGAAACAATCTATCACCATCCTCCTTTTCATAATAAAAATTAAAAACAAAAAACAAACAAAAAAAGACAAATAGGTGGTCAGCCGGCCTAGAGAGCGGAGACAATCTGCTTGGATTGAACACATTTTTATTTCTTTTTCTTTTTTGGGCTTGTTGATCAGCTATGTACAAACATGGGTCAGTGCAAAAATACACCTTAGAAATCGATGATGGGCTCCCCGATAGTCAAATTTCTCTCTACCGTCCACGGAAGGTTAAAGAGCTTGGCCATAATGAATTTGAAAATCTTGTTCACATTGATGTTGTGGGTTGCACTTGAGAAGAAAAGTGTTGCCTTCATTGCCCTTGCATATGCCCTGGCCTGTGGGTACATATGTGTGTACAAACAAATACTAAATCATCAATATCATAAATATAAAATCTTTGATAGAAAGCTACCTATAATTAATCTTTAAACAAAGTTCTTTGCTCAAATTCTGACACGACTTTACAAAACATGTGGCCCTCCCTAACGCGGAGAGAGAAATAGGGTTTGGCAAATGTCAAATTTCCACTCAAAGATTGACAAAGGAAGACTTTTAAGTCTTCACCTATTTTCCTAGAACATTCTCATATTCCTGCTTGGACGTGGAATATGGGTTGAACATAATCACATATTATCTGCAATAATGTTAAAGCTACTGCAGTGTTTAGCCAACATTAATTTACTAATTATTCCTTTCTTATTCAAGAAGATTAACTAAAGGACTTACTTTACTTTTTTTGCATTTTTAACTTTTCAATCAAGTGCATTTTTTTTTTAATGTAACTTATCAAAACCCCATTTCTTAAATTGGGTTGGACTTGGATCCCACTTTAGAAAAGATATCCAAAATAAACTATCAAATGAAACAATTTTGTGGGAAATATTTAATTACCTTTTTTTTTTTTTGAGAATCAAATATTTAATTACCTGAGTCGCAATTGTCCATTGCAAATCCGGGGGAAGCCTAACAAAATCATCAAATTTTGTTCCTATTATTATGGGAATTGCAGTCTGCAAAAAAGAAAAGAAAAGAAAATTAGACATAAATTCATCCAATATTCATAACAGTGCTCAATCATGAACTTTGGGCTCCACTAACTCTAAAAGACAACTAAAGGAATCATAGGCACTGATTTTGCAGGCCACAGGTATCATCTTTGAAATCAAAGTTCTTTTGTGGGGAGAATCATTTTCACATTTATATGATGACAGAAAAACTATTGTATCTTACTTCATGTCTTTTTCTCTTTCCTCAATCAGGCAATTTATTTTCAAAATGTCAATTATTAATGGCATATAGAAGAAATTGAAGCCTCATTAACATTAATGGAGTAATCACTATAGTCTTTGCTATTTCAACAACCTTTTCCATTTGTAAAACTGACATATACATCAATATTAAATAACTGATATTAACTTCTAATATTAATGCAGAATTAATGTTTTCTTACATACCTGATTCCATTTTCTTGCTTCATTATACCATCCAATAACACTGCAAATCAACAAAAACACAAGCTTCTACTAATATTAGTATAATTATTGAGATTTATTTTTCATTTAAAAGAATAAGAAAAATTATAAGCATACCTATTTAGTGTAGTCCGGCTAGTAAGATCAAACATAAACAAAATTGCTACTGCATCTTTACAAGCCATTGGAACATGGTCCAGCGATCTGTGGTCACCTACATCCAAATATATATATACCAAAAAATTATATTACTTGAAGTTATAAAATATGACTATATAATGACCAAAAACAAAATCAAAACAAGATTAGTAAAATTAATTAACATACCTCCCACATCCCATATTTCCAATGAAATCCGGGCACCTTGTACGGATAAAGTTTTATCCATCAAATTTAATCCTGCCATCTCCAAGTTTCTCTTTTCCTGCTCATCTCCCACATACTTGATCTTCCAAAAAAAAAAATTAAAAAAAATTAAAAAATCATATTAGGTGGAGTAAATCATGTTTTGAAGCTAAAATTTCATGAAGCTAATCACTAAATACTAAATCTACTTACCAAAAAGCTTGTTTTACCAATCTGGCAATCACCCAACAAGCTGATTTTCAAGTTAACCAAATCCGAATCCAAGTCATGCCCACTACATGGGGTACTGGCTTGTTCATCCAATCCCAAACCCGCCTCTACGGCCTCCGGCGGCAGCGCAAAAGAACCCCGGCTGGACAACCGCCGGTACTGAGTCGACTTCCCTATTGAACAAACAATAATTCTGTCCCAAATGAATCGAAAAAATTGCCTAATGAACGAGACCCTTTCTACTATTCTCCACCGGATATTGACATGAACAACTTTTCGACAAAGTTGTGTCATCTTTCTAGCTGCACCACGAATAAACTTGGCCATGAAGATTGTAGGTAGCTTCTTGTTCTCTCATTGTTTTTAATTTTGTGTATTCTAATGTTGTTGTAAATGTGGTACAATGTTTTTTGAACTAACAAAGCTGATGGGGAGGTTACTGTGTTTATACTATAGGGGGGCGGTTGACCGGTATTTTTAATATTTGTGGATTTCCAATACAGTCCAACTTGCCGGCTTCTTGGGTTTCTACGTTGAAGGGGCTTGTTTTTGGGTCAAGGTATGGAAGTTAAAGTTTTTTTTTGGATATATGGTGTGAGAAGGTGTTTTGGTCATTTCATACAGAAGGGTTGTTTGGGAATTTCACATGCGTGTTGAAGTGGTGAAAGATAAACGCATATAAGCTTTTTTAAAGTGATAAAACTTTGTCGACAAGCACACAGACCAAGCATCTTTGTGATGTGGTCTAGATAAGAAGCCCCAGAGAATATAAGTTTTATAATAGGAAGGAATCATGTATGGTGCAAAGTCTTTTTGTATGTTGCAACTATATATTCAAGAAAAAAAAAATTTATTTGCATGTCTTTTCAGAGAGGCATATAAAATACTATAGTTTCCTAAATTTGTAAGTCTATCTGGTATTCCATGATTTTCGATAGTTTATTTGTATTGCATTTATTAAAAAATATATTTTTTAATAACTTTAATGTTAAATGTATGTCATTGTATTATAAATTAGCTTATAAATTTTTTTTAAAAGATAAAAAAAAAAAATTTAACTATTTGCCAAAATTTATGATAAAAAAAAATTAAAAAAAAAAGGCAAAAAGTTCATACACCCTATAGAGGATATAGATGATTTTTGAGTTTTTGGGCAGGTTGATTTTTCTTATTTTCGTCGCAGGAAGGAATGTAAGCCTTTTAAAGCTTTTTGGTTTTTTCCAAGTCGTAACTGTATTTTTACCAATAAACAAAATAAATCGATGAAAATAAGCCTATGCAAATCTACATTTGGAAAGAATTAGTAAGTTTCATTTCCACCTTCAATAATTGATATAAAGATTAAAGATCCCATTACAGTGCTTAAGAATATTGGAGTTTTAGTTTCTAAATCTACTGACTTCTGAAAGTTTCAAAAATAGAATATTTATTAATTGAAGGGATGAAATGGGATTTTGATAATATCCCCCACGTTAAATAGTTAATCTATGGCATGATTAATGATGAAATGAACATTTTCACAGAATGGTCTCACAGTTGATTGGTGGATCTAGATCAAGAGAATTTTAACCCTTTTGGATTTAAAAGGCCAAAGCTGTAAGCACTAGCTAACACAATTACACATTCCCCCCTCACCTTTTTTTTTTTTTTTTTACTTCTTCAATAAAGAATATGAGTTAAATAAAATAAAAATATTTATTTAAAATTTCTTTCATTGATTTGGTAAGAGATGGATCTTTATCTTCAACCAACCAGTATGGTATTTTCTTTGTTCTTTACCGGCCCCATTAACCCTCTTATAATATGTGATGTTATATCAACCTCTATACTATTGCTGTTGTTCTGTCCCTCTTCATACTTTATGAAATGTTAGTACTAGTATTCATTAGGGTGCACCCATTAATTAGTGTTAGCAGGGCCTTTGCTTTATGGAAATAGGTTTTTTAATAGTAATACTTAAATATTATTCCCACCGTCTACACCCTCAAATATTGATTTCTCAATAGTAAAAGGAGTTACATTAATTATGTCTAGCTAGAAGTAGGACGACGATGAATGATCCCCTCAACCATCTTAATTAGGGGGAAAATAATAGTCTCATTTTTGTTTTGGTTTGGTGGGATATATATATATATATATATATATATATAAATAAAGTTTACCTATCTCTGTAGAGTATTCACATTCAGGTTTCTAAAAAAAATATTTATTTACACTTTAAAATACTATTTTATCTATTTTACCAATTTATTTAATAATACACCTGACATCCATTTTTTTTTTTTACATACAATAAAATAAAATAATATAAACTACACAATCAATAATATTAAAAAAAATGAATGAGAGAATCAGAGATGAGAGATGAGAGATGAGAGATGAGAGATGAGAGAAAAGTGAGAACAAAAATGAATAAAAAAAATAAATACAAACTTGCTAAAGTAGTTGTTATGAATACAAGTTTACTGTTCACAATTGCTAAAAATTTTTAGCAATACATACTCGGGGTAAAGCTCAATTTGAACGGGTGTAGCTAAAATAGCCATATGCACATGATAATATTAATGCTCTTATATTATATAGTATAATTTGTTATCAACTGAATTGTTATTCATCACAAATGAAAGTATTCTACTTTAAATTTTATATATATTTATATATATATATATATAGAGAGAGAGAGAGAGAGAGAGAGAGAGAGAGAACCCCCTTTGTTTTTTTTCCCTAGAGAGAGATAGGCAGATAGCATAGCAGCCATTTGCATGCATAGAAATTAGAAACACCTCCCCTTCCCTTTAAAATTGAAAAAGATTAGTCCACATCTGTCGTTATTTATTCAATCACATTCAAGGTGTATTAAAAAAAGTCACATATCTTAAATCAGTATGTGCATACATAAATTTTTTGATTAGTAGAAAAAAAAAATCTAAAAACACATACTTTGTCATAACTAATTAATATACATGTCAAGTGGTGGTTGAATTAAATTTTATAACCGCCAAAAGTGGACTTATGTGTAAATAATATTATCCGTTCACACGTTAATTAATATGAAAATTATGTCAAAGTGTATACAAAAGTATGTTTGTCCATACAACAACTCATTAATAATTTATAATCAGGGTTTACCATGAATTGAACACTTTTATTTTTTTGAAAAGATTGAATTGAACACTTTAACCCCTATTGGTTTGGTGTTTTGTATTTGGTGGGAAAGGACCCCAATATATAGGCAAGGTCCAATGGGGCATCTGGAATGAAATTCCACCTAACTGATCATTTTCATATACCAGTTTGTTTGCTATGTGGGTAATCAGCTGGGTAGGTATATGAATACTGAAAAAGGCATTTCCAAACTGCAATGATTAAAGAATATAGGGAACTTAATCTAATCAAGTTATACATAATTATGATTGTGCTTTTTTAATAAACAGTTTGGTTAAGAATTTTCTATTGGAACACATTAAATAAGTATCAGTAGGTATCGTCCTTCATCATGATGATGATAAAATGGTTTTCAATTTTTTCGTGTCAGACATTGATTTGTTGACACATCAAAAGAGGGTGAAAAGCTTAAGGAATTCAATGATGGTGGCACAGGCACAAGCACAAGGCATGCAATTGCGTGATGGTTCCTCTTCCTTAGAAAGTTTTGAGTCAGACTGTGCCATGCGTCAATTTTGAATGGCTTCAAAATGGTTGAATAGTAAAGCTTTTCTTTTCTGGTTGGTTGGTTTTGAAGTAGTTTCAAAGGATTTTTTTTCTTCATTGTTTTATAAAATACTTAATTATCTAATAAGTATTTTATAACTGATTTTTATATTGTTGGTCATTACATGTGATTTTTTATATTTATCTTTATATATTTTTTATTATAAATATATATCACTAAACTTTTTTTTTTTTTTACAAAATAAAAATTCTACTATAACCTAATCTAAGTGTATATATGTGTGAAACTCCCTCCTAAAAATTTGAATCTCGGCTCTTGTCCCCCCACCACATCCCACAAGTACTTATACTTGTGGAATGAATATCGCACTAAAAGTATATGGGAGTACTTTCTCTTAAAGTTTATCCAAATAGTACTTTTCCCAAACATTTATATTATATATGACAAATTATTTGGGCCAAATGGTCTCTCGTATCTTTTTTTGATGAACCGAACACTTCATTAAAGAAGAAGAAACAAACTACAACACCTTACTGGACTCTCTCACAACAACAGAAGAGAGACAGTCTGGGCAAAAACCACAGCCAAAAGAGCTAAAAAAATTACAAGATAAACTCCATTTTGCTAAGATGTGGGAAGCTTGATTACACAGCCTAGATACCCACGACACAAACACGTTACCATGGAGCGCAAGCAACGACCTCAAATCAACATGTATTTGTTGAATAATAAGGTTTACATGGTAATATAATAAATTTTGTAACATACTAAGTTTTACAAAGTCTCAATTGCCAAAGATTTTGTAGCTGAATTGACACCTCCTCATGCACAAAGTGCTTGGGGTCTAGGGAGAAAATGGTTCGAGCTGAGGAGTTAGCAGCATGTTGTAATTATTTCTCAAAAAAAAAGTCTCAATTAAAAATTTATTATACCACTATGTAAAACTTTATTATTTATCACTACATAAAACTTTATTATTTTACTATGTCAGGCGTTAATATAATAAATTTTCATTAGTAATATAATAAGTTTTACATTGTAATAAAATAAATTAAAATTTTTATTATATTACTACGTAAAAGTAAAACTTTAAATGTGAGATACTTCTAACCTATTTAAAACCATTTTAAGTCCATTTAAAACTAATTTAAATTTTCTTTCAAAAACTTATTATTGGTGCAAATATTTATTTCAATGAAAAAGTATGTCATGTTCTATAAAATTTGTTATTCATATTTTATTTAAAAAATGTACGCATGAAATAATTTATTGCATCACAACAACAAAATTAAGTTCAAAAGTAACAAAATATTTTTTTACTAAAATAAATCAATTAAATACTCTATCAAATATTGTGGGGTCCGAAGATTTGGCAACCTCGGCCCACTCCATATTGGGCCCAAGGCCCATGCCGAGGACAATGCAGTATCTGAGAATGAGCGGGGAAGGCCCAAATTGTCAAGGAGCATCGCCGAGGACGACCATGTCCTCGGCCGGCCGATATTGAAGAAGGGAAGGTTGGCACCCCACCAAAAGCACCCTCTCAAGGCATGCCAAAGAAAAAGACAAGTACCCAGGGTCGGTCGGGGGAATATAGCGAAGGAGTAATTCGTAGGGAAGCTGTCATCCCCACATTAAAAGAACGCAACTGACACTCTGACCACATTAATGAAGAATAGACCGTTGAACAGCGATGCTTTGGTTACTTCAACTAACAAGAGATCTGGAAAGGCGGCTGATGGGACAAGTCCTCAAACATAGGCTCAGATGATCAACAAGTAGAAGGCAGAGATCAGCTGAACAGGACTATATAATATAATGAACCTCTAGAGAAGATGGGGTTCGGTGGCAACCCCTATTTTCATTAGCAATCAGGGAAGAGTTCCTCGAACTGGGCCGAGAACGAACTTTCCCTTAGAAAACTTAGCTAAATCTCACTTGATGATCTTGTAAACCCACAACAATCGTTGTATCATTCACTAATGCCTAGTCCTTTTATTCACTCCCTACAAATTTATTGTATAGGGTTAACTAGGCTTGGGTCCACTCATCCCCAGGAGGGAAGTGCTCGAACTCGGTCCCTACAAATATTTCATTCCGACACTTTTTTAAGAGTTGACAAAATATGAAATAAAACCCAACCCAGCTCATGCACACCTCTAACTAATTTTTACGTTGTCAGTCATGACGTGTGATTTGTATATTTATCTATTTTTTTTATTATAAATTTCATTAAACTCTCTCTTAAAGTTTATCAAAATGGCACTTTTCCCAAACATTTATATATATATATATATATATATATGCCAAATTATTTGGCGTTGTCCATACCTGGCCAAATGGTCTCTCAAATCTCAAGTATAATGTATTTGTTGGATAATAAGTTTTACATAGTAATATAATAAATTTTGTAAAATAATAAATTTTACAAAGACTTAATTAAGAATTTATTATATTACCATGTCAAGTGTCAATATAATAAATTTGTAATAAGTTTTACATAGTAATATAATAAGTTTTACGTTTATTTATACTATCTATAAGGGGTTTCCCCTCTTTGGACTGAACTTTTATGTGATTCAGAAATAACCCTAAACCTTACTTTTAATCGGAAAAAACTTGAGGACAACCTAGTAAAAATATATTTCCAATTCCACTTAAAATGCAAACAAAATAGGACACTCTTTTACTAATACATGTTTTGAAAACAAAATTATCCAAAAATTAAAGAAAAAAAGAAAAATTATGACACTAGACCATTAAAAAAAAAAAGCCACATTGCATGCGCAAAACGCGTATGATGAGACTAGTAGTAATATAATAAATTAAAATGTTTATTATATTACTATGTAAAGCTTTAAATGTGAAACTTCTGACCTATTCAAAACTATTTTAAGTCCATTTAAAACTAATCTTTATTTTCTTAAAAAATCTTATTATTGGTGTAAATATAAATTTCAATGAAAAAGTATGTCATGTTCTATAAAATTGGTTATTCATATTTTATTTTTAAAAAAAATGTATGCATGAGATAATCTATTGCATCATAACAACAAAATTACGTGACTTTTACTAAAATATTTTTTACTAAAATAAATCAATTAAATACTCTATCAAATATATCCTTACGTGACTTTTTTTAAGAGTTGACAAAAATATAAAATAACTATTAGTAGTATTCAACTTAGGTAAAAATTTTAATATGTACCTAATTATGTTTATTTATACATACATCTATACAAATCTCAAAAGGGGATGTTATTTTATAGGTAGTTAGGATGAGAATTTTTTATTTTAAAATGGAATATTCAAATAGGAAAATAAGGTATGAACTTATTTATACATTTATACAAACATCAAAGGGAAGTGTCATTTCACCCGTAATTTGGGCAAGTTCATTTCAAGAAACATCAATGGAGAATGTATAATTTATCCCCTTTTTTATAATTAAAATGATTTATGTTATTTGATGATGTGAAGAAAATCAGTAGTCTGAATGTTTCGGGCTTCAATGGTCTAGTAATTGCTTGAAAGGCCTAAAAATGAAAACACAAGATTAAAGGTGACCGGGGCTGATCGGCCAAGAACCCTCCGATGCTTAAGTTAGTTTCTCTCTTAAATTCTAGAGTTCCCACTTTTTGGGAGTTGTCTAAAAACTTACCTTCATTTGATGTGAATGAGTGTTTATATAGTGTGCTCTCGAAGCGGTTACTTATGTCGTAACTTCCCCTATATTTGAGGAGGTCAGAGGGTTCAAGGTTAACTTCTACAACTGTTATAGAAGTTAGAATATTTTATCTTTTTTCTATAACTGTCATTGGAAGTTAAGTACTGAGTAGGAAGTTATAGCAATGAACCAGGATCTTACTCATGCCTCGAAATAATGACATGTGGTTCAATTTACTAGCTCTTGTAGATAAATCTCTATGGAATTTTCCAAGTGTCGAGCACAATCATTATTAAAATATTAGTAAAACTGACGTCCTAAAATGTCCAACATGGTTGTAGTAAATATTCTATGTATTGAATGGTTTTAAGTGTGTGATTTTTACTTCTTTATTTGTGTTTGTTTTGGACTTTTTAAACTAAATTACACTCTAACCCTTAAAGTTTAGGGTTATTTTATTTTAATACATTAAATTTGAGATTTTTTTTCACTTTTACTCTCTCTCTCTCTCCTCTTTTCTTTTCTTTTCTCTTCCCCCCCCCCCCCCCCCCCCCCCCTTCCTTTTTTGAGAAAAACACCTAGTCTTTAGACAAGCAATTATTGAATTGAGGCACAAAAGGAGAGATAATTAGTCACAAATATGATGAAACCACAATTTAAATATGAAATCCAAATTAATAGAATCAACAGGAAAATAACCTTAAACTTTAAGGGTCAAAAAAGTGATTTAATTTTTCTTTTATTTTTTTGGGCCTAAAGTGAGTGTTTGACCTTAAGTTAGGGAAAGCGGAAATTCAAAACTAATATTTTTGAATATTTTCCCATTTAAAAAATTTTATATCATATAAACTATACGTTCTCATTTCTTAGTTTGTTGACTTCTTTTGGTTGCTATATATATATATATATACACACGTGTGTGTGGATAAATGTTTGCTAAAGATTTTAGGATAGGTGCCATGTTACCTATGTATCACCTCTTGGCTCTCGCTTGTTGGACGTGTAGAATTTGGATTTTGCTTTTGGCAGTAAGCATATAAATTACGTTACCAACGGGTCCAAAAATAAAATAATAATAATAATAATATTGGACAAAAGCTCTCTTATCAATATATATATATATATATATATTTTATAGACAAAAGCTTCTTTTTCTTTGAGTCTCCCAAAAAAAGATATTGCTATGCTTCGAGAACCTAATAACAGTAACACTTCAAACATTCTAGAAGGCCATTAATAAGTTATCCATTATACTGGGTTCCATTTAATTAGTTTAAACTTTAATTAATGATAATTATAAAGTCTCTTGTTATTTAATAAAAAATTTGGAAGTTTTTCACCTATATAAAAAAAACTTAATTAGTGTCTTAATCAGATAATAAAGAAAAAATATCATGATCAAACCCTATAGATTGAAACTCTATATAAAAATAAAATATTACCCATTATATTTTGACTAAGCAATGTACAATAAACTTTTTTTTAAATCACGTTAAATTAGTAAATATAATAAGCTAAAGACCAAATAAGAGGATTTGTGAAAAAATAAAAAGGCTCAATTTAATTTAAAAAAAATTGTTTACATAAAATAATTTAATCAGAATTTATTTTTGCCGATTTGTTTTAATCTAATAACATTTGTGAAAGTTAAGTTCTAATTAGTTAACACTCTCTGAAGATTAAAATGCTAATATGAGGAAGTAAAAGCATTCAATTTTTTTTTTTTTTTTTTTTTTTTTTGAGAAGAAGAGCATTCAAAATTTGATGTAACGAATTTTTTTTTTTTTTACGTTCTTTTTTGCTAATATACAATTATATATATATATATATATATGTTGCATGGGTCCTTTAGAAGTTGCGAGTCTTGTGACATGCATTGCAAAGTGTATGAGTGGCCAGAGATTCAGAAGCTGTTTGGAGCAAACAAATCTTGTTATCTATTTGGGAGGTTTTCAAAAGTTGGTGCATGATTATGACCATAACCAATAAGCCTAAAAGCCGTTCAATCAATCAAAATCAATCAATGGGCCTAACCTCATCACCCATGCTTAACAACTAAAACCGAACTCATTTTTTTTACCATCACGCACCTTTGATACGGTCGTCATTGCACAAGTATAAATGTTTGTGGAGGGTAAGAGTCAAGATTCAAGTTTCCAAGAGGGAGCTTCATATATTCATATATTTAGATTAGACTAAAATAAAAATTCTATCTTATATTCAAAAACTACTAAAACCGAACACATATATGGATCTACTTATGCTCATAATATAACTATGAGTAATCAAGGTCAAAGAGATAAGACAAAAAGATTAAACATGAATTTATCATATAGCAATAATTGCAAGCAAAGATTAATTAACGAGGGATTTTACACGTTACCTAGTAAATAATTGCAACAAAAGTACTCCACTCAAAGTCTCAAACCCATCCAACCCAATCGCCTTGCCAACAATAAATAAAAATTAAACATAACATATATATAATTCTAAAATTTTCAATTACATGATATCCAATTGTTCTAATCAACTGCTTTCATCCCCTTCCCATCAAAATATTATAAAGACTAGTCAAATGAAAATAAATTTATAGCATTTTAGTGCGTCTTTCCCTGCAACTAATTTTAGTTAATGATTTTAATAAAAAATGAATGAGATAGTTAATTAGAATAATTGAACACCAAAAGTCATGTGATTAGAAAAATAGAAACTCATAAAATGTCAAGAAACTACCTTTTTTCACAATACTTTCACAACAGATCATAAATAGTAAGTTATTATTGACTTATTAGCTTTAATTTAAATTCACAACTTAAATTACATTTTTTTTTTCACCCATATCCCAAGCAATAATTATTGGTGACTTTTACTAATTAAATTCAGTCTCCACCTAGTTATAGGAATGGCCCAAGAGGCCTAAAAAGATGGGTTGTAAAAATAATTATCTCTTGACAAGCATACCATGGGCCAAAATGGGCATTTGCTCCTTTCGCCCAAAAGATGTAACAAAATGTTCATGTTCTGAAACTATCTAGCAAAATACTCCTATTTTGAAACTCGATTTTTAGAAAATCTAGTTTCAATGAAAAACTCGATTTGATGAAAATCGAGTAATGTGAGAAATTTTACATGGAACTATATATATATATATATATATATATATTTTTTTTTTTAAAGTTTGATTTCACATAACTCGATTTTCTAAATATATTGAGTTTTTCATTGAAACTTGATTTTTAGAAAATCGAGTTTAAAACAATGGCATTTTGCTAGATAGTTTCAAAACATGGGCATTTTGCTGGAAAGTTTTGGCGAAATGGGCAAATGCCCAATTTGACTGCATACCAAGTTATACATGATACAACAAACCAATAATTACTATTTAGGAGGGTTTGTGATTAGAGGGTAGTGGAATTTCACAAGGTTGGAAAAACTTATACATTGTTTTGAGTTATGACTTACGACGAAAGGACGAAGGAAAAGAGGCCATTCAAGCCACCAAGGGAGTCAATATCGTATCGGAGGCTGTACCTGTTTGGCCAGCGGTACGATATATTTCGGATATCGGTCAATACCGGTGTACCGTTTTGGGTTTACCGCTATTTTTTATATTTATAAATAAATAAATAAATAAATATATATATATATATATATATATATATGTGTGTGTGTGTGTGTGTGTGTGTGTGTGTGTGTGTGTGTGTGTATTATAATAAATATAAAAGTTTACCATAAAACATTTCCTTAATTCAGAACTAATTATTCATGATTTTAGACTTTAGTATCAATTAAAAGAAAAAAAAAACACAATATAAAAAATAGAAAGCTTAAAAGTTACCATTGCATACTAAGAAAACAAATAATACTAATAAGTTAATGCAAATAAGTTACCATTCTGCCCTAACAAAAATTACAAAATTACAAAACTTAAAAAAAAAAAAAAAAAAAAAACTTTTTTCTGTACCGGCTAGTATTGCCCGAAATTGGCCGGTACGGCCGGTATTTAAACCGGTACGAAACGTTGATGTTTCGATACCGGTATACATACCGGTACAGCCTGTATCGGTACGGTATTGACTACATTGCAAGCCACACTAATGAAATTCTGCCTTTCCCATATATGCCATTATAGAAGCAGCTCTATTAGCACGTGGATTAACACAATCAAAAGAGTAAGCAACAAAGAATGGACAGAATGATAGAATATCATAGGTAGTGATTTGGTGCAATCATAGATAAGTGTCTTTTAACAAAAGTGATAGATCGTAGTTTCAATTTTGAAAATTGGTGTCCATGTTAAAAAGTGTGTTAAAGTATACTTATATTTTGAAAATATAAGAAAAATTGAAGTTTTAAAAACAAAGCTAAAAAAAAGAAAAATTGGGGATAAAACTATTCATCAATAACATCTCCTAGACCATACAAAAGTAAGAGTTTTGAATATTGAGTATGACCTTTTGAAATAGAGTACAAAATTTTAGAGATCAAATTATATATTTGGGTAAATTCATTTTAAATCCTATAGTCTAAGGTCGTCAGAAATGAAACCCTAAAGTTATATATATATATATATATAAACCTATAGTTTTAAAAATTAATTTTTATTTTGATAAATTAAAAAGTAACAAATCAAACCTCACATGCACATCTAAGTAAATGTTTTAATTAATTCAACTGATAAAGTCTCTTATTTTCAAATAAGAGATATGTATTTTAATCTTTATTTATACTAAAAACCAATTAGTGTCTTAGATTTGATGATTAAAAAAAAAAAATCATCATGATGCGAATGTCAGAGATTTGAAATACCATTGTGTGTGTGTGTGTATAATTACACTTTTCCACCCAAAAAACTATCACCCCAATTATATTTAACTACCTAAACTATCAAAATGCACAATTAACCCCATTTATTTTAAAATTATATAGAGAGGGTAAATTAGTCTTTATAATGTTAAGTTTCATCATATTTAACACCAAAATACACAATAGGGGATATTGAAATATAGTTATAACTTTGGGGTTCTTTTTTTTTTTTTTTTGTTTTAGAGGAAAATAATTTTGGGGTTTTAATTGTGCATTTTGATGGTTCATAGTGTTAATTAAGGTGATAGTTGATAATGAAAAAGTGTAATTTAACCCCCCTAAAAAAATTTTGAATGAGGAAAATGTATTTGGTATCAGTGGTTTCAAAATTCAATAACTGAGATATATGTTTGTGAAAAATAACCATCCTACTAATAAATGAAAGACATGTATTACTAAGTAGTTTTTTTTTTTCTTTTTGGTGCTGTGTCTTGTTTCTTGGGATTTTAATAATGTTGTATCACATTCTTAATCGCGTCACCTTCACTTTGACACACGCTGTTTGATCAGTCTGTTGGGGTTTAATTTAGTACTTAATCGACCAACTTTCTCAGAGTCACATATGATACAAAATCTTTCATTGGGGCTAAATTTTAAAACCTAACTTGTAAGTTTCACTATTTTTCATTTCAGTTTTTTAAGTTTGTTTCCTTTCATTTCAGTCTTTTTAAGTTTCAAAACACCCAAATTTAGGCGGTTTAAATCCACTACTGCGTTAGATTACCAAAACTACATCGTTTTTTTTTTCCCCCTAATTTAAATTTAAAAATTTTATATTATTATCTAAAAAACGTTAATTAAAAAATATCCAGAAAAAAAAAAAAAAACCCCCAAAATCCTTACCCTAACCCTAACTCTAACTCGACTGAGAGAGAAAGAGGGAAGAAGAGGAGACCGAAATTGAGATCGTGAGGGAGAAGGAGATTGAGATTGAGATCGAGAGAGAGAGAGGTATTTTGGGAAATTCAAAGACAAATCGACTACGGCGGCTCCAGGGAGCTATTTTCCGTATTTGTTATCATGGAAAATCTTTGTGCTTCCTTCCATAGCCGCTGTTGCTGCTGCTGCTGAATTGGAATATTTTGAAACTTCGAGGGCTGAAATAAAAAATAGTGAAACTTAAAGGCTGAGTTTTAAAATTTTAATTTAAAAAAAAAAAAACAAAAATTTCGAACCTCTACGATATTCAATCAACCATAGCGTTTTCGGGGTCAGTCAGTGGCTCTTTGGTCATCAGGTAAACCATAATTGCTATGCAAAACCATTCGCTGAATCCTCATTGGGTATATGTTTTTTTTTTTTTTTGCACATAACCTGTTTGATTAAATGCCCGACTGAACTGTTGCTTAGTTTTTTTGTGCTTTTGACATGTTTTTAGTCACATTGTGTTTTTTTTTTTTTTTTGGTGGGTTTTGTTACAATACTGAGCAATGTATGTGTGTGTAACAATCATGTACAGATGGATTCTATGGATTCAGAAGTCGGAACTCTTGAGCAGAGGTTAACATCTATGCTTGGGCAGCTTCAAGTAGAGTGTGGCATTCTTGAAAGGATGGTATATAAGAACAAGAACCAGCATAGGCGTTGCTTGTATTTCCAGTATCTTTTGAAGGTTCATAATTCTTTACTTTCCTTTTAAGAAAGCTTACCCTTTGTTTGGTTGATGTGAAACTGATGAAAAGACAAGAAATTAGAAGAAATTTTGTGACTTTGTTGTAAATTGGTTAAGTTTACTGGTGGGTTTTTGTTAGGTAGCATATAATGAACAATGTAGGAATTAAAATTTTATTTCTTTTTGGTTCCTGGGCAATAATGGATTTCTAATGGGTTTATGCACTTGACCTTACTTGTTTTGGATGTTAGGTGAGGAGGGATATTAGACTTTTGCAATCAGCTAAGTTGGAGGAGTTAGTAGGTTCTTGCTTTCTGGTTATCACTGGGAAGAGACCTAAACAAAAGGTGCATCTGTTAGAAAGGTAAAGTTTCTCATGCTCCATTGAGCCTAATAAGTAAAATTTACTCCCATATTTAAGTTTTGAATATGTACTTTTCAATGGAAAATGTTCATAGGTTTGCTCATATAGGTAACGTGTTAGTTTCTAGTTATTGATCCATTTTTATCACAGTTTAAAGAGAAGAAAATGTGATGGTGGAAAATATAATTTTATGGAACGACTTCTGGGAGCTGCACGCCTACTATCACAGGTTTGGTCTTGCTTTTCACTTATAATTCCTCTTTTCTTCTCTGAACTTAGTGTTCTGTGCAGTTATTGTTCATTCTCATTACTGCCTTTTTTAATAGCAAGGTTATAATGACACATGGATAGAACTCTCTCTCTCTCTCTCTCAAATACTCAAGCTACTGAAATAAATGTTTTATGCTAGATGTTTGTCTTCGTTTATTGATAAAATACCCAATCCAAATTATCCAATTGTGCGTTTTTGTTTGAAAAGATCTAAATCTTTTCTTTTGAACCATATGAAGATGTGATTGTCATCAGTTTGTGAAGTTTAATGGTTAGGCAACTCTGTTATGAGTGCACTCAATGATCATTCAAGGCATCAGCTTACATTAATTCTTGTGGGATTTAGCCTCAGAAAACATAATTATGGTGTCTAATGGAAGTTTTGATACATCAAATAACAGTTTAATATGAAAAATATGAAGCAAACCCAACAAAGCCTTACTCCCAACTAAATTGGGGTCAGCTCCTTGGCTTTCTAACTATTTGGGAGGCAAACAAATTGAATAATGCTTCTACAGTACTTCATGCTGCAACTAACTGTACGATTTAATGAGTGCATTAATGGACCAGTTTAGCTTGGATATATTGATTGATATACTGATATAGGTTGTGTTTCTTTTGCAGATGGTTGAGCCAATGTTGAAAGCAGCTACGTATCCTTTGTTTATTGATTAAATAGTTACTTGTACATATTGTATGTTTATAAAATAGAAAATACTTTGTTGAAAGTTGCCCTGTTTTACTCACGGCTTTTTTGGCTGTTATTTCAACTTCCAAGTCTTTTTATTTATTTAAAATCAGGCATCTATAGAAATGAAATAACTAATTTCCCTTTTACTTGTCATGAAAGAAAAATATTTTCCCTTTCTTTTGTTTTGGCTCCTTTAATTGTGCCATTGTTTTGGCATGCACTCTGTAACTTTGATACTTGTAAACAGTTTATTAGCTGGATGATGCAATAGTAACTTTCCAACTTGCATAATATTTATTTAAAAAAATTTATGTAATGTTTTCACCCTTGACTATTGTTAAGTGAGATATCTATCTTGCTTGCTCGATCCTTTTTTATTGGATTTTCTCTGACCATTTTGGCTCTACTTGCACGCCTTCGAGTTTTGGTTCAACAAGTAAGTTTCTATTCTTCATCTAAAACTGAATCAGAGTTGACAATTCTCTGGAGAATTCAAGCCATGTTGTGTTGGTTTGAGGCATACAACGTTGTTAATCGAGTTGGTTTATGTAAGAGTCCCATCTAGAATACCCATATTCCTAACGTAAGAATTTTGGATGTTATATGTGAAGAAAAAGACATAGATGCTTGTCATGGGTACACAGTGTGTCTTCCAGCAGCAGTTAGAAAATGAAATTAAATGAAACTAGGCTTTTTATCAGGCAAGGATCCCTGCTACCCAACTAAGAAAGGAAGTTACTACTTTGGACATAGTTGTTACCCATCTATAGATGGGATCTTTTGCCAGGAACCTTGTAACTCAATTAGTACCTTCTAGTGTTTTCATTGGAGATGTCCAGGGTTCAAATCCTCATCTTCTCCAACTATTGAATTATAAAAAGTAAAAAAAAAAAAAAAAGACGGGCTCTTTTCTAGAAATTGTGGCACTATCCTTTTTTTATTATCTTTATGGATACATGATCTAATACATTTGGTTATATTACCTCTTTCTCACAACTCACTCTCTCTGTTTTAGTGAATAAGTAAGAATTTTATTGAAAGTAGTGAAAGAGCACATCAAAGTACACAAACTGTGTACTTGAGAGGGACCAACAAAAATGACACTAATCAAGAATTAACTGTAGCAAATTATAGAATGAATGACCACTTAAAAGTAACCTTCCAATTATATACAAGGAATGTCAGAAGATCCATCTTGTAGCTCGTTTAATTCCTTAAAAGTGTCTAGCTAGTGCAGTCTCTTATTTCAGTGGCTCATTATTTTGGAGTTGAAGTTCTTAGATTTGTATTGGAGCTTCCTGCTCTTAGCGTGTAACTAAGCTGTGTTTTCCAATTTACTTGTGTTCCTTTTACAGATACTACTTGATGTTGTTTCAGTATTCAAAATGGTTTCTTCTCTCGCCCAGAAGAAGCAATCAGTAAAGATTTCCCAAGAAGGAATTGAGGTTGGTACCTGTGTAGGTGCTATGAATTCTTCTGGTTATTTTTTTTTTCTCTTTTTAGATGCCTTTTTGCATATGAATTTCTTTTCTCGTTTTCTTACCTTAATATTTTTTTCTTGTCTTGATATGACCCTTGCAGGTCTTCAGGGAATATTACCCAACCAATGAGGAGTTTGCTACCCTAGAGTGTGTATGGAAATCAGATAAGTTTGTATTACTTGAGAGGGCACACAAGAGCAAGACTGGAAGTCAGGAGGGGGATATCATAGAAGACGTTTCTTCAGGAGCATCTGCTGTGAAGTATCAAAGTATTGAGTCTTTTCTTGGAGGTAAGCATTTTCATGGCTTCCCTCTTTTATTTTTGTCCTCACCTCCTCCCTCTTTCCTCATTCTTTTCTAGAAAAATTAGTTTCAGGTGTAATTGCATGTTCTATACATCTTACAACTTCCTATGGAGCAAGAATATTCTTTGTTCATTCATCTATATCATTTACACGTTATGTTTTTTTTATTCTGATGTAATAAGATTGATATTGCTGCTGAATTTGTTCATCAAGTAATCACAAACAGTGGCAGTCCCTGCTATAATTGACTCTGGATATTCATTTGGTGAAATGTGTCTTCATTGAATAATTTTTCCATCTATTGCTGAAGAGTGATTTACCAGGGTCTGATAAATTTTGTACAAGATCCAAGGAATTCCACATACTCAAGGTTACAGTTTCCCTGGGTTTATTTAATGTAGTGAGGTCCTAGGGCTCAATTGGATTGTCAACAGACTCAAACACTATCTCCATGTTTGTGTATCCATTTGGTAGGGTAGGAACCAGATAAATATTATTACTTGTAATCATGAATCATAATTTAGTCTATCATAAATATACTACTAAATAGAATGTAATTCTGTCTATAATTTCTAGTTTTCTACAGCTGGTTTCCTGCTATCTGCATTTTTATGGGATCTTATTGCTATTGTTTTTTACAAAGTCCTGAATGGCTCTTTTGTAGACGATGAAGTTGTTCCCATTAGGGTTGATGCAGCCCAAATGGACAAAAAAGATCAATCTCATATCACGGAGAACAAGACTGATTTACTGACAGGCTCTTCCCTGGAGAGTGACGATGGGAAGGCAGTTGAAAGCTGTACAGAAGTAGGAGATGGGAAGGCAGTTGAAAGCTATACAGAAATAGGAGACGGTTCAGGCATTGCAGCTGCCCCAAGCAAGAAACTTCCACCGGAAGATGGTTTGCTTACAGCCACAAAGACCTCTACAAGTTCAAATGTGTTAAAATCTAAGTCCGGAGCAAGAAAAGTAGCATTTGTGTCGGTGAAAAATCCTCCAGCATCAACAGCAAATGTGAAAAATCCTCCACTATCAGCCACCAATATTACCACATTCTACTTCAAGGAAAACGAAACTAATACTGATAAAATGGAAGATCCATTTTTCAGTTTGCTCACTGGTGGAAGTTTAAAGGACAGTCTCTTCTAGTTTATTATTATTATTTTCCCTGGAAGATAGTCTCTTCTAGTTATTAATCAGCTTAGCAGACAATTTTGTTATTGAAAATAATCTTATCTATTATTCTTTCCATATTATTCTTTGACTTTAAGGTAGGGGAAAGCAGTCTAAAGAAATCCCAATGCCATCTTCTCAAGAATTGCCTAATATTTTGCTTGGAAATCAATTTTAATATTCATTGATTTAGACACTGCACAATTCTAAAGAAAACCCAAATTTAATATTAAAATATGGCTTATTTCTTCCTATGCAAAAAATCATTTTTCACATATGTGTAGACTTATTTGATCTCAAGAATCATTCATTCTTGTATCAACTGGAAGAAGTCTCAGGTTAGATCCAAGGAATCAATTATTTTCACCAACCATTTAATCTCTTTAAGCTTTCAATAACCATTATACACGTTCTTTTTAAATTGGATGTTTGTGCCAAAACAAACATTGGATTTGAAACGGTGTATTAAATTGGTAATGGATCTATGTTGAAAATTTCAAAAGGAAACTTTTATTTTTTAATTCACAATCCTTTGGAAATTTAGTGACAACTTTGTTGAACCCAAAAGAGTGTATATATTTCCTGGAAATGGCAAAAAGGGCGGGGCGGGGCGGGTCGGGTCGGGTCAAACGGGTTGCGGGTCAATCGGGTTGACCTGTATTTTTCACATGATTTTTTTTTTTTTTTTTAAAGAAAACAACATGTATTTGCCATTTGGAAAGTTATGCAATAAATTACTTGATGTAAAATGCATTATTTTGAATTCACCACTTATATTAAGAATGAACTCAGTTAAACTTATTAATACTTATTCAATAATTTTAAAATTATACAAATCCTAACATTGCTATCTAAAACAAAATAACACAAAGATAAGTAAAACAAATACAAGTTTAATTTTTACAACAATATCAACATCCCAAAATATAAAACAAAATTACAAATGTCTTGTTGGATAACTCATTTGATAAAGAATAAAAACATATAAGAAATTTACAATCTTGAAAATTAATTTTATAATCTATTATCAATTGTGGTTGACACTCTATTTTAATTTGAGATATACATTAAAGTTTGACTGCTTACTTATTTATACATGGTCTTTTCTATGAATATCATATTATTGTTAAGCAACACATACTATAGAAAATATCATAATTTATTTTGAAAAGTTGTTTATTTTGGACATAAATTGTTAAAAAATAGGTCTAAGCATTCATAATTTATGTTAATTTGATACTTTTGCTTCACTATTTTCATACTTGTGGATGTTTCTCACACATGTCTACAATTTTAAATCTATGTTTTTAACTCTACAGATTATCTTAGCATGTACTTTGCTATTTGATATCTAAAATTTTTTACTTATTACAGAATGCTCAACCACATGCATTTATTTTTCAATTAATTTGCATACAGTTATGTAAATGTATCAATTGTTTCCTTAAAGCTCACAATAAACAATTAAACCAATATTGTCCTAATTTTACTCTTTTTTTTTACCCAAAAAAAAAAAGTTTTAAAAAAATGGTTCGGATTCGGGTCGGGTCGCGAGTCGGGTCGGGTTGACTGACAAAAAACACGGGTCGGATCAACCCGTTTTTGCTTCGAGTAAAAAAAATCAGGTTCAGGTCGAGTATTTTTCGGGTCGGGTAGGGTCAGAAAATTCTAACCCGTTATGCCATGTCTTATTTCCCATGTAAAAGTGTGCATCTAATCATTATGAGGCATAGAAGCACTATTCCGCCCCTCCTTAATAAAATAAGTAAATAAATAAAAATAAAGGAGTACCATTAGTTGTTTAAACAACTAATGGTACTCCTTTCTCTTCAGCTCATGCTTATAAGGCAGAGGGGGGAGGGAGTTTCTTTCAATGTGGGACAAGCACAATGCCTAAGGACGTTGCAAGCATGCTACCCAAAGGGTCGGACGTTGCAAGCATGCCTAGCGCAAAAATGCACCCACAATAAAAGGAAGCTAACAACTAATGGTACTCCTTTCTCTTCAGCTCATGCTTATAAGGCAGAGGGGAGAGGGAGTTTCTTTCGATGTGGGACAAGCACAATGCCTAAGGACAAGCACAACTAATGGTATTCTTTATTTTTTTATTGTTACCCAATAGATCATAGTAACTTCTTTTTACTATTATATAAAATATGGGCTGTTCTTGACAATTAGACAAATTAGACCAAAATTTATTCACTATAAAATAGACTACCTTTTAAAAGTAGACCAAACATTATGAAAAGTTCAAGCCCAGTTCTTACCTTACATATTATGACTTAAGTTTGACCCTTCTCACGTGTAAATCAAAGCAAAAACTCTTACCTTCTTACAAGCTCTCTTCTTCCCCCCCTATGTATAGATGATACTTCTAGAAAATCTCATTCTCATGAAATCATGTCTTTATTTTTCCTTAATTTCAATTCAATATGCTTTTGTCTATTAATAATATTTTATGCAATTTATGCAAACAAATTCTCTATCATCGACCAATGCAATAAAAATATATATAAATCTTAAGATCCCTGAGGTTGCTGAAATAATTGACAAGTGCATATTTCTAAAATTTATAATAACAAAAAAGTTTAATAAATATCATATACTATCTCACAAAATGCCATTAACTTAATATTTTCTTTAAAAAAATTCAATGATAGGAATGGTAAAAAACATGATCCTATACAAGAAATACCAAAAATACATGCAAAACAATTTCATAGGAGGATTTATCTTTAAATAATATGAAGACAATAGTAAAGATAAAATGCATTGAGTGAGATCCTACAAAATAGGTTTGTTATTCGTTTCAAATTATACTCATCATTTACGTAAAAAAATAATAATACATCATATTATTTACATTAAAAAAATAATACATATTAATTTCAAAGTTCATTGCAAGATGTAAACTGCTAGCGTGTTGCAATAATAAGTAACATTGATACAATAATAGGTTGGTATTACATTTTGTGTGTACTTTGTGAAGGAATGTCAAACCACAAGCAAAATCATTTTGGTGTGCAAAATAAGAAACAAAAATAAATCTTTCTATCCCAAAGTTAGAGGCACTCATACTAACTACATACTCTCCAAATATTTATAATATATTTATCTCACTATAATTGCTATATATATACATTTGCTAACTACTTCAGATACATGATTCAAATTGAAGTTTTTGATGCAACTAACAAAATAAATTTTGTGATATTTGATTGAGATGCCGAGAAAATCCTAAATAAATCTACAAGAGATCTTGCTGAAAAATAAACTAAGGTACAACTTATTTAAATTATTGTAAAAATATTGATATTTGAGAAGGAATCCCATGTGATTTGAAAAACAAATTAGGAAAAAAAAATGGATTTCTCTACTTCATTTGAATGAATTCAATCTAAAGGATGGTTTTGAAAATTACATAGTTGCTAAGATTTTTGATGCATCTCCAAATGATAAAAGGTATGGAAGAAAAAAAATACATAATTCAATATGCTATATTAATTTTTTTGCTGCACTATTCCAAAATTAACAAAAATAAAAATATTTACAAAAAACTGTCACATCATTGAAATTTAATATAAATGCAAATACCTATGTGACAAATTCCAAACTTTGTAAGATCCAATCAAGAATCTCTCAATGCCAATTCATTAGTAATTAACACAAATGATGCAACAAAAGGAAAAAAACTATGAAAGTTCAAAAATTGAACAAATATGGACAGACTAAACTTCAAACGTTGAAAATGGAGAAACTGATGATGATAAGAAGCGTCACCATACTGCAATAACAAAGATTGAAGAAAAAAAAAATCGTAATGAAACTTTTTATTACATTATATAATAAAAACCAATAATATAGAATGAATTAATATGCTTTTATCAACTTTTATTATACAATATTACTCTAAGTTGTTTTAATTATTGCCCATTACTTAAACAAAATAATTATAATAGGAATATGTGTACAATTTATAATTGTTACTTTTTATGATGAACTCATTACTAACAAAGTTTTATAATAAATATGCTATAATATATGTATAATATTTTCCAAAAACAAATTTAAATAAAACATTACAATAGTATCCATGCATAGCACGAGAAACATACTAGTTATGCATAAAAAAAAGTTTATAAATTAAATAATAAATAATATTTGTAGGGACCCAGTTCGGGCACCTCCCTCCTGGGGATGGGTTGACCTGAGCCCAGGCGACCCCTGTACAATAAATTTGTAGAGAGTGGGTAGAAAAACTAGGCATTAGCGAAAGATACAACAGTCGACGTGGGTTTATAAGATCAATAACTAGAATTTGGCTAAGTGTTCTAAGGGAAAGTTCGTCCTCGGCCTAGTCCGAGGAGCTCTTCCCTTAGAACTAATGAATACAAGGGTTGTCCTTAAACACCATAAAAACCCCTTATCTTTCCAACTAAAGGACCCACTAACCAACCCCCCAAACTTTGGGGGTTCAATCTATTATATAGTCTTGTTCAGTTGATCTCTGCCGTCCACTTGTCGGCCATCTGAACCTGTGTCTGAGGGCTTGTCCTATCAGCCGCCTTTGCAGGCTTTCTGTTAATTGAAGTAACCAAAGCATCACTGTTCGCTAGTCAATTCACCATTAATGCGACTAGAGTGTCGGTTGCGTACACTTAATGGGTGGATGACAGCTTCCTTTCTTTAATGTCGGCTTGCCGAGGACTTGTGCATCCTTGGCGAAGTCCTTTCATGACTTGGGCCTCTCCCACTCATCCTCGGATTTGGTGCTCTCCTCGGCATGGGCCTTGGGCCCGATATGGAGTGGGTTGGGGTTGCCAAATATTTTGGCCCCACAATAGCTCCTCAAAATTTTGCTGCCTGGCCTTTCGGGCGGGGAGGAGGATTTTGATGTTCTCGGGTCCTTGTTCTGGCTTAGCGAACTTTGTCTTTTTGTCAGTGTCAAAAACCCTTTCAACTGCCAAGAGGACGTTCTTGGCATTTTGGTATTTGGAGCGCACCTTCATTAAATTTCGGCGGCTCTGCGTCCTCCACATTCAACGGTGTGATGATGAATGGACGGTAGGGATGTTTCTGACTCATTGGGCAGGAAAGCCCGTGCGGTTATTTTTTAATTAGGGGCATATATACCCAATCGAACTGATTTAACCCCTCACTTTTGCATTCAAGAGCCCTTGCGCACATATGCTGAACTTGATCAAGCCTCCAATCATCCTTACGCCTCATTTCAACATAAAAGGCCTGTCCGAGGAGCATTTCCTCATTTTTGTAAGTCTTCTTCTCCCTCTGGTTCATACTTTTCCGCCTGAGTTTCTTGTTAGCTCTTTAGGATGGGTAGGTTTAAGAAGTTAGTCGAGTCTGAGGAGATGATGGACAAATTCATCGCTGACTACAAGATCCCCGATACAGTGGGTTTGAGGTACTGTAGAGAAAGGGAGTGGAATACTAGGAGAAAAGAGGGTGAGGTGGCGATTCCTATAATCGCCTTTCTGGAGGGTGGAATAAGGATCTCCATAGGGTCGGTGACGAGGGACTATCTTAGGCATTTCGGCCTATCTCGTATACAGTGTGCCACTAATGTATTTAGAATTTTAAGCTGTGTGGATGCTCTGAATGAGAAGATGGGGCTGAGGCTAACCCATCATGATGTGAACTGGTGCTACAACCTTCAGCGCCTGAGGGGGAAGTCTTATTACATGAAAACGAGGGACGATAGGGTCCGGCTCATCCAGTGCCTCTCTGAGTCCAGCAAGGGTCTGAACAAAGACTTCCTCATTGTGTCTGGAGAGTGGCACGATGGCCTTCATTGTCCAACAGTGGAGGGTACACCAGGTGGGGCATTCAGACTAGGAGAGGGTCTAAGTTTTTGTGTTTTAGTGCTCTGCTTTGCTTGATTTTTGACAGGAACTTGCTTTCTTTTATGTAGATCCGCGCGCTTTTGAGCGTCACTTCAGCCTGGTCAATAAGGAAGACTTGGAGAAGGTGCTGAGGTCGGAGATCTTTGTGAATAAAGACGACAACCAAGTTAGAGCCGCCCACGTGATCCTAAGATACGACCCGATCCAAAAATCGTTCTCGGCTCCAAAGCACATGATCCGAGCTAAAGATCCTCGGCTGCGTAGCATCACTGTAGTCGAGCACGGATTTCTGATCCCCGAAGGGTCTCCCATTCCCGAGGGCGTACCGTTGGTAGGTACTTCTTCATCAGCTCAAGCTGCCAAGGCTGAAGGGGAAGAGCTAGAGGAAGAGGAAGTTGCCGATTCTAGTCCCTCCGCGGGCGATTTTGACGTGTTTGACCAATTCCATTCGCCCGAGGACCCTTCCGGCGATTTGGGTGACCCCAGTTTACCTGAAGCGAACTTTTTATCCGAAGTAGCCCCTCCTCGGTCGAAGATGAGCTTCAAAAAGAGACCCTAGGCGAGCTTGCTGGCCCTGATTGAGGGGCAGCCGGGGAAGAACGCGCCGAGGAAGTCTCCTCCCAAGCTTCCTCCTCCCCCACCCCAACAGAGTTCACCATCTGGGTCCAAGCCCACCAGCCCCCTGCAGAAGAAGGATAAAGGCAAGAGGACTAAGGGGGGCGAAGAGTCTGATCCTTCCCAAGGTGATGGCAGCGCTCAGTAGACACCGAAACAGCCTAGGGTTGGGCGCCGAGGCCAGGAGAAACAGGCTACCATCCAGGCTGGGGCCCAGGCTTGGCTTCCTGCCCCTATGCTCCATGGGAAGCTTTTGATGGATGATGCCTCCCTCAAGGGGGTGAGGGTGCGCGTGTGGCTGATGCATTGGGGAGGTCCTTGCTACTCCCAGCGGACATGGCCCAGTTGGAGGCTTTGAGGAATAAGAAGGTCTTCCTCAGCCTCAAACAATACTTGGGCATGGTAAGTTTCCTGACTGCTTGTAATTCTCTTTATTTCTTGTTTCTTGGCTCCTTATCTGTTGCGCATCGGTTTTAATTGGCAAGCTATCTAGGCTACCTTCAGATTGGAGGATATAGCCAGTAGCCAAAGCAAGGCCGCGGGCTTAGAGCATATCAAGCTGTTGGACGCTGTGCAGACCATCAACGCCTCCAAGGCTGATCTATAAAAGGCGACGGACCAGTTGGGGGAGATGAAAAGGGCTTGAGACACCGAAGTCGGCCTGCTGAAAAACTGGCTCTAGATCAAACGGACCGCCTGCTCAAGGCAGAGGATCAGCTGAGGGTCGCTAGAGAGGAGATTGCAACCTTGGAAAAGAGGGTGCTTGAGGCAGAGGGGGCCAGAGGTGCTGCGGAGTCTGCCAGGGATGAGGTTGAGGCCTCCAAAAGCAAGGCCGCATAGGATGCCTATGAGGCAGGGGTGGCTGAAACAGAAGACAACCTTAGAGCCCAAGTGCCTGGGGTGTGCAGACTTTACTGCTCCCAAGTTTGGAGTGAGGCCTTAAAACAAGCTAGGGTTGAGGCCTCGTCCGACCTGTGGAAGGTGGAGAATGTATACTATCCCCTTGCCATTCGCAAGGCTGCCCCTTCAAGTTCTGAGGCCGAGGTGGCTGCCGAGGGAGCTGGGGTTATTCCTGGTGAGGATGCCTAGGCTGTTGTCACTTCGGACGAGCCCGCCAAGGAAGCTGATCCTCCTGGGGCCGTTGAGGTCAGCAAAGGTCCTAATGAGGATATACCTCTTCCAGCTGACCCTCTCCAGACTGCAGTCCCAAGCGAGGGCCACAAAGACTCTGAGACTTCTTCTGCCCAGCCCTCTGAGGGGGGAGTTGAGATGGAGCTGAAGGAATGACCCTCCGTTGCGCCTTTGCTTTGTTTTTCTTCTTTAATATTGTAATGACACATTTGCCTTGTATAACTTTTCAAAGACTCAGTAAAGTGCATATTTTATCTTTTCTTACTCGTTTTGCTTGTATTTTATTATATATATATTTTTCTTTTACTTGCATTATTCTGGATTTAATTGCGCCTTTGCTGACTACATTGATCATCGTCCTCTGTAGTGCTCATTACTAGTACCAAAGTGGTCAGCCTCGCCGTAGGTTTGGGCCCGCAGTCAATACAAGACCTTGGTTCTGTCCAGTGCTTAGTTCCTCGTAAAGTGACTAGTTTCCCCATAGGTTTGAGTCCTTGGACCATGCAAGACCTTGGTTCTGTCTAGTATTTGGATTTCCTTGAAGCAACTAGTTTCTCCATAGGTTTGACGCCGAGGAACGTACAAGACCTTGGCTCTGCCTAACACTTGGTATTTCCTGGGGGGGATGGTTTCTCCATTGGCTTGAGTCCAAGGACCATGCAAGACCTTGATTCTATCTGGTACTTGATTCTTCTTTGGTAATTAGTTTTCCCGTAGGCTTGAGTCCGAGGACCATGCAAGGTCTAAGTTCTGTCTAACACTTGTCTTCTGAAGTAACTAGTTTCCTCGTAGGTTTGAGTCCGAGGACTATGCAAGACCTAGATTCTATCTAGTACTTAGTTCTTCTTTAGTAATTAGTTTCCCCGTAAGCTTGAGTTCGAGGATCATGCAAGGTCTAGGTTCTGTATAACACTTGTCTTTTGAAGTAACTAGTTTTTCCGTAGGCTTGAGTCCAAGGACAATGCAAAATCTAGGTTTTGTCTAGCACTTATTTCTTCTTTAATAATTAGTTTCCCCGTAAGCTTGAGTCCGAAGACCATGTAAGGCCTAGGTTCTGTCTAACACTTGTCTTCTGAAGTAACTAGTTTTCCCGTAGGCTTGAGTCCAAGGACCATGCAAGGCCTAGGTTCTGTCTAGCACTTAGTTCTTCTTTAGTAATTAATTTCCCCGTAGGCTTGAGTCCGAGGACCATGCAAGGCCTAGGTTCTGTCTAACACTTGTCTTCTGAAGTAACTACTTTCCTCGTAGGCTTGAGTCCAAGGACCATGCAAGGCCTAGGTTCTGTCTAGCACTTAGTTCTTCTTTAGTAATTAATTTCCCCGTAGGCTTGAGTCCGAGGACCATGCAAGGCCTAGGTTCTGTCTAACACTTGTCTTCTGAAGTAACTACTTTCCTCGTAGGCTTGAGTCCGAGGACCATGCAAGGCCTAGGTTCTGTCTAGCACTTAGTTTTTCTTTAGTAACTGGTTTCCCCATATGCTTGAGTCTGAGGACTATGCAAGACCTAGACTCTGTTTAGTACTTAGTTCTTCTTTAGTAACTGGTTTCCCCATATGCTTGAGTCCGAGGACTATGCAAGACCTAGGCTCTGTCTAGTACTTAGTTCTTCTTTAGTAACTGGTTTCCCCATAGGCTTGAGTTCGAGGACCATGCAAGGCCTTGGTTCTGTCCAGTATTAAGTTCTTCTGAAGTAACTAGTTTTCTCGTAGGTTTGAGTCCGAGGACTATGCAAGACCCAGGTTTTGTCTAGTACCTAGTTCTTCTTGAGTAACTGGTTTTCCCATAGGCTTGAGTCCGAGAACCATGCAAGGTCTTGGTTCTGTCCAGCACTGGGTTCTTCTAAGTAACTAGTTTCCCTGTAGGTTTGAGTCCGAGGACTATGCAAGACCCAGGTTCTGTCTAGTACCTAGTTCTTCTTGAATAATTGGTTTCCCCATAGGCTTGAGTCTGAGGACCATGCAAGGCCTTGGTTCTGTCTAGCATTGGGTTCTTTTGAAGTAACTAGTTTCCCCGTAGGTTTGAGTCCGAGGACTATGCAAGACCCAAGTTCTGTCTAGCACTTAGCTCTTCTAACTGCTTGAGGCTAGGGAGCTCATCCTCAGCATTGGGGAGTTTGCCCTTAGAGCGGTAGCGGCCTTGAGCTTGCTTCGCCGAGGGGGGGGCCCTTCTTCGTCTAGCCCTTTCGTTCGGCGCGCCACTTCTGATTACGAGGCGTCTTTTGGGCTATTCGAGTAACGCACTTGACGCTTCGGTGCGCGAGGCGCCTCCTCATTAATATCCTTGCGGATTCACGAGGATCCAGCGGCTGATAAGCCCTTTGGAAATTTGGTGGAGTTAATATCTCCGGTAATTTCTCCTTAGGATTCTGTGCGGGCTGGCTTTCACCAGTTTTGCCTTCTATATAAGGCACCTTGGGGTGATCCTTTCTTCAATTCTCACAAACATTTGAGTTCAAATCTCACAAACACTTCGTTTTCTGGGCATCTCAAGGGCCTTGCCAGAACAGCAACCTGTGCCTCACGAAATGAAGTGGCCCTAGGAAAGGGTGATGACCAGGAAGCCAAGCCCCTTTCAGGAGCCGAGGATGCCACTCTGATTCTGGACGACACAATGGAAGCGGGGTAGGCAGAGGCTGAAGATCTTTCTTCTTTTCAACCTAGCCAGAGATGGGACTCCCGTTGCAGTTTGGAGGGGGATTCGAAAGGAACGTAACGTTTCTCCTCCGTGCGCGGATCTGTCGGCCCTCCAAGCTGGTAGTGATTCGTCGGCTCCCAGTCGTTGTGGGATTGGGAGGGAAACCAGGAGGAACCTTGAGGTGGAACCGTCATGCGCCGTGGCCTCTTCTTTCTTCTTCTTCCGAGCGTCGCAAGTGTTGGTTGGGAAGCTGTGGACTGCCTTAACATAGGCCTGTCTCCACCTCTCCCTCCAACACTTGGCTAGGCTTTAAAACATGCCTGCCTAGGCCCCTCTCTTTTTCTTTTTCTTTTAGCTTCAGCACAAGCCTATTTGGGCGTTTACCTTTGTAGTTAGCTTTAGAACAAGCCTGCATGGGCATCTGTTGTATAATGTAACCTCTCTTCAATTAATAAAGAAGTAGCCCCATTTCATTTCTTTTACTTCTTGCATCTTTTCATTTCTTTGCGATGATTGCCTTCTGAATGAGTATGTTGCCATTGGTTGTATTGTTTTTTTTCTTTTTACGAACTTGAAAGAAGTGTTGTTGTTGATCTTTCCACACCAACCGTCGCACTTGCTAATGCACAAGTTCTTCCCATAGACGGTGCCAATTGTAGGGACCCGGTTCAGGCACCTCCCTCTTGGGGATGGGTTGACCCGAGCCCAAGCGACCCCTGTACAATAAATTTGTAGAGAGTGGGTAGAAGAACTAGGCATTAGCGAAAGATACAATAGTCGACGTGGGTTTACAAGATCAATAACTGGAATTTGGCTAAGTGTTCTAAGGGAAAGTTTGTCCTCGGTCTAGTCCGAGGAGCTCTTCCCTTAGAACTAATGAATACAAGGGTTGTCCTTGAACACCCTGAAAACCCCTTATCTTTCCAACCGAAGGACCCATTAACCAACCCCCCAAACTTGGGGGTTCAATCTATTATATAGTCTTGTTCAGTTGATCTCTGCCGTCCACTTGTCGGCCATCTGAACTTGTGTCTGAGGGCTTGTCCCATCAGCCGCCTTTGCAGGTTTTCTGTTAGTTGAAGTAATCAAGGCATCATTGTTCGCTGGTCAATTCACCATTAATGCAGTCAGAGTGTCGGTTGCGTACACTTAATGGGTGGATGACAGTTTCCTTTCTTCAATGTCAGCTTGCCCAGGACGTGGGCATCCTCGGCGAAGTCCTTTGATGACTTGAGCCTCTCCCACTCATCCTTGGATTTGGTGCTCTCCTCGGCATGGGCCTTGGGCCCGATATGGAGTGGGCCGTGTTTGCTAAATATTTGGGCCCCACAATATTCAATTGACACAAAAATTAATCTACAAGTTAAAAACATAAATAACACACTCTAACTACAAGATTTTCAAAAAATTGTTAATTTTTTCCTTGAGAGTCGTAGCCAAACTTTGTCAAAATGAGTATATTCGTTTAGGGGCCTGGCCGACGTAGGAATAGTCAGACCAAGACGATGATGTGTCAAAGGATTTCATTTTTTTGGATAGGAAAAGGATTTCATTTTTGATTTGTAGTATCTGGTTGAAGAAAGAGCTAAACGGTAGTTAAGAGTGGATGTAATGTAAGATCACTGTACAACTAGACATGTGACCCCAGAAAGATATGAGTCATATGAACGACAAAACAAGCACAACAACACACACACACACGGAGAGTCAGAGAAACTGAGAAAAAAAAAAAGAGTTTGTGACAGTGGATGTGAAGACTCTGAAGCTTTAAAAAAGAAAAACAACAAAAGAAATGGTACAAGTTCTTCTTCAGTCATCACCACTACTGCTCCAATGTTGTTCCTCTTCTTCTCCTCCCATTCCTAGGTAATCATCTAACAGTTTTGGCTTTAAAAAATTGCAACTTTCATGCTCTAAACTTATCTTCTTCCTGATTTCTTTGTTAATTTTATTCTTTTCTTTTCTGGGTTGTTTTTATTTTTATGTGCTTTGTTCGTGTAAGAGTGAAGAGATTGTGAAATTGGTTATGAGGAAATTAGAGAAACAGAGAGAATTTGTGAAAATAAGTCAAATTCGATTACAATGAAGATACATAGGTTGAAGGTTGTAAACTCTACACTCTTATGGTTAGGAATGGTGCAATGTGAAATGGGTAGACATCTTTTTTGTGAATCTGTTTTAGTTAATGTGGGAAAATGTTTTGGGTATTGATGATCAATACGTATGGACTATGTTTCAATGCTGTTTTGTTTTTTTCTTTTTCCCACTCTCAATTTTTAGGAATTTTTGGGTGGAAACAGTTAATGATGGCTGGTGAATCTTCTGATTTTTATGTAAGTGGAATAGGTTGAAGGTAGTTTAGAATTTGGCGGACTAGATTTTGATATCCGGGTAGGACTAGGACACAATCAATGGTGACAAGTCAAATGTGATTGATATTTGGAGTGCATCATCTATGAGGAACTTAAAGGTGTGAAGTTTTCACATAAATTTTGGGCGTACTCCATGCTTTTACTTGTAATTCCCATGTGACACTGACGAACTCCAACAGGCCAACCATGATGTTTTCCCATCTTTATGTAGTTCCAAGTACATAATTACATGTATTGTTTATCCACTTTCTGATTCATGAACAATTAGGATATATATACTCTATTTGTTTTCCATAAAATTTACAGAAACGACAATATTTTGCTGCCCAAACAGGGCAATGGGAGGAAAAATAATGTTCAAGTTCTCTTCTGAGCAAACTTTATCAAGTAAGCTTGTGACCAAACATGTACTATCTGGGCTTGCTGCTTCGTTAATATTTCTATCTCAGACAAACCAGGTTAGTAAACAAGATACTGTATGTGCTAGCATTGAATGGTTGGAATTTTGATGCAGAGTTCCTAACTTTAAATGAAGTCCTATATTTCCTTCACTACTTGGTATGTAATTAGTTGCTATGCACAGAAGATAGGCATAGAGAGAGGGACCAAACTATTGTCATGGGCTCCATATTACAAAGATTATAGGCCAAAATTTACTTATGGTAACAATAGTTTTAATCCCTTCCCTTCCAAATATACTCAGAAGCTTGTTAAAAAGAGATAGTCTGGCTTTACGTTTGGTTTAAGTGCTGATTTTATTGGTATTTTTCTGTACTGTTTTCATATAAACCTTAAAATTTGAAGATGTTCTAGTTGGGTTGATTCTATAATTTATAGGGAATCTCATACCAGATTAGATGGGCTAGTGAACTTGCAAGAGCTAGAGATACAAGATTATTGCAATAAACTAGGCAGATATCTCCATATGATGAACATGATCTGTTTCTATATCAGCCTATTTTTCGTGGGCAGGTTATTGCTGCAGATTTATCTTATCGCCCCAATATATGCCAGCTGGCTAGTGCACCAGATGGTACATTAACTCTCCCACTTGTTGAGGGGTCTGATGAAAGAAGTGGGATGCTAATGATGATGAGAGGCATGACAGCCAAGGATTTCAACCCCATTAGATATTCTGGAAGATGGTTTGAGGTTGCTTCACTTAAACGTGGATTTGCTGGACAAGGTCAAGAAGACTGTCACTGCACTCAGGTATGCTAAGGATAGATATGATAGTGACTTGCATTGAAGACTGTCACTGCACTCACGCTAATGTGTATCTATCGAGATAGTGGTTTGCATGACAAAATTAAGCCTATTTTCTTACCCACTTTAGTACATTTTAAATTGGCCCTTCATATCCAAATTTATCATTGTATGAAAGCATAAAAGACGTGTAAAAGAATCTCCAACTTCCTGGTTGACAAAAGAAATGTTGGGCTGTAGCTAGTTCAAGTGGCAACCACTTGTTCGTCCAGTGCAGCTCAGAGATTCATGTTGTGGATGATGCAATAAAAGAGTTATATTGGAATCCAAAACATATATTTATATTCTGGTCTCTAAAATATACAGGGATCTTTCTTTGTCCTATTTATAAAAAAATACTACACTGGTCTTTCAGTCAATACTTTATGCCTACAGATTTCAGGTGCTAAATATACTTACTTATCAAATTACAGGGTGTATATACATTTGACATGGAGTCACCCTCTATCCAAGTTGATACCTTTTGTGTTCATGGGGGCCCCAATGGGTATATTACTGGCATTAGGGGAAATGTTCAGTGCCTTCCAGAGGATGATTTGGAGAAAAATGAGACTGAGCTAGAAAAGCAGGAGATGATAAAAGAGAAATGTTATCTTCGTTTTCCGACATTACCATTTATCCCCAAGGAGCCTTATGATGTGATTGCTACTGATTATGACAACTTTGCTCTTGTTTCAGGTGCAAAAGACAGAAGCTTTATTCAGGTAATTATATATTGGGATAAGACAATGTCAAGAACTTGTTAGTCATGTTTATTTGTCAAGTATCACATTGTTGTCACTTCTTTCATAGTCAGTCGAATCTTTTTTCTAGTTATGAAGGTTATAAGAGTAGTTGATGTAAATTTGTAGAGGGAAAACTCTGATGAGAATGTTGAGCAATTTCAACTATTGCCATTGCTATTACTGGACTACGATAACTTTAGAATAGAATTGAGTAGCAAACTTGTCAACTTGATGTATTCTAATGGATGTAATCAGTAATTTGTTTCAGAACACTGTCCATAGGTAATTTGTCTTTCTTTTTGATCATCCAAATTTCAATAAAGTATACTCATTGATTTTAGAGTGTGATCTCATAATATTTATGACCAATATGTTAATAAATGTTGTTGGCATCCAATATTGAAAATCCCCCTATTTAAAGTATATTCTTTGGTATCAATATTTTTCAGATCTACTCAAGGACACCTGACCCTGGACCTGAATTCATTGAGAAGTACAAAACTTATTTGGAGAACTTTGGGTATGATCCAAGTAAAATCAAGGATACTCCACAAGACTGTGAAGTAATGTCAAATGGTCAGTTAGCTGCAATGATGTCAATGTCTAGAATGCAACAGGCTCTAACAAACCAATTTCCTGACCTAGAATTGAAGGGCTCTGTTGAATTTAATCCATTTACAAGTGTATTTGATACTTTGAAGAAGCTCCTTGAGCTATATTTTAAGTAGTACTGAGTTCAAACAAATTGTGGTGTTCTTTTATACTTTACACTGACAACAGAATACACCAGATTATTTTTCCTATAAATCTTAATTGTTCAATATTATTTTCTTGATAACTGCTTGCAAAATGCAGACACTTGTACAGTATTGAAAAAACGGATTTATGATCAGTTCAATATAAGATTAACTGCTTGCAAAATGCATGTTGCTTTACCTATGGAGGTCGGTGCCAGAAAAATTCAGGCTTTTGTAATGCATGAACTACCTCAGACCAAAACTGTCCATCAAAAGATTCAAAACCTGACATTTTTTAGCAGAACTTTATCTGAAACTTCAATGTCATGTGGTTAAGTGCGCGCGCACACACAGTGGCTCCGTTTCATATTTCATGACTAAAATTTATTTCTAAAAATCGTTGCTTTAAGGTCTGTTTGGATATAACTTATTTTGCTAAAATTGAAAATTGAAAACACTGTAGCAAAATAATTTTTAAATGTGTAAATAGTACTGTGGGACTTATTTTTAATGAAAAAGTTGCTAAAAAGTGAAGTTTGTGGGTCCTGTAAATAGTACATAGGACCCACTGATGTGCTAAAAATGGCTGAAAAGTCAAAATTTTCGGCTACTATTCATGAACAGTAGTCTTTGTCTCCTCAAACGCGTGCAAAAAAAGAAAAAAAAAGAAGAATAAAAAAGGAAAACGTAAAAGAGGAAAACGTAAATGCTGAAATAATTGTATCCAAACGGATACTTAGGGATTTACTTGAACGTGACAAAATTATTATAAGTTCCACTTTGGGGTCATTAACAATTGCTAATGTCTCCTTGTCTTGTTTGGACATAGTTGTTTGAGATCTCATAAAACCAATTAATTAGATTCTATGCCTCTAAAGTAGGAGAAAGTATCTCTTGTTACATCTTTTTACCATCACATGGTATTTACTCATGGCTTGTTACAAGACTGCTGACTTGATATGTATTTAACAAGAGTTACTTTCTCCCAAATTAGAGCAACAAATGATTAAAACAAGTCTATTACTTTAATCCAATATCAAACCATTCAAAGTTCACATGTATATTGTGTGATAGGGGAATAACACAACTTTGACATGATTTAGTTTCATTAGTAGTGGCAATATTTTAAATACCATTAGCCTTTTATAAATGTATAACACCTTCCGAAGGGTATATAAATGCTCAAATAAATAAAATCTAAAATTAGGTAATTTTATGGCACTATTAGCTGAGATATTGAAGGATACCAAAATTTATATTTATATAATACTAAAAACTAAAACGTAGTATTTAATGTTGCCACTCTCATGTTGAGCTACATCAGTAGCTATGTTATTTCCATCTTCTTTTATGAATTTGTCCTACAATTTTAAAATAGTTTTTATCAATTTTAAAATACTAATAAATATAAAATAATTCTCAGTCCTATATCCACCATAAAGCCCACTTCTTATAACTTTAATTCCACCATAAAAGCCTAAATTCAAAACCTTTTCAACCAAAACCCTTTGTGAAACCCTTTGTTTTCACGATTTCAACTTTCTGTTTTTCCTTTTCTTTTGTTGCACGGTTTCAAATTCCTGTCTCCCCACATTTTGTTTCACCATTTCAAATTTAGTTCCTTCCCCTTCCCTAACTTCTGTTCTACGATTTCACATTTAGTTCACACTAGCCTCTATCTTCCTTCCTTCTTGGCTTCCTCTCCTCACAATATATAAATACTAACAAAAGCTGCATGATTCAATTGATGTATCTCTAAATCCTAGTTTCTTTTGTGCTCTATTCTTTTGCTTGATTTTTTTTTTCCTTTTTACATTTTGTTACTGTCTGCTGTGATGTGAAAGATTGTTATGTTGAATTTACTTTCTAAATCATTTTTCTTAGGGTGTTGAAATTTTGAGAGATCAACCCCATCACCCTCAACCTCAAAGTGTTCGACCAAATGCTTGAGCCAAACTAAAAAAGGGGCTTTAATTAAAGGAACTTTCAGTTGTCAGTCAAGTAATAATGGACTAGGAAAGGTAACATGTCATAACATGTTTCTGATTTTTTATTTTTTTTAAATGAGACATGTTTCTCATTTTGATCATCAAATATATATACAAGTTTCTTGCTTATTGTCTTACTTAATTGTGTACTTTTGTTAACCGTATAATGTTATATATTGATTTAATTCGATATACATCTATTTTTGATTAATTCTATGGTTTTAAAATCCGGTACGATCAAAGAACTAAAATAGAGAGTGGTTCTTGGTTTTATGGTCGGACTGATAGTTGAACTGATAATATCATAAATAATTATAAAATATAAATAAATAAATAATTTTGTAACTAATCATTTTAACTAAAAAATTAAATTAAATAATAGTAAAACATCAAACCTTAACTTTAATTTATATATTAGACAGCCAAACTCAAGCCCACTACAAAAAGTATTTTAGTTATTCTTTCTGTGGGGCCTCAAATATCTAACAACTCCGGCCCATTCCATATCGGGCCCAAGGTCCGCGCCAAGGAGAATCAAAGCCTGAGGATAAGCGTACGAAGCCTAAATCATCATAGGACCTCGCCGAGGATACTCACGTCCTCGGCAAACTGACATTTATGGTGGGAAGCTGTCGCTCACCCATTAAACGTACGTCGCCAACACTCTGGCCGCTTTAATGGTGAAGTGACCAGCAAACCCAGATGCCTTGGTCACTTCAACTAATAGAAAGCCTGCAAGGGCGGCTGGGAACTAACAGAAAGCCTGTAAAGGCAGATGATGGGACAAACCCTTAGACACAGAGTTTGGATAACCGACAAGTGGACGGTATAGGATTAACTAAACGAGAATATATAACAAATAGAACCCCCAAAAGAAAAAGGAGGGGGGGAAGAAAGGAGGGGGGAAGAAAGGAGGATCTTTTAGGGCGTCCGATAACAACCCTTGTGTTTGTCAGTTCTAAGGAAAGATACCCTCGGACTGAGCCGAGGATGATCATGCTTCACAAACACTTACCCAAAATCATTATAAAGATCCTCACAAACACTTAACCAAAGTCATGGTGATTATCCTCAAAAACACTTGGTCAGATTCCTTTGCTATTATTCCTACGAATTTCATGTCATTCATTGCTTACTTTGCTGGTGCCTAGCCCTTCTACCCACACTTTACAAATTTTATTGTTTAGGGTCCATTACAAGTTGAGTCCCTACACTTTCATTTTTCAAATAACAAAAAATCACCGGTGAGTACATTATACACAAAGAAAAAAAAGAAAAGAAAAAGAAAGCAGTGCAAGTTAGAAACAATCTTTGATTTTTTTTTTTTTTTTTTAATATAAACTCTGTGATTGTAATTACTGTTTTTAAGCCGACTGGGATCTTAGCATATCTGGGTCTCCTTTGCTTCAACCATTGTTGTAGGTTCTTGATTTATTTTTGACGAATCTTTCTTCCACTATTTGTTTTTCATAAATTCCTCCACTACGGAATTTGAGAGGTTGCTCAATGCTTTGTTAGTGCACTTTGATTCATTGTTTATTTTTTTGCTCACAATTTAAATGTGGTTGTTGGTTTTTGAACAACTTATACGGTTAGTATTTGTTTTGGTATTCTTAAATTATTGCTTTTGGTTATGATTCTGTTGTGGTTGTGTTGTGTATATGGATTTTTCCTTAATTAAATTTGTATGGCTATTTAATTGATTGGTAGATTGGTTTAGAATTTATATTGTTTCAATGATGTCTAGTGATTATATGACTTATTAGTTAAATTTAGGATGTTGCTAGCTAATTGTCATGTAAGCCAAATCTAAGTTTAATATTATAATTTTCCTCTACAATTCAAAGATGCTGCACAGTAAATATATGTAAGCCTAATTTGTAGACTTTGTCCAATCGCCTAATGTCTTAATTATTCAAAAGAGTGTAAGCCAAATGCGTCTGTCAGGAATGGTTTTTTACTTAATTTTATATGTTGTTATAGTGATTTTACTCTTAAGGTTAGAATTTTTAGACAAATTTTGCAGCAGGTGTTTTGGGTCAATAACCAGTATAGGTTTGGGTGTGGAGAAGAAAATAGATGGATTTAATGCTGTGTGTTAGGGTAATAAGCAAGGATAAGGTTTAATTGGAGTTATAGGCTGAGGTTGCTGCATTTTGTGATACCCCAATTTGATTGATTGTGTGATATGTGTGGGTGTGTGATGAGTTCCACATCGGGTATTTACTGAGTTGAACTGAGTTTTATTAACAATTACAAAAAGTTTCAATTGTGACTAGTCCTTTTGAGATATAGCGCAGATGAGACTAGCGTTTTTTCTTGGGTCATTACATATGGTATCAGAGCCGGCCTGATAACCCCGTGTGGGCTCGGAGACACTATTTCACAAAGTGGGCCCTAACGAAGACATTAGAGATTTAAGTGGGGGAGATTGTGAGCTTCAAGTAGTAGGTATTGGGTATGGAGTGGCGTTGAGACTAAATAGGTAAGGCTAATGATGATTGCTAGGACATAAAGATCATGGGCAGTGCAAACATTGAAGCAAAGGAAGCCATCACTGATGATAGAATCAGTTTCATTATTGTGAACTATAATAAATGAGTCTTAAGAGAAAGGGAGAGTGAGAAGGAATGTGAGAAGAATGTGAGGGGGTTCATTTAAGGCATATGGGTCTTGGAAAGTGCTGGTGTGGACTAAAAGATCACTTGGACCTGTTATGATACTACAGTTTGCATGTTATGCTAAGCGACAAGTTCTATATGTGATTTTTGTTTTAGAGAACATGAGGATGAATTGTCTTTTATCTGTTTTCGTTTTGAGCATAGTTGCTGCAATTGACATAGATTAATCAATAAGTTTCAAGATATAAAAGGTGAAACTACACTATTAGTCCCTGAAGTTTACCCTGTGTGTGCAATTGATCCCTCAAATTTGAAGCGAGCATAATTAGTCCCATAAGTTTAAAATTGGGTTGTATTGGTCATTTTATTAACTTCTGTTAACGGTGTTACTTACGTGGCTAATTTCACAATGACTTGACATTTTCTTTAATGATGTGGCATATTTTTAATTAAAAAATTACAAACTAAGTGAGAAAAAATATAAACCGGTACCAAATTTAAAAAAAAAAAAAAAAATTCTACCTACTGTAAAAACCCACAACGAGAGAGAAAGGGAGAGAGAGGAAAGAAATAAAACCCCATAAAACAAAAGAAAATGAATAAAGATAATTAGAGAGAAAGAGAAAGAGAACGAATAAGAAAATAGCCAGCAAGGGTCGTTGGCGCCACCCTAGGTGTAAAGTGAATTCCCAGAACCTGACTGTAAGGCCCGTTTGAGCCAGGAGGGCGTGTAGGGCATGTGTGTGGTATAGGGTTGCTTAGGGTATGTGTTACGAAATGCAACGGTTGTGAGAAAAATATGATAATTTAGTGTTAAAATTAGGATAATATGGATAAGTTCTGGAGATCCAACTCCTCTGTCAGCTCCAGGACTGGTTGTCCTCCTGATATTATGAATGAAGAAGATCACACTGTTGAAGATAATGAGGTCCCTGATTTCCGAAAATGGAACATTCCCAAAGTTGACACTAAAACTGTTTACAAAACTAGTTGGGCTGAAACCACTTTTCATCCTGTTTACAAAGTTCGAACTGTTGAACAAACATTTTCTATTTCAAAAGTTCATGAAAAATGTTGCCTGTTTTCCAAAAGAAATATTAATGATTTCATTGCTAAAAAACTCAGTTATTTGCATATTGGTTTGGTTCAAGTTGCTGTTAAACCACTTACCCGAAAGGGTATTAATGCTTCTATTCTCATGTGTTTACGAGATGCTAGATTTAAGGTATTTAAAGATAGCATTCTTGGTATGATCACTGCTTCTTTGTATGATGGTCCTGTTTACTTTAACTGTTATCCTGATATTACTCTTGCTTTGGATGATCCTAATATTGTTAAAGCATTGACTCTGAATATTGCTTCTTCTGGTTATATCATGGATGAAGGTAGTAAACCTTTTGCTTTGATTTATCGTATTTATTACAGACTTTTGGGTACTCAGTTAAATCCTTGTTGTTTGAATCCTAGAAAACCCTCTGGTAAAACAATGTTAATCACATGTTCAACTCCTGATGCTAAGGTTCAAGTTCCAAAAATGATTCAATGGCAAGATATTAAGCTTCCCACTGAATGGTTGTTGAACCAAGAATCCCCTGTTCCTAAACCTGTTTTTGATGAGCTAGATCTCACAAATATTCAACAATATCTTAATGGTACTGTTAAAATATGTTTTCAAAACAATCAACCCTTGAGGATCAACGAAGGAAGGCATTCCTTTGCTGGATCTGAAAGTATTTCAAAAAGAGATCAAGATCTCAATGAGTTTTTGCAAAAGAATTTTGAAAAACCCACTGATTTAAAGTTAAAAGGTGTTTCTAGTGACAAATCTCAAGTTAGCTCTGTTTTCTACTCTACTAAAGTTGAATCTTCCTCTCCGTATGGCAAACCCGCTACCGAAGAAGAAGACGATGTTAATTCTATTTGTCCATCTGATTCTGATTTCCCTCCTATTGAAAATCCTGTTAACCACTTAAGAGTTTTGAATGTTTTAAATGAAAATTTTAAAGTTGACATGGCTCTGATACCATAAAGGGGGAAGGGGACGCACAGATGAAGAGGGAGAGACGGAAGCACAGCAATAATATAGTGAAAGTAAATATATAGAGTAAAGTTAGAACAATAATAAGGTGGTAGAACCAACCAAGCAGTATATATCAAAATAATTCAAAGTAATTGAAAGCAGTTAATGAAAGCAATTTAGAACCGTCCAGTATGGCGGTAATCCGTCCAAGGTGGCGGTAGCAACAAGTAATAAAATGAACATTAACTAAAAATACTTATTTATTGAAAGTAGGTAAACACTTACAGTAGTAGTAGTCAATACAAGATCTCAACAGTTGAGGTTAACAGTTACAAAGCTTGAACTAGTCCTAGTTACAAGGTTTGTAGGAACAAGGTTATGGTGAACAAGGTTGTAGTCAACAAGATAATAGGAGAACTCTCAAAGAAAGCTTCTAAGGAAGTTCTAACAAGATAGTGAAAGTTCTAAGTGAAGTTTCTCACTAGAAAGTTCTGAGTTTAATATAAGGGACAACCCCCCTTAAATAGGCAAAATTCGGAGTGAACAGTGTCATGAATAGTAACAAGTGAATAGTAACGGATGAATAGTCACAGGTGAATAGTGACAGTTGAATAGTGTCAGATGAATAGTGAAAAAGTGAGTCTTTTTCTTTTTTGACTCCAAGTCATGTGAAGAGTTCAGAAGCATCCCACTCAAAGGTCTAGGCCTTCATTTTTAGGTCTAGGCCACATCATTATTGTCCTTAAAGAAGCCATTTGCACTATGATGGAAATCTTCAGGAGCATGCAATGAAATTTCCAACATATGATGCATAAGATCAGCAAAATCTCTGACAAAGGTCAATAGGAATATTTCTTTGAGCATTACTAGGCATAAGATCAGTAAAATCTTTGACAAAGGTCAATAAGAATATTTAGGTCAATAGGAATATTTCTTTGAGCATCACTAGGCATAAGATCAGCAAAATCTCTGACAAAGGTCAATAGGAATATTTCTTTGGACATCACTAGCAAAATCTCTGACAAAGGTCAATAGGAATATTTCTTTGGACATCACTAGCAAAATCTCTGACAAAGGTCAATAGGAATATTTCTTTGAACATCACTATGTACGCATGTAGTTGAATAGTGGCCATTATGCTGGCTAGACAAATAGAGAACAGTAGCAACAATAATCTGAGGACCACATAATCAATCAGTAGAAGGAACATCGGATGGATAACCATCAAATGGATCAAAAGGACCTTGTGGAGAATCACATTCGCGCTCATGGTAAATAGCATATCGGTTGCAAAACCCACAATATAAAATTGGCTCACCCATTGGTCTTCTTCCTGGGATGAGAAGGCTCTTTGGATTACAATGATCTGTAATACGCAAATGAGCAATAGCGTCAACATGTGGCCTGGGACCAAAAACAAAAATTCTATCAGTGCTTCCCATGAAATGATAATCCTTCCACAGGTTCTGAGCAACTTCACTAATTTGATTATTAAAATAGTTTCCCCAACATTTTGCAAGAGCATAAGGATCTTTGAAGGACAAATGAGAATTTCCTTCAAGCCATTGCCCCTGATGAGTGTGACCATTGATGAGAATGAGATGTTTCGAGGGCTGAACATTCATCCAATTATCTCTTTCCCATCTAAGCAAAGTACTCCAACATCTGATGGAAATAGAATGACCAACAAATTTTTTAATGGCATCTTGAATAATTTGAGGAAGTTGACTGGCTTGATAATGGCTTGTTAATTTTAGGAATCTGATAAAGCCATATTCAAACATATGGGAAAGCCAGTTGGGATCCCTATCATCATCATCATCAGCAACAAAGTAACCATCATCATAATTAATTAGGAGACCAGGAAATGGGTGTGTCTTTTCATACACTCTGAGAGTACTCCCAAAGTGTTCTTCCCATTCCAATTGGATAAACACATTATCACCTTTATCAAGTTCATCAGGATCAGGAATAGTGGCTGTAACAAGTTTCTTGAAACATTTGAACCATAGGTCGAAAGACCTAAACATAGCCTTGCTTCTCAGAATACGTGATTGTATATCTGAAGGCAAGTTGGCAAAAGCACTTCTTAACGTAGATTGGGACTTAAGGCTCAATCTAGAATAATCAGTGCCCATTATAGTCATTTTATCCTTTGAATGGATATCCTCTTTGCCAAAGAGTTGACTAGTGTAAGGATCATTTGTAACATTTGGATAGTTAACAAGTTGGCTTCTAAAAGCCCCAATTTCTGAAGCAAGGTTTGAAACAAGGTCATTATTTGAAGCAAGAGGGTTTTCTGAAATAAGGTTAACATAATGGCTTAGGTAAGCCTCATTCTGAGCAGAAAGGTTAACAAGGTGGATTTCAAGGGCTTGGAGGGTTTTTTCAAACAATTTGTGATGGTTTTGGGTAAAAGCAGAATAGAGATTATCAAGAATAAATTGAACAGAATCTGGCAGCTCACTATAGACTCCATTATGAAATTGTAAATTTCTAGATAAAACTTCCTGCAAAGCAATAACCATATCTCCACTGGAATATGACACCGTTGCCGGTACATACCCTTGAAGGGATGTTGATCCACTAGGTTTTACCCCAGAAGATGCGCCTTCATGCATTTCATTTTGGAAAAAGTCTTGTGCAGGAGCTTTTCCTTTGTTTTTCCTCTCAGTCGAGGGAGCCATAATAATCCACTTATTAGTGGTATAAATACTAATATTACCCATTTAGTAGTGGTATTTATCCTTGCATCAATGCTCGATTCCTGCAAAGAATCATTAGGGATATTAAAGTCATTGGTAATAGTAGATAATTTGGCACTACTAGGATTACCTTCAAAATTGTCTGTGAAGCATGTAGCAGGAGAATCATAAGACAGATCTAAAGTATCATTAATATCAATTTCAAGTTTTGAAACAAATTTAAATTTTACTTTCTGTCCAAAAGGAGCAGTAGTAATACCATCATTATCAACAAGGAAAGGATACAAAGCATTTATAAATAGCAAACCAAGAATCACTTTATCAGTCATATTTTTAACAAGAACAGAAGGAATCTTGAAACAGACATCATCATGGCAAATATGAGCATTATTCAATTCATATTTTATTTTCATTTGAGAACCAGTAGCAGAAACCAATTTTTCAGTTGATTTTTCAAAATATTTCGAAGGAATCAATCCTTCTTGGATACAATTCATATCCGCACCAGAATCAATCATAGCAATTACAGTGAAATGGTAATCATGAGAAACAATAATTTTAACTTTTGTAAACCATTTTGGAGGAATTATTTTGTTAACAAGAGCAAGTTGAGAATTAATAATACCTTTATCAGAAAGAAGAGCCTGTTGACTGGATTCATCTCCATCCTTGTGCTCATCTTGTTCATTATCAGAATTATTTTGATCAATTTTTAATATTAACAATTCTTGTTTGAGATTATGATTATCACTTTTAATATTTTTAATTTCAAGTTTTAATTCACTTATCTCTTGTTTAACAGTATTAATTTCACATTGGAGGTCATTAACAGTTAAATCTTTGGATTTCTTCTTATTGAATCTTTCCAAAGTTTCTTCAAAACTTATTGTTGATTTAAGTTTTTTACCAGTTTCACCTTTTAACAAATTTTTCTTAAATTTATCCAAATATTCTTTTTGTAATTCAGGATTTTCAATTTGACCAATCAATTTAATTAACAAGCTTTCATTTTCTTCACCTTTAGTGAGAGTATTAACAGATTTAACAATATTGCAACAGGAATCTCGACAACCAAGTTTAATATTAAGAGAATCAGAGGAATCATCAGCAGAATGATAGTAGGAATCAGTTGAAGAAGAAAAATCATCTTCCAAAGAATCAGACGAATTGTTTGATTCGAGGATTTTGAATAATTCTTCTTGATCATTATCATCAATTTTCAACATGTTAAACTTGTTTTTTAACTTGCCAGGTTTTTGTTTACAATCTTTACTAAAATGACCAGGTTTTCCACAATTGAAACATTTACCTTTCCCTGATCGCTGATTAACATGTTTTTTAGAAACATTTTTCTTTTTAGCATAGAAATCATTAAAATTAGTTTTATGTTTTTTATGGTTATCATTTTTGTAACTTTTATCATATTTTTTTACCCTTTTGTTTAGAAGGAGCAATTGAGGGCAAACCATATTGTTCACAAAAATTACCCATTTCATATTTAGCTTTTCTTTTATTTTTTTGTTGGTATTTTAACAGTTTTTCATCATTGCACATATTAATTCCAAGTTTTTTAATAGTGCTTAAAATATCACCATAGGTTAAATTATCATAGTCAATAGAATCATTTTTACCAATTAATTCTTGTTTTACCTTATGAGCAAAGATAGGAGGCAGACTGTCAATAAACTTTTCTTTCCAATAAGGCTTGAAACAGTCCTTCCGCTGCATCACTCTGGAAAGGAAAACATCTTGGTACCATCTATAATCAGACATAGTAGGGCATCTCAAATTATTCAACAAATCAGAAATTCGAGATGAAACATTAGATGGAGTACCAACAAAATGTTTGATAATAGTATAAATCAAGGTATTAACACCATCAGGAACACCTCGACCAATACGATCATCAAAAACAGGTTTAGGAACAGGGGATTCTTGGTTCAACAACCATTCAGTGGGAAGCTTAATATCTTGCCATTGAATCATTTTTGGAACTTGAACTTTAGCATCAGGAGTTGAACATTTGATTAACATTGTTTTACCAGAGGGTTCTCTAGGATTCAAACAACAAGGATTTAACTGAGTACCCAAAAGTCTGTAATAAATACGGTAAATCAAAGCAAAAGGTTTACTACCTTCATCCATGGTATAACCAGAAGAAGCAATATTCAAGGTCAATGCTTTAACAATATTAGGATCATCCAAAGCAAGAGTAATATCAGGATAATAGTTAAAGTAAACAGGACCATCATACAAAGAAGCAGTGATCATACCAAGAATGCTATCTTTAAAAACGTTAAATCTAGCATCTCATAAACACATGAGAATAGAAGCATTAATACCTTTTCTGGTAAGTGGTTTAACAGCAACTTGAACCAAACCAATATGCAAATAACTGAGTTTTTTAGCAATGAAATCATTAATATTTCTTTTGGAAAACAAGCAACATTTTTCATGAACTTTTGAAATAGAAAATGTTTGTTCAACAGTTCTGACTTTGTAGACGGGATGAAAAGTGGTTTCAGCCCAACTAGTTTTGTAAACAGTTTTAGTATCAACTTTGGGAATGTTCCATTTTCGGAAATCAGGGATCTCATTATCTTCAACAGTGTGATCTTCTTCATTCACAATATCAGGAGGACAACCAGTCCTGGAGCTGACAGAGGAGTTGGATCTCCACAACTTATCCATATTATCCTAGTTTTAACACTCAATTATCATGTTTTTCTCACAACCGTTGCATTTCGTAACACATACCCTAAGCAACCCTATACCACACACATGCCCTACACGCCCTCCTGGCTCAAACGGGCCTTACAGTCAGGTTCTGGGAATTCACTTTACACCTAGGGTGGCGCCAACGACGGCAAGAAGGGAACAAACAATTTGTAATGGTTTTGGGTAAGAGCAGAATAGAGGTTATCAAGAATAAATTTAACGGAATCTGGCAGCTCACTATAGACTCCATTATGAAATTGCAAATTTCTAGATAAAACTTCCTGCAAGGCAATAACCATATCTCCACTGGAATATGACACCGTTGCCGGTACATACCCTTGAAGGGATGTTGATCCACTAGGTTTTACCCCAGAAGATGCGCCTTCATGCATTTCATTTTGGAAAAAGTCCTGTGTAGGAGCTTTTCCTTTGTTTTTCCTCTCAGTCGAGGGAGCCATAATAATCCACTTATTAGTGGTATAAATACTAATATTATCCCACTTAGTAGTGGTATTTATCCTTGCATCAGTGCTTGATTCCTGCAAAGAATCATTAGGAATATTAGAGTCATTGGTAATAGTAGATAATTTGGCACTACTAGGATTACCTTCAAAATTGTCTGTGAAGCATGTAGCAGGAGAATCATAATACAGGTTTAAAGCATCATTAATATCAATTTCAAGTTTTGAAACAAATTTAAATTTTACTTTCTGTCCAAAAGGATCAGTAGTAATTCCATCATTATCAACAAGGAAGGGATACAAAGCATTTATAAATGGCAAACCAAGAATCACTTTATCAGTCATATTTTTAACAAGAACAGAAAGAATCTTGAAACAGACATCATCATGGCAAATATGAGCATTATTCCTTTTCTTGTTTGACTTCTTTCCTCTCTCCCTTTCTCTCTCATTGTGGGTTTTTACAGTAGGTAGAAAATATATATTTTTAATTTGGTACCGGTTAATATTTTTTCTCACTTACGTTGTAATTTTTTAATTAAAAATATACCACATCATTAAAGAAAATGCCAAGTCATTGTGAAGTTAGCCACGTAAATAACACTGTTAACAGAAGTTAGTAAAAGGACCAATGCAACTCAGTTTTAAAACTTAAGGGACTAATTGTGCTCGCTTCAAACTTGAGGGACCAATTGCGTACACAAGGTAAATTTCAGGGACTAATAGTGTAGTTTCGCCGATATAAAACTTTTGAACTTGTGATTGGTGCATAAGAGAAGCAATGTTGGTGGTAGCTTTACATGAGTTTGATATTTCTCCGATCACAACTTTTTTCCTTAGCAAAGTGTGAAAAAGATTGTGTCCTTAACATTGTTTAATTTGACAACTTTTCAAGTGCATAACATTATTTTTTGAATATTATATTTGACAGCTTCCCCGTGGATCGCACAAGTTAGTGACTAATTCTAATAAAGTTTTAATTTGGAGACTCATGTTTGTCTATCAGAGGTGGTAATTGGTTGGGTTGACTAGATTGGATGGGTTTTGAATTAGGTCATAAATAAGTTAAGTATTTAATTACACAATTTTCTATTTATCTATCTATTACCAATTTAAATATATAGTATATAAACCTTACCCAACCCATTTAATCTCATAGATTCAGATTTTAGTGGTAATAACTTGTAAACCTAATATTGGGATACCTCAGTAATTTTACAAAGCTAATGAGATACAATAATAAAGAAAGTATTGGAAATATAGATTTATCCCACACTTTTTCCTGATCCAAACAGGGCCCTATTAGATTAATTCTCGATACACTTTCAATTTTTCACTTTTCAGCTTCATTTCCACTTTCTCCTTTGTTGAGCCACTCTCATTTAGTGTTTGTATTTTTCTGAAGTTTTTTATACACTGTTGATTTCTAGAGTCCAAAGTTTCTACCATTGACCACGTTAACCACCACCATTAAGCTCATGAGTACATTAGGCTACTCCTCCCAGGCCAATTATGTAATTTTTTAGTAATTGGATAATCTTCTTTTTTCATTTCCATTGAAGATCTGAGCGTCGAAAGTATGAGAGTTTTGTTGTTATTTTCGATTTTATGTACAGGTCATTGGAGTTGAAGGTGAAGTGGTTGAATGAGGAGAGGGAGGAGCTTGAAGGAGGAGACATAGACTATTGATCTGATGAAGGATTGAAGACAGCGCCACCAAGCTCCGCCTTCAAGGCTGCATCGAGGGAAGTGCCACCCAAATCTCGCTGAGTACAATTTAATTGTGAAAATCACTAAGGGACTATTTTGATTTGGTTGTAAATATGTAAATATACAGGATTAGATCAACAAAATTCTCTCATTCTTCTTCAAAATTGTCAATCTCCTGTTATAAATTTTTTTTATTTTAAAAATGTCAATCTCCTATGTTTAGATCTGTATATGTTGGATTTCATGAGTTTTATTTATTTAGTTATTTATTTTTAAAAAACTAATATTAGTATAGGTGAAAAAAGAAGATGGGTAACCAACTAATTTACCCATTAATACCCATGGGCACCCAATATTACCAATTTAACCAATTATTATTCCTTAATTGGGTGGTTAAGATTTACTTAGAATATAGGTGGATCATGGACGGTTTAATGGGTTTTGGTTCATTTTTGCCACCCTAATGAAGGTGAATGTCCACCCCGTGTAGTCAAACATATCATCAAATTGAGACAAATGATGCATTACACACAAACCTATTTATAGCAAGTAGATTGAGTTTAAGAAGATAGAATTTAACAACAATAAGTAAGTTCGTTTTATACTTTATACACCAAAAATTATCTGCTATGAAATTACACAGATGAATGACATAGCATCCTTAGCTGTACTCACAGAAAATCATGGAGTCTAAGATTAAGAAGCAGTTGAATTAGTGGCTAATAGAACTGTGATACAAGTAGACATGGCAAAACGGATCAGAATTTTCTAACCCGACCCGACTCGAAAAATACCTGACCCGACTCTATTTTTTTGCGGGTCAATCCGACCCGACACAGATAACCCGTAACCTGACTTGTTAAAAAAAAATTTGCAAATTTTTTTTTTTTAAACTACGTCACGATACTAAGTGCATAAAGCACAAAGCACTAAGATGGTAGAGCCAAATCAATAGACATAAGGCAATAGTCAATAGTCAATAATCAATAAATTATTAGACTACAAGAAGACAAAACAATAGTCAATATCTTTTCCTTTTTACATGCAATTTGCTTTGCCTATTTGATTTGGAGGGATTCACAAATCTAATAAAGCTTCAGCTCTGCCTCTGCCTCCACAGGACCATAGAGACATGACATGAAAATAAGACTAGACTTAGATAACACAACCATTAAAAAAAAGAAAAAAAATCTAATGCAATTGACCAGCTTAGCCTGCTGGTGCTGGAGTCCAAAGCCAAAATTGTGATTCACAAAACCACATGACACATCCACGGACCACAAGGGTCAAGGGCCAAAGTGGTAAAGCACTAAAACTTCCTCTGCCCTTCTTTTCTTTTCACACTTTCACACTTTTTCAGTTTCATCAAGCTTGCGCCTCTCTAGTCTCTACCTCTACACTTTTAGGCTCAGCTTCTCTCCGCCTCTACGCTCTACTCTTTGTGCTATGTTTTTTTAATAATAAAGATTGTAATGCTGTGTGGTTTTATTTTTCATTGCAATTTTTTTAATGATTAAGAATTTGATCATTGTGAAAGTGGTCGTGGTACCAAAACAAAAAAATCTCAGTTGGACTTGTATTTAGAAGAGCCTAGACTTGACAAAAAGCAAAATTCAAAGTTGGAAGTTCTCTCTTGGTGGAAAGAGCATTACAATCGGTTTCCAGAGCTCTCTTTAATGGCAGGAGATCTTATGAGCATTTCGATAACCACTGTTACTTCTGAATCAAGTTTTAGCACTGAGAAAAAAATTCTTACTCTGTATCGATCACGTTTTTTACCTGAGAATGTGGAAGCTACGTTATGTACTAAAAGTTGGCCATATGGATTTGAAGGTAATTTAATTTTTTTATAGTCATAATTATACAATTTTAATTCTTTATTGATTTGCTTTCATGGTACATTAAGTTATATTAAAATATTGTATTGTAGATGAAGATGCTGATGAAATTGGCCAACTTGAGCTACAATTTGCAAGTATGAATATTTGCAGTGCTGAATTTGCTACCAACGTTGAGTAGATTAAGAATCTGAGATTGAGGTGTAATTCTTATAAAATATTTACTTATTCTTCTTTACTTAATATGTTATGTTTATTTTTAAATCTTTTTTTGTTTAGTTTATCTTTCTAAGTAATCTTACTTTACTATTATTTTAAATGCAATAGGAACATGTGCATTTAAGAAGACCGATAACTTGCTACTTTGCTGGCTTACTTGTTTTGTTTGTTTTAAGATCTATCTCTTTTTGAAGATGTAAACTTGTAATTATATGCATTTTGATAATGAACTATTAACATTGAAGACTTTTTCCATCATGAATTTATAACTATAAATAATTTTTGTCATGCTCAAAACTATCAAAATTGGAAGGATATTAACAAGTGGCATTAAGTACAATTCATTTGCTTAACTGATTTTATTCATTCTCTCTAAATAAGTTGTCATTGATTTGTTTTTGTAATTGAAAAAAAAAAATTGTTTGAAAAATACAAGTAAACCCGACCCGCAACCCGATTGACCGGTTTAAAAATGACTCGTTTTGACCTGCGACCCATTTGACCCGCAAACTCGATTGACCAAACCCGAACCGGACCCGACCCGCCCGTTTTGCCACGTTTAGATACAAGTCCCATAGTCCATGAAGCCAATTTTCCTAAATTTCGGGCAGAAGATCTTTAGGTATTAAATTACTACCAAGACCAACTAGTATTTAAAGTATTTCCAAACTCTCATAGACACGGGAGATTCTTTTAGGACTAGGGACGCCTTCACCAAGCCATGCAAGCAGGGACAAAACTTAGAGTAGACCAAAGGGGGGTACGAGACACCCTACCACTTGAGCCCCTACGTAGAGGCAGAGGGTTCGAAGTTGCCACTTGATTTATATTCAGGAACCAACTTAAGTCCCTATGCACTAGACATTGGGTATGCAATTAAGATACGAGATGGAAAAGTGTTAGGCATGCAAGCTCACTCAATTGAATGAGTTGGCCTCCACTAGTATTGATAAGCCATTTTAAAAGAAGGAAATCATTAAAAGAGCCTTAATCCTAATCTTAGTTATGCACTTCGGCCTCACAAATGTTCTTTCCATTTTTCAAACACCCGTGAATGACCATTCCTAAGTAAAAACATGCTAGTTTTCTTGAGAAAAATATAGTCAATATTCTTACCAAAAATAAAAGGCATTTACTCATAGTGTTGGAAATAAGGTTTGAAAATTGTCCAAATTAATTAACAAATACAAAGCAGATTAGAGATATAAGATGAGAGTGTAGAGAGATATAAACTATCAATTTAAGCCGAGGCATGGAACTTAATCCGTTGTCTTAAAGAAGCGATTTCACCCTCACTGAAATGACTCTGTCGGTGTAAATGGCTTAGGCGGCAGTTCTGTTAATGTGCATTCATAAACAGAACTTCGAACTTGTCATTAGGGCTGGGTTTGGATTGCGTTTTGCGTTTACGTTTCAGATTTTTTTTTTTTTTTTTTTTTTTTTTTTCGAGCTTGTTTCTGCTTTTAGAGACAAAGAGTACTGTTCATGAACAGTGCGCGCACTGTTTATCACTGTGCGCGCACTGTTCATGAACAGTGCTTTCACTGTGCGCGCACTGTTCATACACTGTGCGCGCACTGTTCATGACTATTTTATTTAAAAAATATTAAAAATGGGTCCCACAGTACTATTTACACATTTAAAAATTATTTTGCTACAGTGTTTTCAGTTCAGTTCAGTTCAGTTCAGTAAAATAAGTTGTATCCAAACGGACCCTAGATGCCCAATATAAAGATTGAAGAAAGATAGAGGAAATAGTATATTAGATAAACTCTATTTATTTATTTATTTATTTATTATTATTATTATTTTTTTATGCTCCTCACCGGTTTGGAAGAGGAATGGTCTTTTGGTTATATAGAAGAGCCAATGGAATACTTTCAGCCAAAGAGTTGACAAAACCCAAACGCAAAATTTGAGAATCTGCCGTGATATAAGCACTCCATAATTATCCCTTTGATTTCCTATAGGAATATTTGCTAGAGACTTGAATTGATTAATGCGAGATAGGTGAAAGTGAGAAAGGAAAGTACTGATATTTTGGAGGGGCTGGTTTTGTTTGTGAATAAAGAGAAAAGGCCGTGGGTTATGGGGTAAAGCTGATGGTCGGGTTGGTGAGTTTAATTCTCTCCAACCACATCCACTAATTTGGTCAACAGCAATACAGGTGGCACCCACCATTTAATAAAATTAGTTTCCTTTTACATTTTAAAAACATACCCAACACATAGTGCGGATTGTACACTAGTTTTACATATTATATTTGAAAAACAAAATCCATCCAAAACTTGTCCCATGTATATTTCCATGAGTTGGGTCAAATGCATTTAGGTCGGGTCGAGTAAATCTAATATTTTTTTTTATTTAAAAAAATTTAAATTCAATAGTTGATGGAGGAGAGATTTATCTCTCTGTAAGTTCTCAATTGTCATGACAATTCATAATGTTCAAACCACTAAAAAAAAGTGAAAAATTTACTATCTCATTTTAAATGCTTATATCATTAGTCTAGATGGTACCTCCCCCATGCACTAAGTGCATGGCAGTATGGGGGAGACTTAGTTTGAGCTTGAGGTGGGATGTATTTTGTGAGTATATATTACTAAACCCTTTTTAAAAAAAAAAATCCAAAAAATATTTAGAAACTAAAAGATCACCTAAATTGTTGAAACCTTAGTATGTATTAGATATAATTAACATTTTAGTAATTTAAATGCATAATTGAGTCAAATTTGCGTATTTAAGTATATTAAAACCCCTTATCAAACCCTAGAGGGATTTTTATTTATTTATTTATTCCAAACCCTTACTATTAGAGTATGGTCAAGTTAGAAAGCCCACCGCTCGCAATAAAGTTAGGTCCTAATCAATAACTATTAATTACTCATGATCTATCCTTTGTCCATACATAATATTTTTATGAACTACAAGTCCGTTTGGATAAAACTTATTTTATTAAAACTGAAAACTGAAAATACTGTAGCAAAATAATTTTTAAATGTGTGAATAGCGCTTAAAATAATAAAAAAATTTAAAAAAGTTACTGTTCACGCATTGGCATTGTTCATAAGCCTAAAATCACTGTTCATGGACAATGAATAGTGCTAGACACGCATCTAGGGAAAAAAAAATATGAAAGAAACGCAAATGTGGGTTTGGAAACGCGGATCCAAACCCATACTATAATGAGACTACATTTGCTCAAATGTGTAAACCTAACTCGTTGTAATCCCTAAATTCATGCTTCTCCAAATTTTATCATTTGTGAATTTTTTGGGGGGACAAAATGTTGGCCCCAAACTGATTTGGAGCTATTTTTTCAAACTCATTACATGGATTTATAAATATATTCATATATATTATTTTTATAAGTCACATGTATAATTCATTAAAAAAGTCACATGACTAAAATTATACATAAATGGTCTCTTTAATTATCACGTAATGGGTTGGAGAAAAATTGTTCTAAATAAGTTTGAAGCTAAATCTTTTTCATTCTTAGTTGCACAATGAAAATTCAATGATGAATAAAATTTTTTGGAATTTGCAATAAGTTCAATATTTTGAATAGAAATGTTAAATATTATTATATCATTTGTAAATTCAAGGCAGCAAAAAGGTTAATAAATTTTGAAATTGACCGATAAGCTTAGTATTTTTTATAGTTTTTTTTTTTTTTTTTGCTAGAAAGAACAAAAATGCTGTGAAATTAGTATGCAATGATGCACCTAATGTTATTGTGTTAACAAGATCAAGAATTTAAATTATTCAACAAACTAATACCTATAGGAATCACCATTTCAAGTGAAATAGGAACAGTTAATTTTACAATTCATATTTTTTTGTTGTTGTATCTATTAGTAGATAAGTTGTCACCTTATTTAAAGTTTTAAATAACAGGACACTAGATCTATTTGAAATGGTGAGGATCCTAGTTCCTCTCGCTGTTGATTTTAAACAAGGTTTTTGTATAGTTTATACGTATCTATATATGCTGTAAAGTTGTTCATACATCTATGTTGAAATTCAGTTAGTTAATTTACAAAGAAATGTATTTCAATAAAATTGATCGAGGTGCATTTTTTTAATTTGTTTTAAAAAATGTTAAAGTTACAAACTATTTTACAAATTGTTAATGTGATTGGTGATTATTGGTAAGTAAAATGTGATGTTAGTGGTAAGTCAAGATGAAGACCACTAAAATTTTGCCAAATCAACAGTTTGTAAAAATGTTGTAAAATGATTTGTGCGTGTAGTTTTAGCAGTTTGTTTTTAGTTTTGCCATAACCTTTGACCAAGTATAAACAGTTTTTTTTTTCAAACATGTTGCATAAATTAGTTTAAACGATTTCTTTATTTTCTAATACAATTGCTCCAGGAAGAATGTAACCTACCTTAGAGAACTATCATTAGTTTGTATTGGCAACAAATCAATGTGCGGCTATCTCAACCTAAGCATACAAAATTAGCAAAATCTTCAAACAGAAAATTTCCAAACCCTCCACTCTAAACCACCAATGCAACAGCATTAGGCCACTGCATAAATATATAAGGCTGCAACACTGGATCCTCATATGACAGGCAGCTCAAACCATAGTTAGCAACTCAAAAAACACCAACAGCACCACCGCCCAATGCAGCCAAATACTGAGCCGAGTGAGTTTGAGAATCTTCACTCAATGGAAATTGAAAATCCACAGGCTCCATATAAAAGGTTGGAGAGAGATGTCAGCGTAGGAGATGGTAAAGGGAATGACCTGCCTTCAATTGAATTGGTTTTCAAGGAGAAGGCAATTCCAACATGGAGGAATCAGTTGACTATAAGAGCTTTTGTAGTGAGCATTGTTTTGGGTACTTTGTTCACTGCCTTGGCGATGAAGCAAAGTTTTTTTAACGGACTAGTTAATCCTATAAACATGTATGCTGGGATTGTAGGGTTCTCCTGCATCAAAGCTTGGATCTTGATCATTGACAAATGTGGGATTTTAGGCCCACCTTTCACTAGGCAAGAGAATACCTTGATTCAAGCTACAGTCCTTGGAATCACTGGTGTTACTTCTTCTGGTACGTATGTTCAATTTTCAAGCAATGGAACACTTAGAGATGCTATTATTTGTACATTGCTAGCAGGGGCGGCCCAACATAATTTGAGGCCTAAGGCGAAAAATTTATGTGAAGCCTTTAATATGTAAATATTAATTAAACAAAATTATTTAATACTAATCAAATTAAGGTTAATTTGATACATTAAATACATAAATAATACCAACTAGACTAATGTTAATTTTATATAGAGAATTGAATATCATAGTTGAATCTATAAATATTAATAAAAAGAAATAAAAATATATTGCAATTGAAAAAGATACTTTATTTTGGATATAAGACGATGCATAGTTAAATAAAGTTGTAATCTAATTTTTAATTTTATATTTTGATTTTAAGAAAAAAAGATAGATATTATTTGGTGTGTGGCTTTGTAGAATATTATTTTACAAAAATCAAAGTCTCAAACTATTAGGAGAGATTAATTTATAATTGATGATTTAATACATTTGCAACATCTTTTTGAAATATTTTAGGGTTTCAATTGAGTTAAGGTTCTATTGGTCTCGTACTTTAAGAGTCTTAATAGAAATGAAAAAGAAAAATGCACTAATTAAAAGCAATATAAAATGTTCAAAATATAATGTGATATTGTCTCTCATTGATAAACTTCAACAATTTAACTAATGAATGTTTATATCACTTTTTTGTGATTAATAATATAGCAATTTGTAAGCCAATTGTAAAATTTGTAGTATCTTTAACATCACTAATTAAAAAAATGTACAACCTTTAGAAATATATATATATATATATATAATTTTATAAAAATTTGAGTCTTAAACTATGGAAAGTGGGGCCTTTTTTCCTAAGAAAAATTTTTTTTTTTTGGTGGGGCCTTAGGCCTAGGCCTAACTTGCCTAGGCCTTGAGCCGGTACTGATTGCTAGTTTGATATGTATGTATGTTATGGTTGATTTTGTTAAAAATGAATTCTGATAATTTATTTGAACACACAGGGGGCTTGGCAAGCTACATTTTTGGAATGTCCCTTACTACTGCAAAGCAAAGGGATCCAGTAATTGATGATAAGCTAAACATTAAGAACCCAAGTGTTGGCTGGCTTTTGGCCTTTTATCTTACTACATCTTTTGTAGGCCTCTTCTTTATCGTGCCTTTTCGAAAGGTAAGTCTTACAAACTAATTACTTCTTTCCTTTTCTTTATTTTTTCTATAGCAACAACTTATCAATTGTTGTAAAAGTATTATACTTCTCTAAATAAAAACTAATTATAGGTTGTTCATAATGTTTGTTAGAAATTTATTTTAGATGCACAAAATAATATTTAATCTCTATCGAAAACAATCTCTATAGTTTCGACTATCTTTCTTAGACCCCCACAAAATGAGGAGTTTTCTACATTTGGTATGATTTTTTTTTTTCCAAAAATTGTATGTATATTTGCAATTTTAAACCTCAAAATTTATTTTATATTCTCTATCTCCTTTTCTTTTCCTATTACTACAAACTTACTGACCTTTGTCTATCATCAACGTATTTACTTTATTAATTTAACCATATCTTAATTTAGGGTGTGTTTGGTTAAGACCATTTAAGATTTCAATTTTGTATGTATTATTGTTGGTTTTCAGGTTATTATCGTAGACTATAAATGGTTGTTCCCTAGTGGGCAGTCAATTGGTTACCTTATCAACTCCATCCAAGCTCCTCTTAAGACCAAGTTCGCAAGGTATTGCTCCCTCTCTCTCTCTCTCTCTCAGGTAATATATTTTATGCATAAAAGGGTTCTCATTGTTTCTGCACTAATTGAATTGTAGGAAACAAGTGACAACATTTGGCAAGTTCTTCTCCTTTAGCTTCATTTGGAGTGGTGTCATGTGGCTGTTTAGTGGTGGGAAAAACTGTGGCTTTAGTTACTTTCCCATACTTGGTTTCAAAGCATCAGACGCCGGGTACGTAAAAAGTTGACGCCATGACCTTATTGATGTCTTCTTCACTCTTCATTGCTTCTTCCATGATAAACCAGTTTATACAAGAGTGTCAACAATATATGGATACTTTATTTATAACTCATGATATATGCATGGCTAATATGTATATTACTCTTTTTGTTGGCAATAACATGCAGCTTCTATTGGGATTGGGCGGGTACATATGTTGGAGTTGGCATGATGTGCCCATACAACACAATCATATCAGTATTGCTTGGAGCAATATTAGGGTACGCCTACTTGTTACCAGAGATAACGAAGAAAAATGGAGAATGGTATACTGAAGATGCCAATACTGAGGGCTTCCATGGCTACGGTGCTTACAAAGTAATGTCTTCCTCTATTCTTACAACTTTATATATGTATATTATATTATATATCATCATTTGTAATTGTACTGCGCATATGGCATGCAAGCTTCATTCCTTTATATATTTATCAATATGGAGACTGATACATTTTTTTTTTTTTTTTTGGTGTAGTCCTTAGTTTCTACATCGATGATTCTTGGTGATAGCGTCTACCAAATCTTGAAACTTATTATCATTGGATTGTACCGCAAACACCGGGACAAAGACACTACTACTGCTCTTCCAGTTGCTGATCTACATTCCACTGCTGGAAGCTCAGCCTTGGAAATTGATGAGCAGTTCAGGACCCAAAACTTCCTCAATGACAAAATTTCAACAAAATATTCATTCGCTGTCTGTGCTGCACTGATGCTTGTTTCCATAATAGTTTTTCCAATAATCTTTCCCCAGGTCAAATGGTACTACGTTGTGGTCATGTACATATTGTGTCCACTCTTTGCTTTCAGTAAAATACATGCACAAGGGGCTACTGACATGACCATAGTAACTGCCAACGTGGGTAAGATAGCCATTTTCATCTTTGGAAGCTGGGCTGGAGTCTCTCGAGGTGGTATTGTTATTGCTCTAGCTGCTAATGGGGTCATAGGAAACTTTGTTTCCTCTGCTTCTGATCTAATGGTAGACTTCAAAACTAGCTACTTAACTGTGTCTTCCCCAAAGTCTATCCTCATTGGCAAATTCACTGGGATTGCAGTTGGTTGCATTATCACTCCTTTAATCTTTAGGTACTTCCAGGTAAATTATCCTGATTTGGGAATCAATTTTTCAACTTATCCTGTACCTTTTGCTGGCTCGACTAGAGATATTGCATCATTTGCTCTTGAAGGACCTTCAGTCTTGCCAAAGTACTGCCTTCTTTTTTGCTATTGTGCCTTTGCTCTAGGCATCATCATCAACATAATCAGAGATGTTTTGCCAAAGAAGTGGCGGACATTTGTTCCCATTCCATTGATAATGGCCGTACCAATCACTATCGGAAGTTATATGGCTGTTGATCTCTGTCTGGGGAGCTTGGTAGCTTTGATCTGGAGGTTTAAGAATAAGTCTCAGGCTGATGTTTTCATACCCATAGTTGGTTCTGGTTTGATTTGTGGAGATGGGCTTTGGACTTTGCTGGTTTCAGTATTGTTTTTGATTAATTGGAAGCCACCAGCCTGTGTAAGGTTTCTTAAGACTCAAACGGAAGAGTAGCAGAAGAATAGAGCTTGCAAAAAGTAACTTGGTCCTAGTTTGCAAAATCACACATGAAGATTTTTGTTTTGTTTGTATTGTTTTTCTCTTCCTTTTTGATTGCTATTTGTTTTTGGTTTTTCATTTGTTCAGTCGTACCATGCTTGTAATTATGTACCTAAAAGCCATGTGCGTTAAGATTTGCTAATCAGAGTCTCTAAAGCTAACTTCTATACAATTCTCCTCCCTTGAGCAAACCCCAGCACATTTATTCAATATTTTAGTAACATGTTAATCCATTTAGTGTCAGTTTGGTATGATTAATTTTGCAAACTTATTTCACTATTAAGCTTATTTTTGCTACTATTCATAGCCCCACTGCATTTTTTGGTATTATTCATGAATCTCACTGTACTATTTCAGCAAAAAATTTTCAGTTTCAGCAAAATAAGTGGATCCTAAACACACCCTTAATATATAAACTATTAACTTATTTTAAAAAGATTAGAAAGCCCACCGCTCACAATAAAGTTAAGGTCCTGATCAATAACTATTAACTACTCATGATCTATCCATTTGTCTAGACACAAATCTAGAGAAACTATAATGGGACTACATCTGCTCAAATGTGTAAACCTAGCTCCTTGCCATCCCTAACCCATGTTTCTCCAAATTTTATCATTGGGGAATTTTTTGGGGACAAAGTTTTGGCTCTAAACTTATTTGGAGCTATTTTTTCAAACTCATTACGTGAATTTATCAAATAATTCATGTATATTATTTAAATAAGTCACATGAATGATTCATTAAAAAAGTCATGTAATTAAAGCTATATATAGATGATTTCTTTAATCTATACGTAATGGGATGAAAAAAGATAGTTCTAAGCCAATTTAAAGTCAACTTTTTCCTTCTTGGTTGAAGAATGAAATTTCAATGATGAATAAAAAATTCTGGAATTCGCAATAAGTTCAATATTTTGAATAGAAATTTTAAATATTATTTTACCATTTGTCCATTCAAGGCAGCAAAATGTTTAATTAATTTTGAAATTGACCAATAAGCTTAGTATTTTTTTTATAGATTTTTTTTTTTTTTTTTTTTGCAAGAAAGAGCAAAAATGCCGTGGAATTAGTATGCAATGATGCACCCAATTTTATTGTGCAAACAAAATCAAGAAATTAAATTATTTAACAAACTAATGCCTATAGGGAATTCTCTCCATTTCAAGTGAAATAGAAATAGTCAATATTACAATTTAGATTTTTTATTGTATTTATTAGTATACATGTGGCCACCTCATTTAAAATTTTAAATAACAGAATACTAGATCTATTTGAAATTCAGTTAGTTAATTTACGTAGAAATATATTTGAATAAGATTGATCAAGGTGTATTCTGTTAATTTGTTTTGAGAATTACTAAAGTCACAAACTATTTTACAATGATGGATGATTATTGGTATGTAAAAATGTGATGTTAGTGGTAAGACTCAGATAAAAACCAATAAGAATTTGTCAAATCAACAGTTCGTAAAAATATTTTAAAATAGTTTGTGCGTGTAGCATTAGTCGTTTGTTTTTAGTTTTACCATGACTATTGACCAAGTATAAACAGTTTTTTATTTACTATTTATCATGTTACATAAATTAGTTTAAACGATTTCTTTATTTTCTCTAATACAAATTCTTCAGGAAGAATGGAACCTCCCTTACAGAACTACCATTAGTTTGCATTGACAACAAGTCAATGTGCGGCCATCTCAAACTAAGGATACAAAATTAGCAAAATCTTCAAACAGAAAATTTCCAAACCCTCCACTCTAAACCACCAATACAATAGCATTAGGCCACTGCATAAATATATAAATATATATATATATATATATATATATATATACAAGGCTGCAAGACTGGGTCCTCATACGACAGACTGCTCAAAATATATACATATAAACCACCAACACCAACACCAACAGCACCCACCGCCCAATGCAGCCAAATACCAAGCCGAGTGAGTTTGAGAATCTTCACTACCCAATGGAAATTGAAAATCTACAGGCTCCATATACAAGGTTTGAGAGAGATGTGAGCCTAGGAGACTGTAAAGGGAATGATATGCCTTCAATTGAAATAGCTTTCAAGGAGAAGGCAATTCCCACATGGAGGAATCAGTTGACTATAAGAGCTTTTGTAGTGAGCATTGTTTTGGGTACTTTGTTCACTGCCTTGGCGATGAAGCAAAGTTTGTATAGCGGAACATTTAATCCTATAAACATGTATGCTGGGATTGTAGGGTTCTCCTGCATCAAAACTTGGATCATGATCATTGACAAATGTGGGATTTTAGGTCCACCTCTCACTAGGCAAGAGAATACCTTGATTCAAGCTACAGTCCTTGGAATCACTGGTGTTACTTCTGCTGGTACGTATGTTCAATTTTCAAGCAATGGAACACTTAGAGATACTATTATTTGTACATTGCTAGTTTGATATGTGTGTATGTTATGGTTGATTTTGTTAAAAATGGATTTTGATAAGTTATTTGAACACACAGGGGGCTTGTCAAGCTTCATTTTTGGAATGTCCCTTACTGCTGCAAAGCAAATGGATCCACAAATTGTTGATAAGCTGAACGTTAAGAACCCAAGTGTTGGCTGGCTTTTCGCCTTTTATCTTGCTACATCTTTAGTGGGCCTCTTCTTTATGGCCCCTTTTCGAAAGGTTGGTCATACAATCTTCTCTCTTTTTTTGACTATAAACTAACCATTCTTTTTAGGAGATCATATTACAATCTTTTTTATTTTTATTTTTATTTTTTTGCTATTTTACTCATTAATAAAAAAAGAAAATTGTCACGTTTACAATATTTTCATAACAAATTTTAAATAATCGATTATTACTGGCCATTATTGAAAAGAAAAAAAAAATAATTTTAGAGGTTAATTCAAATTAGAACCAATAACAACTTTTTATCTAAGATTTGTTATAAAAGTGTTATACTTCTCTAAATCAAAACTAATGATAGATTCATATAATTTGTTAGAAATTTATTTTAGATACACAAAGTAATATTCGGCCTCTCTTGAAATCAATCTCTATAATTTCGACCATCTTTCTTAGACCCCACAAAACAGGAGTTTTCTGCATTTGGTATGCATTTTTTTTTTCAAAAATTGTGTGTATATTAGCAATTTTAAAACTTAAAATTTATTTTATATTCTCTATCTCTTTTTCTTTTCCTATTACTACAAACTTACTGACCTTTGACTATCATCAACGTATTTACTTTATTAATTTAACCATGTGTTTGGTTAAGACCATTTAAGATTTCAATTTTGTATGTATTATTTGTTGGTTTTCAGGTTATTATCGTAGACTATAAATGGTTGTTCCCTAGTGGGCAGTCAATTGGTTACCTTATCAACAGCATCCAAGCTCCTCTCAAGACCAAGTTCGCAAGGTATTGCTCCCTCTCTTTCTCTCTCACACACGCAGGTAATATATTTTATATGCATAAAAGGGTTCTCATTGTTTCTGTACTAATTGAATTCTAGGAAACAAGTGACAACATTTGGCAAGTTCTTCTCCTTTAGCTTCATTTGGAGTGGTGTCATGTGGCTCTTTACTGGAGGGAGATTCTGTGGCTTTAGTTTCTTTCCCTTATTTGGTTTCAAAGCATCAGAAGCCGGGTACGTAAAAAGTTGATGCCGGGAAAATATTAATGTCTTCTTCACTCTTCATTGCTTCTTCCATGATAAACCAGTTTATACTGAGCGCCAACAATGGGCACTTTTTTATTTATTTTTATAACTCATGATATATGCATGGCTAATATGCATATTACTCTTTTTGTTGGCAATAACATGCAGCTTCTATTGGGATTGGGCGGGTACGTATGTTGGAGTTGGCATGATGTGCCCATACAGCACAACCATATCTGTATTGATTGGAGCAATATTTGGATACACCTTCATGTTTCCTGAGTTAGAAAAGAAAAGTGGAAAGTGGTATACTAATGACGTCAGTCGAGATAGCTTCCATGGCTACAGTGCTTACAAAGTAATGTCTTGCTCAATTCATACAACTTTATATATATATAATTGTACTGCATATGGCATGCAAGCTTCATTCCTTCTTATATATTTATCGATTTGGAGACTGATACATTTTTGTGTGTGTGTGTGTGTAGACCTTCATTACTTCATCGATGATTCTTGGGGATAGCTTCTACCAAATCTTGAAACTTATTATCATTGGATTGTACCGCAAACTCCAGGAAAAAGACACTACTGCTGCTCTTCCACTTGCTGATCCACATTCCACTGCCGGAAGCTCAGCTTTGGATATTGATGAGCAGTTTAGGACCCAAAACTTCCTCAAGGACAAAATTTCAACAAAATATTCTTTGGCTGGCTGTGCTGCACTGATGCTTGTTTCCATAATAGTTCTTCCAATAATCTTTCCTCAGGTCAAATGGTACTACGTTGTGGTCATGTACATATTGTGTCCACTTTTTGCTTTCAGTAAAACACATGCACAAGGGGCTACTGACATGTACATAAGTGCCGGTTTGGGTAAGATAGGCGTTTTCATCTTTGGTGCCTGGGCTGGAGTCTCTCGAGGTGGTGTTGTTGTTGCTCTAGTTGCCAATGGGGTCATAGGAAACTTTGTTGCCTCTGCTTCTGATCTAATGGTAGACTTCAAAACTGGCTACTTAACGGTGTCTTCCCCAAAGTCTATCCTCATTGGCAAATTCATTGGGACTGCAGTTGGTTGCTTTGTCACTCCTTTAATCTTTAGGTACTTCCAGGTAAAATATCCTGATTTGGGGTTCAATTCTTCAACTTATCCTATACCTTTTGGTGTCGTTAGTAGAGAGGCTGCATCAGATGCTCTTCAAGGAGCTTCAGGCTTGCCAAAGTACTGCCTTCTTTTTTGTTATAGCGCCTTTGCTCTAGGCATTATCATCAACATAATCAGAGATGTTTCGCCAAATAAGTGGGGGAGATTTGTTCCCATTCCATTGATAATGGCCATACCACTCACTACTGGAGGTTTTCTGGCTGTTGATCTCTGTCTGGGGTGCTTGATAGCTTTGATCTGGAGGTTTAAGAATAAGTCTCAGGCTGATGTTTTTATACCCATAGTTGGTTCTAGTTTGATTTGTGGAGATGGGCTCTGTACTTTGCTGCTTTCAATAATTAGTTTGATTAATTGGAAGGCGCCAGCCTGTGTACAGTTTCTTAGGAGTCAACTGGCAGGGTAACAGAAGAATAGAGCTTGCTAAAAGTAACTTGGTCCCAGTTTTTTCAGAATCAGTCATGTGCCTACATCACACATGAAGATTTTTGTTTTGTTTTGTTTTTCTCTTCCTTTTTGACTGCTATTTGTTTTGTTTTGTTTTTGGTTTTTCATTTGTTCAGTCGTCCCATACTAGTAATTATGTACCTAAAAGCCATGTGCATTAAGATTTGCTAATCTGAGTGTCTAAGGCTAACTTCTATACAATTCTCCTGGTTTGAGCAAACCCCAGCACATTTATTCAATAGTTCAGTAACATGTTAATCCATTTAGTATAGAAACTATTAACTTATTTAAAAAGATTAGATATTGATTGTAAGCAGTCAAGTTTCACTCTCACATGTCATGTCTCTTGTAAAAAATTAATCAATTGCATCTTTTCTTATTTTAAACAAGTTAATGCCTTTTAATCAGAATTGTATGTCAGCTGGCAATTATTGAAAATTTCACTTCAAGGTATAATAAGTTAATAACTTATATGATTAAACTTACCACTACCAAAAGATGACTACATGATAGGATTGATACTCCAATAGGTGAAAAAAAAACAAACAGATAAGAAAATAAAGAATTTTTTTTTCTTTCTAATTCAAGCCTTTTGAACTGAAAAGCTAAGAATGAAGTCCTTGATTTCATCGTTAGCAGCCCTATCAAGGGCGGTCCGTCCATCTGCATCCTTGACAGTGTAACTAGCTCCAGCTCTTAGCAACTCTTCAATTTTTGGCTTGTCACCTTCTGATGCAGCCATTAACAATAAGATGTCTACAGGGTGGATATTTTGGTTTAAAAGAGCATCCATCTTATCATATGAACCCTCAACAGCAAGCATGCCCATGTAGTTAAAATACTGTAAGGCAGAATAATGTCAGCAATAAATTGCTCAGTGTAGTTGTATTTGAGACAATTGTCCTTGACTACATAAAATTATGATTAATCAACATTCAGATTACTTAATTTAAACATATATATGTTCTACATGACACGTTCAGGTCATGTTTGTTTTTCTAGTATATGAAAAAAGTAATTTTATTAACAGTAATGAAGATACATATGTAAGTACAGTTACATTTGATTTTGAGAAGTCTTGAGAATTAACCACAAAGAAACTTAGAATCTCAGGCTCGCTAGCCATCCTAACCAAAAAAGTCCTTCGACAGAACTTCTTGAATCCATTTAGAAGTTTATGGATGAAAAGCTCTGTTCCAACGATATATTTTCTAAAACATTTTTTGTATTTATTTGTTCTAAATCATAGAAACACGCATTTGTTGTAAACTATGGAGCACTTTGCTTCCCACAAACGGTTATATAATACTTAGACAGATGACCGAACACAGACATGATTGAATTACTTTGAAACTTCCTTTCAACTTCCACTATATAATACACACATGCCCACTCATACCCACACCAGAAAATGTAAAACTTCAGCCTGCCCCCTTGAAACTTAAACTAAAGTTTGCTGCCACCTAAAATAAATTCAGTGTTATCTTTTCTTTTGGTGGGCAAGGGATGAAGGGGCGTATATTGAGTTCAAAATAAGTACTCACTCTGTCAAAGAGAATTGTAGAAATGACCTGCAGCAACTTCTTATCATAAAAAGTGCTCATTATATTCAGATGTCAATATCTTAACATGACCCTTGACATCGAATTTTGTTGGCTGTTCTCTGTTAGAACTTTGAGGGTTCACATCACATATATAAAATAATTTTCCTGAGTAATGGCACACACTCCAGTAGAAATAGGTACTAGAGGCACAGTCGGATCCCTTATAATGAAAGAAATCGAGTACTTCAGCCAGCTCGAATTAAGCTGCCAAGGTAGCTCACAGAAGCCTCTGTTCCCTATTACAGACAAGGCTTCATCTAGTAGTCATTCCAGAACCACTTTTGGATCTGTGACAGCAACCCAAAAGAAGAAAAATAAAGGCAGCAGGCTCCTACCAGGCATATGTTCTATGGTGGGAGTTTCAGTCAACAATTGACCAATTGGGATTTCTGGTTTCAGATACAGGAACCTTAAATCTGATCTGAAGAAGTTGTAGGCTTAGATAATGCTCTCAGATAGCTTCAAGAAACCCAGCTTCTTGAGACAATATGTTATAGAGCTAGCCCATGCTCTATCCTGGTTCCCACATTTTATGTCCACAATTTCAACTATGTTAGATCCTTTCTTTTCACATATAAAATAATTTTCCTGAGTAATTCTTCTCATTTTCAAAATCTACCCTTTTACTTCCTTGGTGAGAAAATCCACATTTTTCATTCCAAGCTCCTGGGAATAGAAATATTTTTTAACTGAACAAGTTCTGTCTCTTTTTATAATTGTTTACATTCAATTTCTTAAACAACTGTGAGATGAAGGGACATCAACCACTCTGTACAAGAAGATCCATTTCCCTAATAAACAAGCAGATGCACCAAAACTTTAGCACTTGTATTGGGGTGGCCACCTGATATATCCTAGCCAATGCAGATTCTATTCAGATTAGAATTAAACAATCCTACTAAATTAGAGTCTTTATGTTCCATCTTCTGGACACAAATATTAATATGCCCCAGATTAAAGGACTAATATAACCACATAACTAATAATTAGAGTAACCCTTTTATCTATTAAGCCCAACTCAACAATCTGAAGTAGAATTACAAAATTAAATTAGATAATTATAACCCATTTATCTCATAATAACTAAACTCACCCTAATAAGAATAACTTTACCAGCACCAATTTATGCTCATTCCATTTTGTCCAATTTCCACAGAACCCAATTCATTAAAAACCACATTACTTTCACAAACTCTTAACACATATAATTACGTGCTCAAACATGACCACATTAACATAGACAAAGTTATATAGTTCAGAGTTAAAAGAAGAACCTGTTCAACATCATCTCTATCAAAGTCATCACGGGACTGACTGCCATAAATGCCAGCACCTTCAGCATCAACTCCATTTTTACCAAACTTGAACCAGCACTTGGCTCTGGAGCCATTGGAGGGTCCAAGTTTAGAGGGTCTGGCCCACCCCAACCTATTCTGTACACCCAGAAACTTAAGATTGGTTTTTGACAAGGAAGAAGGAGAAGTGGAGGGTTTGAAGGTAAAGGGCAAGTGGGTTGTACATGGTATTGAAGCCATTGCTGAGTTTCGGAGAAGCTGAACTCAGAGACGGAGAGTACTACTTTTATCACACTCCTAGTTCTATCCACTCATGTCTGGCTGAGGAAGAAATAATAGGGTGTATTTGCATTGTTTTTCTTGTTGTTATGTGAATGTGATCTTTGCCATTCTATTCGTATACTGTTTTGACCAATCGAGTGGTTCAGATTTGTTGACTTTTGTTGATGTCGTTTTAGTCGGTTGTATAGACTAAACGACAAATGTGGTCAGAACTGTTTTAAATGAAGTCGCTGTTAAAGATTGCGTATTCAGATGAAAACCGCTTCAAGAAGCTACGGGATTCCATTTTTCCAATTTTGGGCGTCCCATTTTTTTTTAGGGAGGGAGAAACCAGGCCCGAAGGTCAATTTTATTGCAGAAGAAAAATCAACGATTACAAAAGTCACAAGTGATTAGAGGAGCTATATTTTTAGGAGAGGATTCAATCTAGACTTGGAGCTCATTGCCAGAAACAGCTTTCTTGGCAAGAAAATGGGTAACTAAATTGTCTATGAGTTTGACATAGGAGAAATTACAACACCAAAAACCAGCAGCTAAAACTGAAATATTTTAATCAGATGACCCTACTAGAAAGTGGCGTCATTAAAAAGTGGCATTTGTGTCTAAAAAGTGGCTCAAGTATGCTAGAATTCTTTTTGCCGAGTGAATAATATTAGAATTTTAACCCCCCCCCAAAAAAAAAAAAAGAAGATGAATATTAGAATTAGAATTTTAGATGTAGGTCCATTCCAAATCGTGCTCTTACAAAACTAAAGTAGGTCCAATCTCCTCCTTATTTATTGCAGGTCCATTTTAATGAAAATGGGGTCACATAGTAATAAAACTAAAATTAGTCAGGGAGAAGAATAAAAAGAGATGGGAGGTATTTCTATCAGTAAGAAAAGTAAGTTATAAGAGTATATTGACTTTGTTAGAAGGGTCGTGTATGCTAATGAGCGTCGTTGTGCTCCTGAGGGCTAAGAATGTAGAATTTTATAATGTAATCAAGCTACTTTTTATAAAATAAAATAAAAAGTCACTTTCAATTTAAAATTCATAACTTTATTAGTTTTTGTTATTTCTTAATACAAATGAGACTCTTTCAAAACTTTCTTAACGAGTGTACAAAGATATCCATTAACAAAGAAACCTTTGTTAGCATAGGTTATAATTATTAGGTGGCCTTAGGTATATTTGGGAGACTTCAAATGGCATGCTATATGAGATTTTTTTTTTTTTTTTTTTTTTTTTAACGGATAAAATAAATAAAGAGAAAAAAAGGAAAAGAAAGAGGAGTTGTGGGTCATCAACAAGTGGCTTAAAAGATTGTTGGGAGAGTTAGGGGCCATAGACTTTGGTTATGTGGGGTGGCAATTCACTTAGTGGCTTGTTGCAAGAGAATGAAGGGATGGCCAAAAGGCTTGATAGAGTCATATGTAGTGATGAGTGGCGTATGAAGTATCCAAGAACAGAGATAGGCCATCTTGTGGCATCCAAATCAGATCATGCTCCATTTCTGCTTATTTTGAATATGGAGGTGGGAGTGGAAAGAAGTCATTCGAGTTTGAGGGGCTTGGGTATGAGATGGAAGAAGTTTAGAGATAGTATGTGATGCTTGGCAACACCTTATTGCTGGATCCATCCAGAGCTTTTATATTAATGTTGATCTACAAGAAGTGTCTTGAAGGCCCCAACAACATTAAAATTGCAAATTCTAGAAAAATCTACATTTGGAGCTTTTCTAAAAGTAGAATTCAAGAAAAGTAGAAGAAGGTGACAGGAATTCAAATAATTTTCACCTATCAGCTGCAATCATAAGATGAAGCAATTATATAGTAAGAGTGAAAATAGAGAATGGGAATTGGGTCTGATTCAAGAATACTTCAGGTTCTTTAGGTCAAAGTTTCAAAAGTTGAGCTTTTCAAAACTCAATATAAGGGTGCCTAAAAGTTCTATATTAAAAACTTGTCAAATTCCTCTACTTTGCTAATAACAAGTTTTAATTATCTTAAAACCCTTGATCTCCCCCTATAATGCAATGCTAGACAGTCCCTTGGTCAGTAGAATTTTCTCAATAAAAGTTACTGCTGAAAAGTTGTTTAATTGATTAGTAACTACATATAAGAAATGTTTTGGAGTTCTTTTACTTATCTGGCAACCAAATTGAGATAGTGTCTTTTAGAAGTGAGAATTGATTATTTAAAAAAAAAAAAAAAAAAAAAAAAACATTATAGATGTGGCTTGAATCTATAAATAATCTGGCATTAAGATTTAAGAGTAATAAAGAATTTTTTTTTTTTTACAGGTACTTATTTTTCATACTTGAATTTAAATAATTTAATTAATGGACAATTTTTCATTTATTTATTTATATTTTGTTTAAAATACTCAGACCAATTGAGTTCAGGAGGTTCCAACTTCCAATGTCTTATTTTCCATAGCTTGATGCAGGAGAAATATATGACAAGATAAATATGATATCATATCTCAGTGGACAAGAATAATTTAAAGCTTGTGCTTGGTTTATAGAGAATGAAAAACGATTTCTTATTTTGAGAAAATTTTGGTTAAGAGGAAGAGATACATGGTGTTGATGTTTATTTTACAAGGGACAGAATATACTTCATTTCATGTCGTTAACAAACTTTTTGTAAGTTAGTTTAATTCTTTTTCTTTATGTAATATAATGTTTTTCAACTTTTATGAGTCGGTGTCATAAGGATAATGTTACGGATGTTGCATATTTTAATAAGTTATTATTGACATGTGATTGGTTGACTCAACAATGTTACATATACAGGAATTTTACATTTTCTTTTTTATATGTATAATTTTACATATTTTGATTGATATTGATAATATTTAATATGGGACAAAGTTTTCCTCCAAACCAGTTTGAAGAAATCTTCTTTAGTCCACTAAATAACAATTTATAAGACTATTCCCATATTTTATTTAAATAAGTTACATAATTCATTAAAAATATCATGTACCTAAAAGTATACATACATGGTCATTTTAACCGTCATATAGTGAGTTGGAAAAAAAAATTTCGAAACTAGTTTGAAAGTAAACTTTTTCTCTGTCATATCATACTTTCTACGTTTGTTACGTTGAAACAATAAAATTTATGATCAATGACAATTTAAATAATGCAATTTGTAAATCTCATATTTTATAATTTTTTGTGTAATTAACCATTCTTCATCCAAAGTGTGCACCTCGCTTCTTAAAACACAACAGCATGGTCTCACCGACATAATGCTCTCGTAGTGGACCACTGGCCCATTTTTTGCAGGACCATAATGCATAATACATATTGCAAAACAATCTGGATGATAATAAGAACAAATTGATAAATGTGATCTTTAAGAAGTGGGGACATCCAACGCCGGACCTGAACCACTGCATTTTTTTTCTCAAAACATATACTCTTAATAGATAAGAAAAACAATAAATGTTTAAATTTGCATTACTGATAGAGGAGACTGCATTTATGATTCACCAAATGGTTTTACATTTTCAGCTTTAGAGTTTGACCAGCAAAGCCACCAACAATGAATAGCTTGCTTTTACCTCCTGATAAGGTACAAGTACTCTTTCTTTGTTAGCATAACTTATTAGTTCCTTCCATCATCACCTTATTCATCTGTTTTCATAATATAGTTATGACAGTATAAAATTTATCACCGGCCACCTTAAATATAGAGGTGCAGATGACTTACCAAATTCTGAGGTATTTTCTTTATTTTCATTTACTCTTATTACCAAGAAAGTTTAATGAGAACAAAGAAATTGAATGCTTCCAAAAAAAATGAAGTTCACACTTCACATGGTATGGGGGAATGAAGTTCAATCACATCTTTCCTATGACAATTTTTAAAACAGCAATAAAATGAAAAGCAAGAGACACTCAAGTTGCTTCACAAAGCAGAAAAGCATCCTATTCTTTTCCCTTGTTATTGAAGACATGAAAAGAAAGTAACAACTTACTTAAACTGGCCATGAAAAGATCTATCCTTCCTTTTGAGTCTCACATCATCATATGATACTAATTGGGTAATGAGATTGGATGTCATTTCAAGAACCATAATAGACCTGCTATATAACAATTCAACATGTATCACTATCTACTAATCCCTATCAAATGCTGATCAAAATTCCAAGTTATGACCCAGGTATACAGCAAACATTTAAATGAAGTCAAGTAGTTTGAAAAAGGTACAGTGGTAAGCAACTTAAATGTTTTAACTGCCAGCACATGAATACAATGACCATATCACCATCCAATCCTCCTACCAGGCAAGAATCTAATGCTCTTCACTTTAGATAAAGAACATGAGGTAAAGAGTTCATGTGAAACACCAGGTACAAATAAAAAACAAATGACCCAGACTCAAAGCAATTTCCTCACCAAGACAAGATCCCCCAAAGCCTCCTCTCTTCATCCACAAGTCTCCTTCACTCCAACCAAACAAAACATGAATAAATCAAGCACCATTGCCACAAAAGTCCCTGAAGAAACGGCACACACTCCAGTAGAAATAGGTACTAGAGGCACAGTCGGATCCCTTATAATGAAAGAAATTGAGTACTTCAGCCAGCTCGAATTAAGCTGCCAAGGTAGCTCGCAGAAGCCTCAGTTCCCTATTACAGACAAGGCTTCCTCCAGTAGTCATTCCAGACCCACTTTTGGATCTGTGACAGCAACTCAAAAGAAGAAAAATAAAGGCAGCAGGCTCCTACCAGGCATATGTTCTATGGTGGAAGTTTCAGACAACAATCGACCAATTGGGATTTCTGGTTTCAGTTACAGGAACCTTAAATCTGATCTGAAGAAGTTGTAGGCTTAGATAATGCTCTCAGATAGCTTCGAGAAACCCAGCTTCTTGAGACGATTTGTTATACTTATAGGGCTAGCCCATGCTCTATCCTGGTTCCCACATTTTATGTCCACAATTTCAACTATGTTAGATCCTTTCTTTTCAGTTTTCTTTCTACTAAGAGTTCTATCCAGCACAATACTATCAGAACCAAGCATTGGTATTCGATGAGTATTTCTAGTGTAACTTTTTGTTTTCCTAATAATCTCATGGCTTCTATCATCAATGTAGCTACTGCTTCCACTGCTGCTTGCCCCATCACATGATTTTCTAGCTTGTACCCTTTTAGGAGTTGTAGCACCACAGGGTATTGAAACAGGTACTGCACGTGGTTTAGTTCTGGAAGACAGAGGCATCTGAGGTGCAGATTTGATCGAATCCAATTCCCTTGTCATCAGGGAACTAATTGTCCCAGTGGTCCCAACTCTGATGGATCCTCCCCCACCCTTGATAGCTTCCAGAGTCTGAACCATGTTTACAATATTCTCAAACAAAGGTCTATGCAGATATCTTATTGCACGGAACTTGTAAACCTTCAAATCTTGTTGAGAGAGATGTAGCAACTAAAGCAGTAACATCCTGTAATGCAATAGCACCACACAATGTATCTAGATGTCAATGGTATGAAATAAAGCTGAATTTCTTTGAATTGAAGTCAGTTTCCTGATATAATTTACAGTCATGATAACAAGTACATAGATGCATGTGCAAATCTCAATTCAACGAAAAGAGCAATATAGTATGCAATCACGCGCGCGCACACACAGAGAAACACAGACACGCATACCAAACATGCCTAAATAATACTGCTGATAGATTCTGCAAGCAAATGCAGGTCCATAATAAAGGTTATAGAATAGAAGAAAAAAAGCCATATTCAACAAAGCTTAGCAACAAAGACTCATATTTTCCAAGTGATGGAAATCAATGGAGAATTGAACCCCAGAAGAAGAGACCCAGTAATGTATGTCCTGAATTGTGATAACTACAAGTGAGTAAAGCATGAATCTGACTGGTCTGAAGAGGTAAGTCCCTACTGAATTTTCACCCAAAACAGAAGTCCCCACAACTTTTTTTCATAACAAACCCAATTAAGGAAATGGGTTTAAAACCTAGGGATTCAGAAGTAGTGAAGTAAATTCTATCTATAGATAAATCATATCTTAAAAGATATTGATAATTGCTAGCAAACCTAATCAAAATGTTGGCCAATGGGAAAGGAAGAAAAACTCCACCAACTTCAACCATAACAATTAGATAACAGTGATCTCAGCAGATTCATTGATTCAAACCAAGCCAAATTTACAAATTATTCAAATTTAAATAAATAAATAAGATCACTATAGATCGTGAAAAGTTTGAATTGTATTTGTAAGCTGATCAACCATGGAAACTCAAAATTTTTAAGTAAAATTACGCTTTTGCTAAATAATTGGAGCCTTATATTGCACCAAAGTAAGGCAATCTTACCCTTAAAAGAAAGCAGAAAGAACTCTTACAGTCTACTGGGTCTTTTAAAATTGCAACAAATCTAAAGACTAACAAAGCTCTCTTAGTCATCAAATGTACAGACTTTTTAGGCATAAACAACCAGTTATACATACAACAACAGTGATTCAAATCCAAATCAAACGAAATTTCAAGATTTTGCAGAATGACATATCATAAATTTCTTTAAACCGCTTGAAACAAAAACCCTCCAACTATCAATACCCACAACCAGAAATGGCAAAAACTAACCATACAACACTTTGCAGATCATAAAGAATGACATTTTAAAGCTTACCCACAAAGCAAAAAAGCCAAGAACTTTGAGCCCCAACTGCTTAAAGATGCCAATTTGGAACTGACTGAGTGATCACCCAACAGAAAATGAGACAAACTCACAACACAATTTTTTCTTAAAATCACTTCTGTATAACTAAAGACCTTGAAAGTTTTGGACTTCGGTACTAAATTTTGCACATGTACGATGATGTCACCTTCAATAGAAGGTATCTAAATCTAATTTCTCTACTTTTTAATTCTTATTCTAACTTTCCACAAACTGTCTGTCTATGTCTGTTTTGTGTCTCATCTTTTTTGGAGTTTTGGAGAGCAGTCAACGCACGCTCCATGGTAGTGGATTTGACACTAACCTTTTTTTAAAATAAATAAGAATATTCACTAATCATTGTTTGGTGGGAAATGGGTATACTCTCTTCTTCTTCTTTTTTTTTTTCTTTTTTAAATGGCCTTTATTAGGGGAACTTTGATTAATTTTGTAGTTTAGAAGGGGTATATTGAGATGAGCTCAATAATTTGGGGGTCAAGGTGTAATTAATCTTTTTTTAAATAAAAAAATAATTCAATCTTGATGAAGTCAAGAATTTCACCAATGAGTCACACGATACCTACACGCACGAATATGAACCTACACAACAAAGAGAAGAGAAAGCCTTGCGAAGAGCACCGGTGTGGTGCCGGCCAAATACCCTCCGAAGGTTGAGTCAGAAATATTCTCACAACTCTAGAATGCTAGAGAGGGTAAATTATGCGTACCTCGATTTATGAGGGTATTGGGGCTTTTATAGTAGTCGAAAGATGACCTCTCCTTTTTGGAGTAGAAGTCTTTTCCTTATAGGAATCTTTATGAATGGAGATCGCGGAATCCTTTCCTTGTAGGACACTAAACGTAATCATCAAGATGTTTCCTTATAGAGAGACCCCTAAATTAGGCATCTTCTAGAACTCCACCTTGCTTTAGAATTCTCTTAAGAGGTTATGGACATTCGGCCCATTTAACTTCGACCCACTAGAGATGGGCCGTCAGAAACATGGCCCGTCAGGCCCAATTCCTCCAGATATTATCCTCTTCAGTTGCCCCCTCAGACCGTGAGTCCGTCATAATCAATAGGGCTCGTGGGATGACAGCAGACGGTTTGGGTATGACGGGATCCAGGTACAACGGTCAACAAGTATAGCAGGTAAAACTCACGACGGATGAAAGTCATGACGGTCAGATAGTTCTATACGTAACTCTTTCATAAGCGTATTTTCAACCTGCATAACGACACGTGTCTTAATATCATTGGATGTTGTCTTGGATCGAAGCGTCGCCTCGTCTCCCGTGTAAGTTCTTTATAAATATCACACCTCCACCTCTCATTCCCTACTTTTGCTAAAAAAATACTCTGTCAGAGCTCAGTCCGTCCACCTTGTCAGACTTACAGCATAGTAATCCGCGTCCGTCATCACCAAATCCTCTCCGTTCACATTATTCTGACGGGTAAGTTCTTTTTATCACTAAGCTCATCCGTCAGATTTTCATTTTACTTCATACATCCGTCGCTATCTATAGAAGAGTCGTTTTTGAGTTTTAGGCAATGTCTAGCGCGTCAAGTAATCAGTCGTTTGTCCGTGACGGGGAGGGCTATGAGGATGTGTACCGTTCAGGTCATAAACACATAGGCAGTCCTAGTGATGATAGGAGTCCGTCATCATCTTCTCCGTCCTCAACAAACGAGGACATGGAGTTGGTTGAAGTAGATGTTGACGGTAATGATGATCAACACATAGAACATGTTGTAGGAGCTGATGGGCCAAGGGAGTTCATTATGCTCCAGGAGTGGACGGTTAATGATTTCGTATCAACCATTAAAGAGAACCACTTCAAGACCCTCAGGGACAACTACCAGATTCCTGACCATATTCCCATCCGTCTACCTTTCAAATCAGAGAAGTGTTATTATGAAGGGGTGGACGGTGTAGGAATTTATGAACAAATGTTGAAGGCTGGACTTAGATTCCCACTGAGCTCACTCCACCGTCAGTTATTAAAGTACCTGGGTTTGTCCGTCAATCAAATTTCCCCAAATGCCTGGAGGGTCTTCATCGCGATGGAGATTCTATATGGGGCCATGTCGGACGGAGCTAGGAGGTTGACGGTGAGAGAGTTTTTGCACTGCTACCGTCCTGATGAAATCGACAAGTCTAGGGGAATATACAGTTTTATACCTAGGAGTTCTTTGCTGAAGGTCATTTTCGAAACCCCAGACTCCAATAGAGACTGGAAGAGTAGGTACTTTTTCTTAGAAGGTGACGGTTGGATGTGTCGTCCAGGAGAGACAGACTACATGCCCGTCGATACGACTTGGGGCATATTATCTGAAAATGGTATGAGTCCGTCTTAGTGCTAGGACTTATTACATTTGTGCAATTAATCTGTTAAATTTTCTAACCGTCCTATTCTCATGCAGTTCGACGACGGCCGCAAATTAGTGTAGAAGAATTCAGTTTTCTTGAAAAAATTTTCAACAAGACCAGGCCGGACGAGCGAACTTGGGCGAAATTGGTAAATCTTGATACCATCTGCTGGTATTGTGACGGGCCCGTTCCATCGCCTAAAGCGATCAAATACGAGCAGAAGATCCGTCAGCGTATGTTCAGCAACTGCTCCTCCGTCCTTGCCATTTTTATTTATGTCTATATATATATATATATTATTTTTTTTAACTAAATTGATCCGTCCACATTTGCAGAAATGGATATTGCAAAGAGAAGGGCACTCATCCGTTCTAACGCCGCGAAGAATAGGACGGCGAAAGGTACGGAACCAAAGGAAGCGACGGTGCCTGCGAAGAGGAAGCAACCGTCGAAGGGTGACCGTCCACCTAAAAAACCCAAGGTCCCCTTGGAGCCCATCGTAGGGCTAATGGCGGAGGGTACCAAGACGGTCACTCCCTCCAAACACGGGGCCGGAAAAGGCCTGATGAAGGGTCCGTCATCAGAGCCCAAGAAGCCACCTCCACTCCTCAGGGATGACGCTGGCTATGCCCTGGAGAAGCTGTCCACTCTTCTCACGTCCGAGGATTACGAAGACTTGGGCAATCACTCGACGGAAGCAATGGGTGAAACAAGCCTTTTTGGTATTGCTCAGGTAAGCCCCGTCTATGTTATGTATACTTGTCCTTTATCCGTCGTACAATTTTTGATTTCTTTTAATTTTTCAACATTCCAGACAATCGTCATGGTGAAGGGACTTATGGAACGGTGCCTCCACCATGAGACTACCTTGGACCGTCTTCGGGATAAGGGCAAGCAGACGGAGGAAGAGCTTCAGGAGCTTCAGACGTGGAGGGTCGCTCAGGAGAAGAAGTTCAAGATGCTTGAGACGGACAGAAATGAGCTATTTCAACTGACGGAGGACATGAGGGTGATCATCCAAGACAAGGAGAAAGAGGTCCGTCTGGCCAAGGAGACCGCCGTCCAAGAGTACCGTGATTCGGACGCCTTACTATCCGAGCTTGGAGACTCTTACAATGATGGCTTTGACGAGGCCATCCGTCAGGTGAAGGCACTACACCCAAATCTTGACTTGTCGTCCGTCAACGTGAATGCTCCGGAAGTCACCTCCACCCGTCCGGCAGATTCGGAAAATACAGATGAGCTCTTCGAAGAGAACCCGCCCGTCAACGCTCCAGAAGATCAACATATCCGTCGAGATGATCCAAAGGATGGTGAGAGTGCACGTGCTGATCAACAGGCCGTTGAGAGTGGATCTAAGGAAGATAAGATCAACCGTCAAGAAGATGGGGAGGAGCAAGTCGTAGTCTAATTTTTCCTTTGTTTTTGTTTTTTGATTAATGTAAAAATATTTGGAAAACAGTTCCTTGTTCCGTTCATTTTGTAGTACAAACGTTTCCCTCTAAGGGGTATTTTGTCCGTCAGTAATTGTAAGCTTTGCGTTTTTTGCGTTGTTGTTTTAATCTTTTTACTTGTTTTGATTAATGAATGGCTTGTTGAAACCGTCGGCCTAAGGAACATCCGTCCTTTTTAAGCATTGGCCATGCTAAAGTAACCCGTCTACTTTTGATAGAATTAAAACTATTCTTGGGCTTATCCGTCCATTTTGTGGTTTCGTCCGTTTTGTGGACTTGTACAAAATTTTGACCCCTTATGGGGTTTTGTTCGTCTATGTTGCGGACTTGAGTTTCAATCCTTCATGGGGATATCCGTCCACTTTGTGGGCTAGTCCGTCCACTTTGTGGACTTGTAAAATTCTGACCCCTTATGGGGTTTTGTCCGTCTATGTTGCGGACTTAAGTTTTAATCCCTCATGGGGCTATCCGTCCACTTTGTGGGCTAGTCCGTCCACTTTGTGGACTTGTAAAATTTTGACCCCTTGTGGGGTTTTGTCCGTCTTATTGTTGCGGACTTAAGTTTTAATCCCTCATGGGGCTATCCGTCCACTTTGTGGGCTAGTCCGTCCACTTTGTGGACTTGTAAAATTTTGACCCCTTGTGGGGTTTTGTCCGTCTTATTGTTGCGGACTTAAGTTTTAATCCCTCATGGGGCTATCCGTCCACTTTGTGGGCTAGTCCGTCCACTTTGTGGACTTGTAAAATTTTGACCCCTTGTGGGGTTTTGTCCGTCTTATTGTTGCGGACTTAAGTTTTAACCCCTCATGGGGCAATCCGTCCACTTTGTGAACTTGAAGATCCTGTAGATAAAGGTCGTTGATAAAAATCATGCATTTGTAGGAAATTCTTGCCCCCTCGGGCTTAAAAATATACCGTAGCAAAAGCCGAAATAAAAATCGTGCCCGTTGGGCCTATTTGTAGCAAAAACTTAAAAGTAAACCAATAATAAAAAGATAGGTGTTGTGCTCCACGTCATCGCCTCTACTGGTAGTATCTCCGTAGGTGCTCTGTGTTCCACGGGTGCTGTAGCTTCTGCCCGTCCAGGGTTTCAAGGTGGTAGGTCCCTTTTCTGTGCCATGATGAGATCCTGTATGGTCCTTCCCAGTTGGGGCCGAGTTTTCCTTGAGAGGGGTCCCTAGCAGCTCCCATTACTTTTCTCAGCACTAGGTCACCGATCTGAAAGTCTCTCTGTCTGACATTGGAGTTGTAATACTTTGCCATCAGGTTCTGGTATCGTGCTAACCTCTGTTCTGCCGAAGCACGGACTTCGTCCACCAAATCCAGCTGCAACCGCATGGCTCCGTCATTGTCATCCTCACTGTAATTCTCGACTCGATAGCTTGTAAGCCCTATCTCTGCAGGTATGACCGCATCAGTCCCATATGCCAGCCGAAAAGGCGTTTCTCCTGTAGGTACCCTTACGGTTGTTCGATATGTCCACAAGACACTTGGTAGTTCGTCAGGCCAGATTCCCTTTGCCCCCTCAAGCCGTGCCTTGATAATCTTGAGCAAGGTTCGGTTCGTGACTTCCACTTGCCCATTGGCCTGTGGGTGTGCGGGGGAGGAGTAATGGTTCTTGATGCCCAGCTCTGAACAGAAGTTCCTGAATGCGCTGTTGTCGAACTGCTTTCCGTTGTCGGAGACGAGCACTCTTGGTATCCCGTACCTGCAGATAATATTTTTCCAAACAAAGTTTCGGATGTTTCTCTTCGTGATGGTGGCCAGGGCTTCTGCTTCTACCCATTTTGTGAAGTAGTCGATACCAACCACCAGGAATTTTAGTTGCTTTGCCGCAGTTGGGAAGGGGCCCATGATGTCCAGTCCCCACTGGGCGAACGGCCAGGGGGCCGTGATGGGTGTCATTTTCTCAGTGGGTTGCCTTATCAGATTGCTGAATCTCTGGCATTTGTCACACCTCTTAACAAAGCTTTGTGCGTCCTTCTGCATTGTGGGCCAGTAGTATCCTGCTCGGATAAGTTTGTGTACTAGAGATCGTGCTCCCGAATGGTTTCCACAGACACCTTCATGGACTTCTCTCATTACGTAGTTTGATTCGTCATGATTCAAACACCTCAGATACGGCCGTGAGAATCCCCTTTTGTACAGAAGGTTTTTGATTAGTACGAACCGTGAGGCCTGGACCCTCAGTTTTCTGGCCGCTTCCTTTCCGTCCGGTAGCGCGCCTGTCCGCAGGTAAGCTAATAATGGCATGGTCCAATCATTCTCAGAATTCGTTTCCCGCACTTCTACTCCGTCGTCAATAGTTGAGGAAGTCTGGATGAAGGACAATACCTGATTAAGGGCTTGCATAGGCTCAGCTGATGCAGTCCTTGCCAGACGGTCGGCGCATTCATTCTCCTCCCTTGGGATTTGAATGAAGCGCACTTTGAGGCCGTTCATTCGACTCTTTACCTTTTCTAGGTACTTCTTCATCCTTTCATTTTTGCACTCGTAAATGCCATTAATTTGACTCGTTATGACCTGGGAGTCACAATGTATGGCCATTACTTCAGCGCCAGCCGCTACCGCGAGGTCCAATCCTGCTACTAATGCTTCATACTCGGCCTCATTGTTTGTAGTGGCGTAATCTAATCGAATCATACATTCGATTTTGTCCCCGTCCGGGGATTGAATTACTACTCCAACTCCTCCAGCTTGCTTGTTTGAAGATCCGTCCGTATGGATACTCCATTCTCTGAGTGTGTCTGCCCCTTTGTCGTCTAACTTGGTGTACTCGGCGATAAAGTCTGCTGCGGCTTGGCCTTTTATTGCAGTTCGCGGGCGATACTGTACATCAAATTCACTTAATTCAATTGCCCACAAAGCCATTCGTCCAGCAGCCTGGCTCTCTTCAGGGGTTGGTCCGTCAAGACCACAATGGTATGTGCCTGGAAGTAAGGCTTGAGCTTTCGGGCTGCAGTTATTAGTGCGAAGGCCAGCTTCTCCATCCGGGGGTATCTTTCTTCTGCCCCCCGAAAGCCCCTACTTATGTAATAGACGGGCAATTGAGTGCCTTGTTCTTCTCTTATTAAGGCCGCACTCACGGCTGCTTGTGAGACTGCTAAGTACAGGTAGAGCTCTTCCCCTGGTTCGGCCGGGCTGAGGAGTGGGGGAGAGGCGAGGTATTCTTTCAGGCTCTCAAATGCTGCTTGACACTCCTCCGTCCATTCGAAGGCCTTTCTTAAGGTGCGGAAGAATGGTAGACATTTGTCCGTCGCTTTGGAGACGAATCTGTTTAAGGCTGCGATTCTCCCGTTCAAGCTCTGTATCTCTTTAACCGATTTTGGCGGTTTTAGCTCCATGATGGCCCGTACCTTCTCTGGGTTAACCTCAATTCCCCTGTGGGATACCATGAATCCCAAGAACTTCCCCGCAGTCACTCCGAACACGCACTTATTCGGATTCAACTTCATGTTGTACGACCTGAGGGTGTCGAACGTCTCCTGCAGGTCTTTGAGATGGTCTTGTTCCAGAAGGCTTTTTACAAGCATGTCGTCGACGTACACCTGTACGTTCCTCCCAATTTGGTGCGCGAACATTTTGTTCATTAACCTTTGGTATGTCGCTCCCGCATTCTTGAGCCCAAACGGCATCACGTTGTAGCAGAAAAGCCCTTGGCTTGTGACAAAGGAGGTCTTCTCCTGATCAGCTTCGTTCATCTTGATCTGATTATAGCCCGAGAAGGCGTCCATGAAGCTCAAGAGTTGATGCTTCGCAGTTGAGTCCACTAGAGTGTCTATTCGAGGTAATGGATAGCTATCTTTTGGGCATGCTTTGTTGAGGTCCGTGAAGTCGACGCACATTCGCCATTTTCCGTTCGCCTTTTTGACCATCACGACGTTTGCCAACCAGTCGGGGTAATACACCTCTCGGATGAAGTCTGCTTCGAGTAGCTTTTTTACTTCTTCTGCTATTGCCTTGTCCCGTTCTTGAGCGAAGACGCGCTTTTTCTGTCTTACAGGCGAGAAATTGGGATTCACATTCAGTTTGTGGACCATGACTGAGCGGCAGATCCCGGGCATATCTTCGTGACTCCAGGCGAAGACGTCCTGGTTCATCCTGAGGAACGCTTTGAGGGCCTGCTGTATGGGCCGACTGGCTGAGGTCCCTATCCTGGTCGTTCGTTCAGGCCTTGACTCGTCCAGAGCGAATTCTTCCAGTTCCTCAACGGGTTCAGCTGTAAATCGCTGTTCTTCTATGCACATTGCCTGCCGTTGATCCTCCATCTCTATCGTGGCCAAGTAGCATTCACGGGCAGCTACCTGATTCCCTCGTAATTCCCCAACCCCGTACTCCGTGGGGAACTTAATCATCAGGTGATACGTTGAGGTTGCTGCCTTCCATGCGTTGAGAGTTGGTCGTCCGAGGATAGCATTGTATGCGGACGAGCAGTCAACTACAAGGAATGTTACGTCTCGTGTGATCTGCTGGGGATAATCTCCTACCGTCACCGAAAGTGTGATTGCTCCTAACGGGAATACTCTCGTCCCTCCGAACCCCACCAGGGGTGCGTTTGTCGGTGTCAGTCGCTCCTTACTAATCATCATTTGCTGGAACGCGGGATAGTATAGGATATCCGCTGAGCTGCCGTTGTCGACCAATACTCTGTGCATGTTATACTCCTCGACTCGTAGTGTGACGACCAAGGCGTCGTCATGTGGGTGATGAAGTCGTCGTGCATCTTCTTCCGAGAATCCGATGGTTGGGCTATCCCTACGGGCAATCTTTTGGGCCGAGCCCGTCAGCTGAACATTTTGGACCATTCGGAGATAAGTTTTTCGGGCCTTCTTGGATGAACCTGCTGTCGTAGTTCCACCTACTATCATCCTTATGTCTCCGACTGGGGGTCTTGGTCGTTCGTTCTCCCTTCGGGGTTGCTGTTCTTGAGGCGGGGGATCGGTCTTCTCCTTTCTTACAAACTTTTGTAATTTCCCTTGTCTGATGAGGGCTTCAATCTGCTGTTTCAAATCGTAACAATCAGACGTATCATGTCCGTGGTCGCGGTGAAAACGGCAGTATCTGTCTCTGGATCGCTTGCTTGGATCGCTTTTGAGCTTTCCTGGAAAGGTTAGAGCTTCTTCGTCCTTAATCTGCATTAGGACTTGGTCTACTGGGGTATTCAATGGCGTGAAGCTCGTGAACTTTCTTCCTTGGGGCTTGGATCGTCGGTCGTCCCTTCGGTCCCCAGTTTTGAGTCTTTTCCGCTCTTGGTCCTGCCGGTTGTCTTCCTGTCGTTCTCTCTTCCTCGGTTTGTCCTCCCTTGCCAGTAATGCGTCTTCCGCATTCATGTATTTCGTTGCTCAGTAGAGGACCTCCGTCATGGTTTTCGGGTCATTTTTGTATATAGAGAACAAAAATTTACCCTTTCGCAACCCATTCGTGAAGGCTGCCACCAGTATCTTGTCGTCGGCTTCGTCGATCGAGAGTGCCTCCTTGTTGAAACGGGCTATGTAGGATCTCAATGTCTCGTCCTCCCGCTGCCTGATGCTCATCAGACAAGCCGTCGATTTCTTGTACCTATGTCCCCCGATGAAGTGGGACGTGAATTGTGCACTTAACTCCTTGAATGTGCTGATAGAGTTCGGTGTCAACCGACTGAACCAGATCCTGGCGGCTCCTTTCAGCGTGGTGGGGAATGCCCTGCACATTATTTCATCCGCGACCCCCTGAAGATGCATCAATGTTTTGAATGTCTCCAGATGATCCAGAGGGTCTTTCAGTCCGTCATAACTATCAATATTCGGCATCCGAAACTTGTGCGGCAGGGGGAAGGAATTCACAGTCGCAGTGAAGGGTGAATCAGTGCGATTGACTAGGTCGTCAAGATCACTGGAAACTCGCCCTTTGAGCGCGTTCATCATAACCTCCATCTGTTCCCTCATTGCTTGCATCTCTGCGACGATATGTGGAGGAGTCGCATCTGTGAGGGATGGCATGCTTACATTCTGTCTCCGCGTCCCTGTTGGGGCGTGGCTAGCTTCGACTCTCTCCTGATTTTTTCTTGCAGTACTGGTCCCTTCTTGGTCCTCCCGTAAGTCCTTCGGTGCTGCGTTCTTTTGGCGCAGCTGTTCTTCCAGGTCATTGTTTTGCTTAGTGAGGCGCTCCACGGCCGCAGCAAGGGTTCGAACCTGTCTGTCGAGGGCGGTCGTGGGGGTTTCTTCTTGAGCGTCGTTGGTGGTCATAGGGGGTTCTTCTCCTTGAGCGTTGTTGGTGGTTGCCATCGAGCGAGTGAGTACCATGCAACCCTATAGTCCGGGAAACAATAGTATGATCAAACTCAGTTCCCACAGACGGCGCCAACTGATGAAGTCAAGAATTTCACCAATGAGTCACACGATACCTACACGCACGAATATGAACCTACACAACAAAGAGAAGAGAAAGCCTTGCGAAGAGCACCGGTGTGGTGCCGGCCAAATACCCTCCGAAGGTTGAGTCAGAAATATTCTCACAACTCTAGAATGCTAGAGAGGGTAAATTATGCGTACCTCGATTTATGAGGGTATTGGGGCTTTTATAGTAGTCGAAAGATGACCTCTCCTTTTTGGAGTAGAAGTCTTTTCCTTATAGGAATCTTTATGAATGGAGATCGCGGAATCCTTTCCTTGTAGGACACTAAACGTAATCATCAAGATGTTTCCTTATAGAGAGACCCCTAAATTAGGCATCTTCTAGAACTCCACCTTGCTTTAGAATTCTCTTAAGAGGTTATGGACATTCGGCCCATTTAACTTCGACCCACTAGAGATGGGCCGTCAGAAACATGGCCCGTCAGGCCCAATTCCTCCAGATATTATCCTCTTCAAATCTTATTGGTGGAATTCCTTGATTCTTGGTGGTTTCCTGGCACTAGAATTCTAAACTAATTGTTTGGTAAAATTTGAGGGAAGAGAAAGTAAAAAAAAAAAAAAGAGTAGGAAAAAGAAAAGAAAATGTTTCTCTCATATGTAATTTGGAAAAAGAGGTAAAAGGTGAAAAGAATGGAGAAAATTTACTCCTATATCTTCTGTTTGGTTTGGAAAAGGAAGAGAAGAGAAGAGAAGAGAAGGAAAGGGGAAAGAAATTTTTTATTTTTATTTTTTTACTTTTAAACCCTTGTAAGAGAAGAGAAGGGAAGGGGAAAGAAATTTTTTATTTTTATTTTTATTTTTTTACTTTTAAACCCTTATGAAGTAAAGAGAATAAAATACTTGAGGGATAAGAAAGGAAATTTATAATGCTAAAAAGTCAAACTTTGCAACCACCAATTTTTATAAGCAGACATCAAATTATTATGGGCCCAGTTGTGCCGTGTGTTGGGTTGTAACTTGTAACTGAGGGTGAGGGGAAGAGACAAGAAGAGGAGAGAGTGAAAGGAGTGACAGGAAAAGAAATGAAAAAGAAATGAAAAAGAAAATGCATCCCTTCTACATGTTTGGCAGGACTGAGGAAAGAAAAAAGAATAAAAAAGAATATATTTTAAATTAGATATATGTTTTTACTTTTTTTATTTTTGAAATTAAGATATACTATGTTTTTACTTAAATACTCCAAATAAAATCCAAATGTTTTTTGGTGATGGACAAAATTGAAATTTTAAATTTTATTAGCGGTAGGCCTCCAAAAGTTGCACTCTTTTTACTTGGCTTTCTCCTCATTTTTACCGAATTTGGACAAATGAGAAAAGTGAGTCGGGATGGATGCTCATTCTCCCCTTTTTTTTTTCTTTCCTATAATGCCAACCAAACAAGAGAATTTACACAATTTTCATTCTCTTCCTTTCTTCTCAAACAACGCAATTATGTTTTTCAACTTGTTTCTCTTCTCCCCTATCAACCAAACGGTAGAAATATAGAGTTTCTCTTTCTCTTTGCTTTTCTCTTTTTCCTCAAATTCCAAACACTATATATATATATATATATATATAATTTTGAAATCTTCTATAAATGTCGACTTTAATATAGAACTACATGTTAATTATCTAAAACACACAAAAACGTTTGACTCTAACAATCTCCCCATTTGACAATTTGTGACAAAAACACAAGACTATATAAATATCATGGAATACATTATACTCAAGGTACATTATAAATAAGCCTAATCTAAACTTGAACTCTAGAAGATATTTGCAAGAACACAGCTCTAGTCTTGACACTACTTAAAAACCTCTTTCTTAAAATACACTTAAACAAAACGCATCAAGGCATCATATGAAAAATATTACAAGTTGTAAAAATCTGCTCAAAGCAATAGTAACACATGCAACTCATAATAGTCAATAAGAACGAGCATGTGGAAAAAAAAAATACAAAATCACAAGTTTAGAACCATAAAGAACATGAATCATAAATGGTTACAACAATTAAAAAGGTTCATTAGAAAGAAAGTAAAGCAAGTACATCAAAAACAAAAAAATTTCTCCCCCTCACCACAGGAATCAAATAATATATACTCTACTCTCCTTACTCTGCCCTATCAACAAGCCTAACTACCATAGTTTCTTTCACTATCAGAAGCAACAAGCTCATCATCATCGTCGTCATCATCAGCTGGTGGATCCACGGGCGCATCTCGACCAACACGTTTGTTCAGTTGATACATGTTAACAAGGAGAGTGTCCAACTTCTGCCCATGGTAGATCTGAGTATCTCGAACCTGATGCACCTCATCATACAAAGAAGCTAATCTCTCCTCAATGCCCCTAAAAGAAGCTGGAGCAGAAGTAGACCGACTAGTAGAATAGGCAGCGTCCTCACCAAGATCTTCTGGCAATGGAATAGTAACATTTCTGCCAGGCCTTCTTTGCTTCTGTGCATTAGCAGAATCCTCTGGCGATGAATGAATAACTTTTCTGCTAGGATTTTTTTCCCACTCTGCATTTGGCAATGGAAGAGTAACTTTTCTTCTAGGCTTTATTTTCTTTTGTGCATTAGCAAGATCTTCTTGTGATGAATTAGCAACTTTTCTGCTAGGCTTTGGAGCTACAAAATATTTGGTTTGCTTACTTTTAGTGTCAACTTGACAACAAATACTAATTAGTAGAAGTAGTAGTTTTGCAAACCCACCCTACATGATGCATAGAAATAAGGGCAATAGAATGTAACAAAAAGATGCACATGGTTAAAGAGTCAATTTTTCATATGAGAAAATAATATACCAATAAACTTAAAACAAATACAAAAATTTAAGAGAGAAGAAAAGAGGCCCATATGATTAAATCCTGCAAAGAAAGAATCAGGTTGTATCATCAGAATAGCATATATAGTTTTCTGACTTTACAATGTCACTAGACATCTGTCTCTCTTTCTCAAAAAAAAAAAAAAAAGACATCTGTCTCTGCTTTTTAAGTTCTAACATGACCATGAATCTTTTAGTGGTAGTTTCTCTAACTATAAGCAGATCTTATACAGCATTTCAAGGATGATTACATCTTCCTTAGCATTCAAGAATGAGTAGAAGAAGCAAATCTGCAGAAATTTCTAAAGATAAGAGAGTTAAGGGTACCATGAATCATGCAGGAGATCTAAATGCAGCATGAATACCAAGTGCAATATCTCTTATATACAAACTACTTGATGTATGACAAAATCAATCGGCTATCAAAAGAATATATAAAAGAAAAAAAAAATACTTGATGAAATTAGTATATACCTTGAGATTTCTTTTTGTCTAGATTCCTCTGCCTAAATTGCTCTAATCGCCGCTGGCAGCTTCTTTTCTGGTCACGGAATTCTTTCAATTCATGAAACCTGCGCTCATTTCACCCACCCATGCTCACGCCCATTAATCTTGTACAATATAAACACTATTTCTCACTACATATCTGTTTAACCAAGTAAAATAGAAAATTTCTCTCATATAAAAGATGCCCACTAGTATTCAAAGAAAAATAGTTCTACTCAAAAAGGTAAATAGCAAATGTATAGGAAAAGACAAAAAGTTAATAATCAAATTGTAGAATCTTTAATCTTCTTTTCCTATCCTATATGTTCTTGGGATTAGTTTTCCGGACTTGCTTCTCTTGTCTAACATGAAGTCTAAATGACATAAAAAAGATGGAACTGGAAGACATTACTTGTGACATATAGTACAGAAGCGCTGGTCTAATCCTTGAACAGTGGCACTGGAAGCCTTTTTATGGTCTTCACAGACCTTGTACTCCCTGCATGTTCTAGATACATTGTTGTCGAGTACCTTTTCACAGTTATCCACCCTACATTTTCTCACTGATGATGATGATTGTTGATGCAACAACGGTGATGAGGAGGAAAAGGACATTGTTGCGTTTCTTGGTTTTGAAAGGGATGAATAAAGAAAGGAAAGAGAGGAGTCTCTCTTAAATCTTGGGACTCTGGAAACTGCGCTGAAGTTTGGTTGATAAAACAGATGGAATTAAGAAAGTGAACTTGGAATATAAGACAGTCTTCAACTGAATGTGAACCATAGAGTATTGAATCAGTAACTGAAATAACTAACTTGTGTGATTTGGCGTTCAAACTTCTTATCTTAGCCGCCTTTGTATGATTCTTTCATGCATTCACTGTCCCTTAAATAGTTAAATTAGCCAACTATTTAGCATGACTTTTGTAACATACCTCTTGAAGGATTTAATATACAGCCCCACTAAATTTTCTGAGGACTTTTGTTGAAATTAAAAAAGAATATAGGAAATTAATGTTGAGATGCAGAACGGAGGAAACAAAATAGAAAATGACACAGTGATTACATGGCTTGGTTTGATAGCATACATCCACAAAGGAATCCCTTTCTGTATTTAAAGAAGAAAATACGAAATTGATGAAATGGGAAGTAGCTACGTTCACGAAAAATCTCTTTTATATATATAGACACTATGGAAACTAGGGTTAAACCTAGTCGGGTTTTATAAAATATTGGACCTCTTAGACCATTACACAAAATCAGCCATAAAATGACCATTATTAGATCCTAATGGATTTTCAAAAGTCTCACATTATTAGATCCTAATGGATCCCTTTCTTATCTCTTTACTTGAGTAGAGCCTTTTCCTCAATATGATTATTATCATTTCCAAATCTTTTTCAATCCCAATGGATCCTTTCTTTGCTTCTCTCATTCTCTCTTGCTCCCAATCTACAGCTTTTTTATCCTAATAGACCATTCTCTTATTCTGCCCATGGTAGCCAACGTCAGATCTAGCTGTTGATGTGGCTATGAAGCTCACAATTTTGTTCAGTACAATCGCCTTTTCTGTTGGTCTCTTTTAAGTGCTCCAAAAATATATATCATTTTTGCGAGTTGTGCATCAAGGATTCCAAGTACAACTTGATGGTGTGTATAAAAAAGCATACGCTTTCAAAATTATGACAGTTTTGCTGTCTGGTGTTTTTCAGCAAGTTTTTTTTCTCTTCTTTGTGATATGCTGTTGATTTGGACTTTTAGTCCTAATTGCAGTATGTTATCTTGTTGTATTTGCAGATTTTCGCTTGTTCTAGGACAATGTATTTGGTTTGGTCAGTTTTTTCTATTAAAAAAAACCCAACTTCAAATGAAAATCAATTTTGAGGTGTCATGGTGACACCTAAAATTGTGACAGTTTTGTTGTCTGGTGATTTTTAGCCAGTTTTCCTCTTTCTTTGCGATATTCTGTTGTTTTAGACTTTTAGTCCTAATTGCATTCTGTGACCTTGTTGTATTTGCATATTTTCTGCTTGTTCCAGGACAACGTATTTGGCCCTGTTTTTCTAATAAAACCACTTCATCGCAAGCCAACACCGGTATGATGAAGTTCTAAAAATAGTAAATAGTAAATACTAATGGTGCATAGATGGAGACTGGCAGCAACATCAATCTTGCCAGGATACTTATAAAAAAAAAAACACCAATCTTGCCAGGATGGTGTGATATAATCAACAAAAGCAGTGAAGAAAAAGAAGCTAAAAGAGCAAATTTAGTGATAATTTAACCACATCAAACTGGAAAAGAATTAACAGTGCTAACAAAACATTTCAAAGCTTTAAAGATGACATATATAACTACACAATGAAGTAAAATTTTGTAATTGCATTTTCGCTTCATGAGTGAAAGATAAGAACTCCATCTGTAGTAGTCAAATACATTCATTCATAGTTTTAAAGGGTTGGGAAAAGATTATTAAGCCTGCATGGTAGTCCATAGAATTCATCACTTCTAATATCCGAACTATATAAGCTGAACCTCTCCCACCAATGCAAGCTAGTGTCTTTTTGTGTGGCATCGGTTTCACGAGAGAGTGAGCAATCCAAAATCAAAGCAACCAGTGCAGCCACTGTCGTGTGAGACATGAAGATGACAGTCACCATATCGTCAAACTGCAATTTATAAATCAAAATTAAGTAAAATGCCAATGGTGGGAGCATTAACATATATATTGACTAAATAATTAGATATGTAAAACCAACTTAGTTAAAATCTCTTACCCATCCAGAGCTGGTGTGAAAGTGTCCAGAGCGGAAATCTATATGATAATATTCTCTGAAGTATTGTGGTACTGAAATGCCCAAGAAGAAAGAAAAACCCAATATAAATTTTGTTCTGAAACTGTTCAAGTTACAGAATTGGAGAAAGCCAAGACCTGCAGAAGCTGCATGCAACATTATAAACCATGTTACCATTAATTTTCCATTGACAGGACAAAACAAATCACTAAATACTGAGCATGATTCCCTAATCATTGGGAAGTTAGGGTGAAATAGAATACATACAAACATAGCCAAAGAACACACAGTATAAAGCTGCTACAATTGGTAGAGGTATAGACGCGAAAAGTGCTCCAAATTTTCCTGGTCAAGAACATGATTACCCACATTTAAAATGATTAAATCTTAAATATAATGCAATAGTCATCACTTCAACTCTTCTATATACTTTCAGATGCATTTCAGTTATGAAGATTTCAAAGAAAGTAGTTGATGGGTGAATGATAGAAGTTGTCCTCTCTTCTAGTTTCACATTCTAAGAATAGGATGAAATGTTGCATTCAAATGGGCATGGTTTAGAACCTGATTAATTTTAACACTTAACACTGACAGGCTCTCGTCAGTGATTATTTTAGAACAAAAATTTATCTGAAAGAGCTCTTATTTAATATTAACCACTGCTTACTACAAGCGCCAACAAGCTGTAAGTAGCAAGCACCAACAAGCTATAAGCATTGATATGATAGAGTTACTTGAGCTAGCATACCAAACACAGAGAAGAAAATCATAAACCCTGCTGATATTTGGATGACTCTTCGACTTCCAACTCTTGTCAATGCCAATAGACCAGCATTTTCCCTATACATGAAGCAAATCACAATTAGAAAAGGTAATAAGGGCCCAAAATGTTCGAATGCATGTGTTGGGTGTTTTCCTTTATCTGTAAATCATGTTTCACCATATGTGTGTGACTCGTTGTAACACACTTGATGATCCAATAAAGAATTAAACATATTTCAATTTTCCTACCGTTCTTTATGTCCTTGAATGGGCTGCTCAACTTATGGGAACTGTTCATGATATTTCAAAGAAGCCAGGAGTTTTTATATAACTTTGCCTTAATCGACAGATTATATTGAAAAAATATCAAATGCATAGTGAAGTAGTTGGATCTCTAAATCTAAAACTTTTACATTATTGGCTTATTTCTAATTCAATACTTGTTCACTTAATCGCTTAACCATTATTCTAACTATGCCAAATGAGTATCAGATTGGATCATTTTATGTTTTTTCAATTACTTCAGTTCAGATCACTATTAACAGATGATATTTAAAATAAACCTACTAGTCCATAAACTAGAGTCAGAGGTGGAACCAGAAGACCTGCATCTGATATGCTCAATTATAATCTGTATTGAATTTGAGGTTTGAGCTTCTTACACTGAAGCAGAAGCGCCAGTTACACAACCAAACATGCCATTGAGCAAGACTCCTATTCCCTGAAAATCAAACAAATTACAGAAGTGAAGTAGCGGCAAAACTTTAGTCTAGAATGAAGAGAGAATCATGATATGTAAATGAGATGTCACATAAGCACATCCTACCAGCCAGCCAACACCACGGCCAATAATGGAAGGTGGCACAGGTGTAGCACTGCCATATCTTGCTGCTGCAAAAAATGTACCAGTAGACTGCAAATAGAAGGGGAAAATTAGGACACGTATTTTTCTTGGTCTTTCTTTATCTCTGACTTTAGGATGATGAAGAAAACAGGTTTTGCAAATTTATAAAGTTAACAAAAAAATCTGAATTTAAGTGCATTATTTGCTGCAGACTAGTTTCTGCTTTCAGAAGTAAATTAGAGAACTTGGTGGCAGAGTAGCTAGCTAATAAACAAGAAATACATGAAATTTTTGTTCAGAAGTGAACCTCAAAAAGTGAAACAAAAGAAGCGGCCATCATAGCAAAAGCTTCTCCAGCATGAAATGTGGGGCTTCCCCACTGAAACGGGTAAGGAATATAAACCCTGCATGTGATGACACAATGGCATAATGTCATATAATGTAGTCAAAATTTGTTGTAAGAATGTGAAAAACATAGGCTAAGTTGTCTGAATGATTATGGCCTTCCCATTTAACTGGGTGTATTCAAACCTTGAAAGAGTAAAGTCAGTCAAGGACAATGTTCTATCAGAATGAAAGAATACAACACCATTTCAATGTTCTGTCTTATGTAAGTAATAAATGTGGCACTGATTTGCATTGGTTCATACTTTTGTAACATCTTGGAAGCGTTAAAATGCAAAGAATAGAAATAACACCCTCCATGATACATAGGATCACCATGATGTGGTAAAAGGATACATTCAGGCCCTCCTACTCTAGATGCTATTAAAGCAGTTAAACAACACAGGGAATTAAAATTATTAAAAATAAATAAATAAATAATAATTAATAAAAAACCTCTTTCTCATTATTTAATATATCAAAAGTATTAATGTAGAATCTCTTGTGGCTTTATGAACAGTAAGCATGGAATATCAAAACGGAAGATAAAAATCTACTTTACTAAGAGGCCATTATGGATTTAGAACATGATGTCTAGCTCCTGAGTTTGGGGGAACGGGTGGTCAAACTTTGCTTTTAGGTGCATTAAGGTAACTTTACATTTTTAATTGTGATACTCAAATGTCAATCTTAGATATCTTATTGATGAGTCCTCATCAAAGTAAGAGGGGAGATTTCTGTGTTTTCAAGAGGAGGGAAGAAAACAATAACAAAATACATATATGACATTGTAAAATCTCACCAAGGGGCAGCTGTAAAGAGTCCAGCATGATCTGTGCGGCAACTAATCTGAGTTTTTGCAGGTTTGTTGTTATACACACCACTTGAGGTGAGAAGTTGTGCATATAACCATGCAATTGCAACTGTGAAGAGCACTGCAAATCTATCCCATATTGGCCTCTTTGATTTCAAAAATTGAGGAAGATACTGCAAAAGCATAACCAACAACAGAATTGAAAACTAAAGAGTAATAAGAATCACAATCATCAAACTTCAAATGATAGAGATACATATATATAAAGCACATCTACCTCACTCTCCACTCCATCTTATGAGGGGAGGGAATGGATTTGAACTAGAGCTTATTGACAATTTGAAAAAAAGATGATCATATTAAGTGAAACATTATGCAGTTGGAGAATTAGGCCTTTTTTATATCTACTACTGTCCTAAAAACATAGTAGACCAATTGAATGACTATTTTCCTCAATGCATCCTTTTTATAAGTGATGGTCCAGTCAACTCTACTTTGTTTAGCAAGTATTGTTATTGCAAACAAAGTAATAGTCTTCTTCATTTCTGTCTCTCTCTAGAAACAAGAGAACCTTCTAGTGGTTTGTCCTAGAGAGAATTTAATCCCTGAGCAATTCTCAAATAACTGATATGATATAGTATGATCCTAAATGGGTGTCACCCAGGATAAATAGAGGTAAGCTTGGGGTAAGAAGAGAACCTGGCTACTTGCCTGTGAGATGAAAACCACAATAATCAACCCAGGAAGCCCAATTTCAACACATTTTGCCAGCTACAACATAAGAAAAGAAGAAATACAGGGAAAATCTTGCAAGTCAAACAAAAAAAGAATGCTTTGATAAAATAAATAAATAAATAAATAATTAGCAATATTAACTAGGGGCAAAGATGAAAGTTTTACAACTCTTTACCATGGGGAAACCAAGATGATAAAGACCAAATCCTGTCAAAGTTACATATGGAGCGACAGAAAGGGGGCTAAGAAACCTAATCCAAGAAGAAATTAAAGATATCCATGATTACGATATAGCTAACATATTATTTTCTTGTAAACTAATTAACAAGACCAAGATTTTATGAAACTGGGAAATTATGGATAATGTACCTTACAGCATTTCTCCAAAAGCCTAAGAAACCCATCACAATCTGGAAACATGAAGTAATAATTAAAGCACCTTGTATTCCTCTCATAGTCTCTATGAACCTCTGAAAATTCACCCATGAGGCAAAGTCATTAGTACAGCACAATTTCAAAACACTCAATTAAAATGAAAAATTACCAAAAAGAAACCAAAGAAATGTATAAAGATTAACCTCATGAGGATCTACATATGCATTGTATCTACGAGCTAATACAATTGAAGTTGTGGGTATAATATATGCATATGAACCCACAACCACAGAGGGAAGTCTGGTCCCAAATAAAGACTGCAAGAGTGTGCTGAATCCTGAAACGAAAAGTAATGTCTGTATCACTCTAGCCTTCTCAGCCTGTGATGACCAACAAAAAAAAAAAAACTCTAGTAAATTAAACAAGTAGACAAATTAATTAAGAAAGAAAACAAACAACATTAAAGAAAATGTAGTGTAGTCCTTACATCGCCGCCTCCCATTTGAGGAACAATGATACTTGGAATCAAAACAGTGATGCCAACAGTCAGAAGATAATGCTGGAATCCCAACACAACAGCTTCAGCTGCATCATGACAGAAATGTAAGTCCTCCTCATCCAAATTTGGACTTAAAAGTACAACAAAATAAGAAATTAAAAAAAAGACATAAATATGAATTAAGAATATACATTAATTATTGTATTGGTAAATCTAATTGATGGAAGGATGAGTACAATGATCAGATAGAACAACATAAAGATCAAAGGAGAAATATAGCATCAAGAAGCAAAATCAGTAAATCTCAATGTAAGACGTTATGCAAAAAGCCTTGTAGCTAAATGGCATAACATGTTCTGTAAGACTGTAACTATCGAATTATCAAAAAAAAAGTATAAGACATATGAGAAAGAGAACGGACGCCATGGAGGAGGACTGTTAATGCAATACTGAATGCCGGGTAGCTGCTCTTTTACTGGTTGTGGTTGAACCTCCTCAGGCTTTTTGTTGTTGTTGTTGTTGTTGCCACCACCATTATTACCAGTATTGCCAGCATTGTTGCTGCCGCCACCACTACCTCCGCCTTGGGCCATGTTATTTTGAGAAACTGTTACAAAGGAGGGAATGGTAAAGAAAATGTTTATTATAGAAGAAGGAGAGCTATAAAAGTCTAAAATGGTGACTAGTGTTCTTGAAAAAATTTGACCGTTACATGTATTTATAAGGAGATATTATTATTTAAAAAAAAAAATCAAACTAATTTATTAATTATAAGAATGATAATCAGAAATTTGTACCATTTATTGGTCATACTTAATGCTGCATGCAGCAATGCAGAAGTTATAAAGACTATAAGAAATTTGAAATAGTTTGGGAAGAAGAAGAAGAAAGAAACAAATTATGATGGTTAATTATTCTTCGCAGAGCCATGAGCAAGGTCATCATCTTCTACAATGTACAATCTACTTGCTCTAGCAGGTCGGCGTAGTATTTAGCACTGGACTTACAAAAACTATACATGCTTAACTAAAATATATGGGAAATTAATGTCAATTTGCTGGCTAATTTTTCACTATTAATTAATTAAATTTATTAAGAAAAATGTGTCCTTTTAATTACCATATATATATATATATATATATATGCTAGCCTCATCACACGCGCCCTGCGATGAGGGTTTTTTTTTTTTTTTTATTTTAGTGTCGTAATGTTTAAAAGTGATACAAAGACAGTGTTCTAACATTTAAGATATTTCTCTGCATGATTATTTGTAAGTGGGTTTAAAGTTTGAAAATTTGAATTTAAAATAAAAAGTGGTAATTTTATTTTTTTAGAAGATAAAAGTTGGTAATTCAGATAAAAATGAGAAAAGAAACAACCTAAAACTTAAGAACAATAAATTACTTTTTTAACCAGTTTTTTTTTAATTTAAAATTGTTTAATTAAAAGATAGAGGTATTTTTGAGAGTTTAAGAATTTGTATAAGGATATTTTAGTACGTAAAATGATGAAACCCTAATAGAGAATCATGTTATTAGTAGTATATATATAACATAGTATCACCGTTAAATTTTTTTTTTAATTTTTTTTCTTTTTTGCAAAAGAATTCATTTCTTATTAGTACTACTGTTAGTATCTAATTAAATACCACCACCATCCAGTATTCTAGTTGGTTTCCCATTAAATTTTTTTTAGAAAAAAAAAAAAAAGTATTCTACTTAGTTGGTTGTCCAACCTCAATTACTCCTAAGAAAATGAACTTTTAAACGTTCAAATTCAAATCTTAATCCACATTTGTGACTATTGAATTTAATATCTAATCATATCTAATTATTTAATTATGAAAAATATTAAAAATACTACAAATTTTATTACATGAATGTTTTTACTTTTTACCATTTTTGTCGGTTACATTATTTTACTTGTTGTTCTCATATTACATTGATTACCTTAAATTACTCTATTGCCTTACTCCCTAATTTCCTTTTTAAACCACCTTTGAAAAGTCAGTACATTTATTATATTTTCATATTTTATAATGCTTAGAAATATACTATTCAACCTCTCTGTACCCTTAGCGCAATGATCACTCTATAAGCAGGCCTCGTCAATGGGCCGGGCCAGGCTGACCCGGCCCGTTTTTACTTGGCCCATGGGTCTAATGGGCTGGGCTTAATGGGTTGTTGACTAGTCAATGGGCTGGGTCGGGCCGGGCTAGATGGAAAAACCCTAGCCCATGGCCCTACCCATGGGCAATGCCCATTTGGGCTTTAGCGGGCTGGGCTAGTGAGGTGGGTTTAATGGGCTACTTTTGGGCATTTTTAACGGGACTTCAATGGGGTTATAAAAAATTTAACCAAAAAATTATAATTATATGTTATTACAAACTATCAAATTGAAAAATTAAATCTACTAAAAAGATTCTATTAAAAAAAATACTAAGACATACCTCTTAAATGAAATATTTGAAGAATCAAATATTTGATTCTTCATATATTTCCTTTAAGAATGCTTGCTGTAAGGAAAGAATTTCTTCCAACCAACGGTAAGCTTTTTTTTAAAATGAATTTCTTCTGTAATTGTAACTTGTAAGGAAAGAATTAGAATTTATTAAAGGAAAGAATGACTTTCTTTCCAGAGGCACAGAGGTAGGGCAACGGTCATCTTAGTAACTTAGTTTTAAAAATCAAAACTACTAGACTAATACCAAAATATATATATTTATTATGCATATTGTATCACAATCACTCCAAATATTAAGTGGTTAGGTGTGTGGTCTTAAAGTTTTTATAATGTCTAAAGTTCAATCCCTCACCCACCTAACTCCCAAATTATTTTGTTATGAATTTTGGGCAATGAGTCAAGCTAACAGGTCGGGCTAATGGGCTGGGCTAACGGGCCGGCCCACCGGGCGCCCATGGGTAAAGAAACCAACCCATAGCCTGTCCCATTGGGCTTCTGGGCTGCCCACGGGTTTCAATATTACCGGGCCGGGCTACCTATTAGCCTGGTGGGCTAGCGGGCTATTGGGCCAGCCCATGGGTCATGGGCTATTTGATGACCCTTATCTATAAGTATAAAGATATATTTGATACACTAAATGTAAATTAGATTAGAAATAGTAATCTTTATTACTAAATGACATTGTAATGGAATAACTATTATTATTCATAAGTTTAGTTATTACATATGGAAAGATGGTAAAAGATAATGTACAAGGAAACTTTATATTTTTGAAAATATATTAATTTTAAAACCTATTATATGCACTAAGAAATAACTATTACATTTATTTTAAAAATGAATAACTATTCTTTAATTTAAAGAATAGTTATTCTAATATAATAACTAATTCATGTAATAAAGATGCAACCAAATAACTGGATTGCTATTACACATGAATAACCATTCCATTATAGAAGCTATTACAGCATACCAAACTTACCCTAAGTGCTTGTAAGATGTCGGGGGCAAGTCTCTAGGAGTGAACTTCACACATATATACACCTCTCTTTTCTTTTCTTTTTGAGAAACAAACTAACTGTTAAACACATACACACTTAGGGTGTGTTTGGATACTGTTTATTTTGCTGAAAACTGAAAACACTGTAGCGAAATAATTTTTAAATGTGTAAATAGTGTCGTGAGACCTATTTTTAATGAAATTTTTTTTAAAAAAAAAGAGGTTTGTGGATCCCGTGAACAATGCACGAGACCCACTAGAAAGCCACCACAGCCACAAACGTTATAATCTGAATCCAAAAGAGTACTTAATTACACTCTCTCACCAAGCTCAAACACATTACTTAGCCCAAACTTACCCTAAGTGCTTGTGGGATGTCGGGGGCAAGTCTCTAGGAGTGAACTTCACACATATATACACCTCTCTTTTCTTTTCTTTTTTGAGGAACAAACTAACTGTTAAACACATACACACTTAGGGTGTGTTTAGATACTGCTTATTTTGCTGAAAACTGAAAATACTATAGCAAAATAATTTTTAAATGTGTGAATAGTATCGTGGGACCCATTTTTAATGAAAGTTTTTTTGAAAAAAAAAGGTTTGTGAATCCCGTGAACAATGCATGAGACCCACTAGAAAGCCACCACAGCCACAGACATTATAATCTAAATCCAAACGGCTACTTAATTACACTCTTTCACCAAATTCAAACACATTACTTAATCTAAAGTACCACCACAAAAGGGATATATGATATACACTTAGGAAAATGTATACCGTTCAATTAATGTTTACAATGACTGGGCCTTAATGTGCATTATTAATTTTTTCCTCACTTTTTTTTTAAAAAAAATTTCATATCAACGTTTTTTATTTTGGTTTTAAGATCTTAGATTAATTAACTAAAAAAAAATTAAATAAAGTCTTCTCGACAAAAAAAAAAAAAAAAAAAGATCCATCTTCAACTATTTTCTTTCATTTTTTTTTTTTAATGGGCTACAGTAAGATTTGGGACAAATGTTCACTTGAACAAGGTTGTCCCCAGCTCACCCAAAATGTTCATCTCTTTCAAAAAAAAATTAAAACTCTTACTATTTTTTTTTTTTTGAATAAAAAGGGATGAGATTTTTAGCGATTTGTATTTTGCAATAAAATGGATTGATTTTTTTTTTTTTTTTTTTGGAGAAAGAAATGGATTGAAGTTGAGGATAAAAAACCTATATATGCATTTGATTGTTTATTTTTTATGTTGTTTATATATATATATATAGAGAGAGAGAGAGAGAGAGACAGAGAGAGAGAGAGAGAGAGATTAAATTTAGTTGTATAATTCATTTCTTAAAGCAATTATATGGTTTTCTTTAATTGGAGAATTTAATAAATATCTCTTTAGGGATAAAATTTTTAAAAAAAAAAAAAAAAAAACCTAAGAAATGGTACCGAAGTTTGTGTCTTTTCCATACTTTTAGGGAACTTAATGTAAACTCCAATTTAATTGAGTTTAGCTACTATTAAGTTTTTATTTATTTTTATTTATAAAGAGCGACATAGTTTTAATATATGGCTTCTGCTTTAAATGATTGCTCTCCAAATATTTTATTCTATGATAAAAGACTTTATCAGTTGAAACAACTGAAACCCACAACTACTATTAAGCTAGAGTTAAAGTTATAGAGTTTAGTGCGAAAGGATCCCCTTACATTTTAATTCTCCTATTCTTTTTAATTTTTAGAGAGAGAGAGAGATGTGGACATGTGGCATTTAAAAAATGTAATGGTCTTAAAAACCCCCCAAGTAAACCACAAAATTAAATAAATTCACAAGATTTGTTAAAAATTAGAGGAAATTTGTTATGATCCTAGTGTCCCATATAGACTAAGTGTAAACTTAACCATGTGTTTATAAGCTCTTAGGCACCTTCCCCTCGAAACTTGGAAGCCGGTTTTCAAAGATGAGTTCTATCCATAGGTTTGTAACAAAATTGGAGAATTCCAATGGTAAGGAAGAGGACTCAATATCAAACTTAAGAGAAGATTCCCTATTTAGATGCAAGACATATGGTATTTAAAAATCAAATGTCACTTACCTAAGAATTTTCCTCACAATCATAGTGCAAAATGTACTCGAAAGTGAAGTGGAGCTCCCACAGAAGTTTGCGAGCCATTGGTTTAAGGAGTGTTGATTAACACTTTGATGTGGAATGGGACTGCTAATCTACTATTGTAAGTGCCGATCGACAATCCCCTGAAACTAAGGTTTTTTTTTTTTTTTTAATTAAAAAAAATTGTTTCTTTGGCTTCTCATGAGTTTCTAACAACCTACAAATATGGGACAATAGAGTCAATAGACTTTTAAACAGTACTAGTAGTAAGTCACAAAATCTTTTATAAATTTCACTCTTTCAGAATATATCAATATAATAAAAGATCAATAACTATATTATTCATAAAATACTTAAATTTATTCTCTGTCTTTTTTTTTTATAAGTATTTTAAAGTTATATGCAATAAATAAGCTTAGTGATTGAATAGATCACATCTAATTAACATGAAATTTGGCATAGTGAAAATATATAATTCAATAGTGGGATTTTGATTATTGGATATATTAATCCAAGTCCAACAACATGTTAACAATGAATAGTTGCACCTCTCTCTCTCTCTTCTATATATTGTAGTATTATTTAGAAAATTTTGAAATGACCAACATTTAACTTGAAACAATCGGGTCTTGAATTGTCAACCCCTATTCATCTCTCTCCCTCGAGTCTCTAGTATCTAGATTGATTGAATTCACGTTCTTGCCGTGACTATCTGCAGTGTTTTGAGGAAGTTAAATTGTGTCACATCACATATATAGCTACCCCAAATACACTGAATAATGTGAAATCCTTATCTTGAGTCCACAATAAACAATGAATTTGATCCATTGTACGACACCATTTTTAAATAAAGAGAGCAGTATCTGTATCAATCTTTGATAAAGAAAGGAGTACAGATCATATTCATGGTAGACTTTTTAATTTTTTTTAATTTTTTAATTTTTATTTTAGCAAACAATTCAAGCAAACATGAAGACGAATTCCATGCCCAAGGCCAAGGATCTAAGAGGTCGTACTTGTCATTCATGAATATGAAATGCCACCTTCTTGTTTTTTTCAAACCGATAGTTATTACTTTATCATTGTAGGGTCTACCTTAATCAAATCCTCTCCCATTCAACAAGTTTAACCTTCACTCTTTTCTTATAATAAAGACAATTAAGAACCTAATCACTTTATTTAACCTCCATTAACAACCTCACCCACACCATAACCAATTCTAACAAATACATACCCCACCCACATATTTTTTTTCAAACGTCAATATCCAATCATATCTCTCTCTCTCTCTCTCTCTCCATTTTAAAATGTAATTACTAATTAGTACATTTTTTATATTTTTCCTAAAAAAATCTATTTAATGATTCAAACTAAATAGTATAAATCTAAATGTGTATTCCTTGTCAAGTTAGTTTAAGATCCTCCCCATTTAAAATGGAACCATTTTCTTGGTTCGAAATGAATTTTTGAGTTTTAGGAGAGGATTCCCTGAATCCCTCTCATTGAAGTATTTTTAACTAATTATCCTTAGAATAGAAAGAATTTTTTTTTTAATTATCTTGATTAAAATTTTAAATAATATAGCAATTTTAAGATATCAATATAAATGAACACTTATCATTTTAAGTGAAAAAGAAAGAAAGACATCAATCTTATTTTATTACCCTAATATGTATTTAATGTAAAAAAAAATTAAGATTTACTCCACTTAAAATAGATCCATTCGGAGTCATTTAAAATTTTAAATGACATAGCTTTCTGTAACGGTCAAATTCACCATTAAATTTTCTGTTTCCCTCTTATTTTTAACCGACAATCCATATAAATAGAAATGGAAATAGGAATGGGAAGGATCTTGTTTTTATTACCCAAACTAAAAATTAAAATCAATCTAAGATACAAATTTAAAGTAAAAAAGAAAAGAATCTTATTCCCCACAACCCCAACCCTCCATCACATTGTCATTGACAGTCCAAACAAGATGAAGTGTCAAGATCACCCTAAAAATCAAATCACCATTTCCCTTCCATTAAGTCACCATTGGTCCACATATTCCCTCCCTTTCACACAAACCCAGCTCCTCTCTCTCTCTCTCTCTCTCTCTCTTTTACTCACTCACTCACATAATCACATTCCCCCATTCATTTTTTTCAAAAATAAAGGAAACAAAGAAAGAAAAAAACACCCACATACACACACTTTCTTTCCTTCACTCAAACTCACTCAAAAAAAAACAACACCCAGATCTCAAATGTAACAACTCTCTCTCTCTCTTTTTCCTTCAAAAATGTCATCCCAACAACAGCAACAGCAAGAACCCAAATCCAATCCAAAAGCCACAAAGCCACACACAAGATCTCCCTCCATATCAACCCACCTAGCAATGGTGGAGCTGAAGCAGAAAATCCTGACTTCTCTCTCGAAACTCTCCGACCGCGACACTCACCAAATCGCCATCGAAGATCTCCAAACCACAATCCAGAACCTCTCCCCCGAAGCTCTCCCGATGCTCCTCAACTCCCTCTACGACGCCGTTTCCTCCGACCCAAAACCCTCCGCCCGCAAGGACTCCCTCCGCCTCCTCGCCTTCACCTGCGCCGCCCACCCGGACTCCTCCTCCGCCCACCTCACCAAAATCATCGGCCACGTCATCAAGCGCCTCAAGGACTCCGACTCCGCCGTCCGCGACGCCTGTCGCGACGCCATTGGCTCGCTCTCCAACCTCTACCTCAAGCCCCCCGCCGGCGCCGGCAACGGCAATAACGAGAGCGTCGTGGGGCTGTTCGTGAGGCCGCTGTTCGAGGCGATGGGGGAGCAGAACAAGGTGGTGCAGTCCGGTGCGGCAATGTGCATGGCGAAGATGGTCGAGTGCGCCGCCGAGCCGCCCGTCTCGGCGTTCCAGAAGCTCTGCCCTAGGATCTGTAGGTTGCTTAACAATCCTAACTTCCTCAACAAGGCTTCGCTCTTGCCCGTCGTCGCTAGCTTGTCTCAGGTTTTGTGCTGATTTCATTGCTTTGCTATGTGCATTGTGTTCAATTGCTGTAATTTTGTGTATCGGATTTGATTCAATTGGAATGTGGTTATTGGATTTGATTGTGGTAATTCTGTTAGGTGAATTGAGAGGAGTTGAATTCAAAAATGTGTTAGATTTGGTGGTTTTAGTAATTTGTAATTAATTTGGGGGGGAAAAAAGAAACCACTTTTGGCGGTTTTAGTTGAAAATGTATGTGCATTCGGTTTAGTTACTATGTAGTAGTACATTGTGCATTGTATTTGGGTTTGGATTCGTTTCAATTAGGATGTGGTTATTGGATTTGATTGTGATAATTGAATAGAAAGGAATTGAAGTTTGTGGTAGATTTGGCGATTTTAGATGAAAATGTATGTGGTGACCAGATTTTTTCTAGTTACTATGTACATTGTGGGAAATAATCGAACTGAATTGTGGTACAAATTTGTTATTATTGGTAATTACACAAAACACTTTGTGAGTCTTTTTTTGATAGGTAAAACACCTTGTGCGTCCTGAACTTGCGTCCTTACCTTGGCTTTGCTCTTACAAGGGACAAAGTTCCATTTGAGCTAGTCTTTATTGGCTGAATTTGTGGTACATTTGGTGGGTTTTTTTTTTTAATAGGAAATTTTATGTTATGATTGTATTATCTGGCTGAAATCTAAGCCCTGTATGTTTCATTTATTAGAAAATATAGGAATTCAAAAGATAATTTTCATATTAATTTGTTAATAACTTGAAACGAGCTATTGTAGGAACAACTATTATATCTTTAGGCCTATATTGCACAATCTAGGATTGAAAAATATATATTCATTGCATGCTACAGCTGGATTTGAGTGGCCATTTACAACTTGTTGAACAAAAAATTTGTATAATTTTTTTGAGAAAATAACACATGTTTTGCTTTACCAGGAGAGGAATGAAAATACCTGGTTATTTTGTGTTTGAGATGTTATTAGAAGTATTATAAACAACTGTTCCAGATTCCACCAATAAAATAATAATAAAAAAGATCTTATAAAATGAGAATAAAGCTATAAATATATTACAGAGGCAATATGAATATCTAATTCACATTCATTTTTTATTGTAAAAATTTAGCCTTTAAAGTTCTCAATATTGGAAAATAATTATTGAGTTTTACACAATGTTACATGAGAAGATGATATCTAATTAAAACTTATAATGTTATAAAATCCCAAAGAGAAATTGAATCTAGAACCTTGCATGTGGTGTTAGTTTAGTGCTTTCTTAAAAAGTAGTCAAGCATAGAGTTTTTCACTTACACTTTTAAGTAAAACATATATATACTTGTATACCTATATACAACTATGTGTGTGTGTGTATTAAGTATATTTTGATACTATTGGGACCCCCAACAAAAAGTTATGGCTTTGTCCGTGGGAGCAAGATTTTGAATTCTCAAGTAGTGTGATCTTGTTACAGGTGGGAGCAATTGCACCTCAAAGCTTGGAAAATTTGTTGCAAAGTATTCACGAGTGCCTTGGGAGTACAGACTGGGCAACACGTAAGGCAGCAGCTGATGCATTGACTGCCTTGGCATTGCATTCAAGTGTTTTGATTTCAGATAAAACTGCCTCGACACTAACAGTGCTTGAGTCTTGCCGTTTTGACAAGGTGGCTTCTGCAATCTTATTTGAAATTATTGTTGTCTGTATCTGTACTTTATAGTTGCCTATTTCTCTCTCTCTCTCTCTCTCTTGCTGGTCACTAGGTGTAATGTTTTTTTCTTTTTTCTTCTTCCTTTTTTTTTTAATGTTAAATTTAATAAAGGAAGATCAACATACTTTTGTTTGTGGCCTTGTTACATGATCGTTCTTCAGTGGGGTTCTGTAATTGTACATCCAATAGACGATGTATGCTTCAATGCTTAAAAAAAAAAAAAAAATTTCTTGCTAATATTTTTGTCATTTGTATATAATCATTAAAAAATTAAGGACAAGTAATAGAAGGTGAAGTTGCTAATCTTTTAATAAGTAAAAATATTTTTATTTATAAGAGGAAATAGTTTAGACAACTAGAATATGTATCATCCCCCTAAAGATTTACAATCCAAATCATCTAAGAATTCTATAAAAAGAACACCAGGGGATGCTACCCAATGCAGCCATCCAGTCATGCAAACATCTCAAAACTGATTGTTTGATGACATGGTTAGAACATTGACTCTCTTACCAAGCATCTAGTTGGATTAAATTTCTATGATTTGTGAAAAAACATGTTTAAATTTTTTTACAGCTGAAGAATTATTTTCATGTTTGTCATTCCTCTTCTTAATTCCTAATTTGTTAAAAGATAACTATCTTCTTGAAAATAACTCAACATTCTTTTGATTAATTGGTTTACAGATAAAACCTGTTAGAGATAGCATAACAGAGGCATTGCAATTATGGAAAAAGATCGCAGGCAAAGGAGGAGATGGATCTCAAGATGATGAGAAACCCTCTCGTGGTAGGCATATCGCTAATGTTTTGTTCTTCAGAATGATCCTTAAGTTATTCAGTTGTTTGTCAAAATTGAATTGTCTTTGTTTTGCTCAATTTTCAGATGGTGAAACTCCCGGGGTTGCTGAATCATCTGAGAAGAATGGCATGAAAAATCTAAATCCTAGTGACAGGAGATCAGAGCAACCATCTAAGAATTCATCTAATGGTACTTCCCCTTCTTCAGATTCTGTTTCTAAAGCCAAAGGTAGCAGCTTTTCAGAAAAAGCAGTTGTAATATTGAAGAAGAAAGCACCTGGCCTTACTGAGAAAGAGCTAAACCTAGAATTCTTCCAGAAACTTGAAACGAGGGGTTCTGATGATTTGCCAGTGGAAGTAGTCGTTCCTCGTAGATGTCTCAGTTCTTCAAATGCAAACAACGAGGAAGAATCAGAGCTAAATGATACAGAATCAAGGGGAAGGTCAAATCGCACTGGAAATATCCAGCATGATGATTTTCATGGATCTTCCAACAGTAAATATCGTAACATAGAGAGAGGAGCTTCTGCTCCATATTTTAAACGAGATCTTGATGACCTTGCACGGGATAAATGGCCTGAAGAGAGGGTAAATGGAAAAGACGCTAGAATGAGAGCATTAGATGGTGATGATAGAATTGATATAAATCAAAGGGATTCATCTAGCAATCGTGTGGGTTTCTCCAAAACTGATGGTCAATCTGAAGGATCCTTCATCAATAACAAAGGAAATTGGTTGGCTATCCAGAGGCAGTTATTGCAGCTGGAGAGGCAACAAGCTCATCTGATGAACATGCTGCAGGTATACTCAATTTAGGCATCAATTATATAAGAACGTTCTTATATGTGCTTTTTTAAATGAGTGGTAACTTCTTATATTGTAGGATTTCATGGGTGGTTCTCATGATAGCATGGTAACTTTAGAGAACAGAGTAAGAGGTCTTGAGAGAGTTGTTGAAGACATGGCGCGGGACTTGTCAATATCCTCAGGTCGGAGAGGGGGTAATTTTGCAATGGGGTTTGAGGGATCTTCTAATAGGCCTTTAGGCAAGTATAATGGTTTCCCTGATTACTCTACTGCCAAATTTGGAAGGGGTAGTGATGGGCGGATACCATTTGGAGAAAGAATTACCCAGTCTGATGGAATTGCTTTGGGCATGAGAGGAAGAGGTCCTCCTTGGAGATCTGACATGTCTGAGGCATGGGATTTTCCTACATCTGGTGCTTCCAGAAATGGGCAGATTGGCTCAAGGAGAGCACTAGGTGGCAGTAGTATGGATGGTAGGTCACCTAACTCAGACCATGAGAATGATCAGGGTGGCAGCAGGAGAGCTTGGGATAAAGGAGCTGGACCTGTTAGGCTTGGTGAGGGGCCTTCTGCAAGAAGTGTTTGGCAAGCTTCAAAGGACGAAGCTACATTGGAAGCAATTCGGGTGGCTGGGGAGGATGGTGGAACTTCTCGGACTGCAAGAGTAGCTATCCCTGAAATGACTGCGGAAGCTTTGGGAGATGATAATGTTGGCCATGACAGGGACCCTGTGTGGACATCTTGGAGTAATGCAATGGATGCCCTTCATGTCGGTGATATGGATTCAGCTTATGCTGAAGTTTTATCTACAGGGGATGATCACTTGCTTGTGAAGCTAATGGACAGATCAGGCCCAGTGGTTGACCAACTCTCAGGAGAAGTAGCAACTGAGGTTGTGCATGCTGTTGGACAATTTCTACTAGAGCAGAACCTTTTTGACTTATGTTTATCTTGGATTCAACAGGTATCGCTTTTTTTATAATCTTCAAATTTTCTTCAAGCTGCTGAGTATGGCATATTGGCATGTATATTTCTTATTGGTATTCGTTGACCTGCTAGTTTACAGTTTTCTACTTTTTCTAATGAATCATGTAAATAATGTCAACACTATTGATTATTTTTATTTTTTAAAAATTGTTAAACCTTTTGGTACTAAGGTTTAAAAAAATTAAGAAAATATTGGAATCTTTCTTTTTGGGATAAGTAAAAAAAAAAATCTGAATAGATAGAATTAGATGTTGACAACTGCTCTAGTAAGAAGTTTTCCACCGTTAGCTTTAAAGCATAGTTTGAATGAAATTATAGTGTTGTATTTGATGTACAATTTGAGAGGAAAATTGATGATGTTTTGAGTTCTATAATAAGTTGTGTTCCTACATAATTCAAAAAGTTGTTCTGAATAGTATGTTATCATATTACAATCTGTTCTTAAAAAAAAGTTGGTCTGTTTCTTACCATTTGGTCTCAATTTTCATTGTGTTCAGTTGGTGGAAGTATTGTTGGAAAATGGACCTGATGTTTTGAGCGTTCCTATGGAAGTGAAGAAGGAGCTTTTGTTGAATTTACATGAAGCTTCTACAGCAATGGATCCCCCTGAGGATTGGGAAGGTGCGATGCCTGACCAACTCTTGTTGCAGTTGGCGTCAGCCTGGGGAATTGATCTGCAACAGCATGAGAAGTAGCCCCCCAGTTGACAGCCTAGGTAATGGGATTCTGTACTTTATATGCGAACATATTTTGATTGGGTTGATCAGGTTAATACATCATGTATTTACATAAGCTGAGTGAAAAATTGTGAATGAACAGACAATATGTTGAACAGTTACGCAATTGAGCATTATGCATCAATAGATAAGTAATTGAAACTGGAGTCAAGATGGGTCTTCTTAATAATATAATCTTACATTAGATCATCAGGCTGAGCAGTTTACTGCTTCTTTGGTCTCCTATTACTCTATAAAATCGTATATGTGCGTCGACGAATCAGAGGAATTGTAACGTTTTAAAAACATGAAAGTCAATGGAGTTGCACGTAATGGCTCATCCAAGCAGATAATGGAGAACAACGCTCACCTCACTTGAATCAACTTCCCCATTTTTTGTCATTTAAAAAAAAAAAAATTAATTTATTTAAAGCAGACTCAAACCATCATTGTAACTAATGGGTCAAAATCTTTGTGATTCAGAGATACTGTTTAATCAATCCCCCCTAATATGAACTAATGGATACCCGTATTTTTCAAATTAGGATGCTGCAGCCATTCAGTTTGGGTGCAGAGGGCATTTGCACTAGACTGAAAAAATTACCATCTTATGGGGTTTCTTTGCAGATCTCAATCCAAATTTGAAAATACAAGCAAGCTTGATGGAAAAACTAAATGCAAAAGAACTGTAACCCAAGGACTTTAGTTCAAATACTACATTCTTCATAGTTCATAATAATGTGTATTAAAATTAATTAAGGACTAAAGGAGTATGTTCATGTTTGACACTACCTTTCCTGTGGTGAAAATTGAGTAAAAGTGCTGGGCTTAGCAGATGAGGGTTAAGCATAACTAGGTGGGAATATTTGTGCACGTCATCTCCTCCAGGAAGTGGAGCAAAACTAAGATTGATAGCCATATTTTTTTCTTTTTTCTTTTTCTTTTTTTTTATTATATATTTAAAATAAAATTTGTAATTTAATAGTTATAACAGAAAATATGAGATTTAAACCCTATATATTTTAGAAACATCAAGAAATGCCAACTATTTGAGCAGTAAAGCTTTTGGCTATTACTGTGAGCTGGTCAAACAAAGAACATAATTGATAACAAAAAATAGAATTAATTAAATAAATTCACAGAAAATAGACTTGGGCTTTCGTTTCTTTCACAAAAACACTGAATCTGAGTATTCATCAAGTAAGTTACATTGAAAAAACGGAATAAAATGGAAAGATTTCATATATACAAAGCTCACTCTACATTCTACATCCCAGTGCACCCACCTTCGTCACTAGAATTACAGGGGGCCTTCATCACAAGAATTACAGGGCCACCGAGGCACCGCATGCATCCTCAACCACTTGCCAAATTGCAAACTGCAACATCAAATATGGCAGAAAATTTTACATCTGCTCATATGATGAAGCCTGATTTCACAGGGGAAAAACTTTCAAGTCGCTTGCAGATGTACCACTGTCAAAGATAATTCTCACATTGCTAGCACAGAAACTCCATCATTGTCAATCAGCCACCACACTCCAGAGTTTTGAACCAAAATCCAGCATCATTTGTTGCAATTGGGGGGGGGGGTCCACTTATTACTTGGCCGAATACCAGTTTTGAGCACACTTAGCATCAACCGATAGGTCAACTTGAAGGATATTTTTGCCATTGAAGGGTTTGGACATGCACTCAACAACTATGGCCTTCGCAACCTCAGCCGACTCTGTTGGTCCTTCCAAGATAACTTCATCATGAACCTGCTTTCCATGGTGTGATAGTCAACAGTTTTCAACAAAATATGTACTATGGTCACATGGAATATAATATGGCATAACAAGAGATTTGGTCGCATGGAATATAAGTGAAAGCTTACTTTAGATGTGCTCAATATCAAAAATAAGGCATATTAAGAGTATAGATGGAGAGCTCAACAATTTGTACTAAGGTTGAATGGAATTTAAACTATAATTGAAATATATGAATGGACATCTTTTTGATAGATAATAATGTTATTCTAACAAAGATGAAAAAGGTTGCCATCCTATGATTGGATAAAGAAGGATGCTACATGAAACTGGAGCTGGATGGAGCTTTCCATACTTCTATAGTGTTATTTGAACAACACTTTCAGGATACGCCCAACACCATAGACAACATCTATACACAGTAACCAGGAAAATCACACTTGTATAGCTGGCTAATATCAGATGAGGATAAGGCTATCGAAAATTACTATTTATAAGTTTTTAAATATCAAGAAATAGCATTAATGAGTGAATAAGTTTTGGATAAAAAGCCAATCAAGATGGCTTTTAAGTGTACACATAACTCCATTGCAAGATATGAAGAGAAGTGCAGAGGTCAAAACAAACACGAACTAGTTGTTGTGCATAAAGACTGGAATGAGAACTAAGAAAATAATTGTTGATGGTTGAAATCATAAATTTAGGAGCTGGTTAAAGAAGATGAAAACGTTCACAAGCATTTAAAAATTACTTCAGTAATAAATTTGAACCAATACTAGTCCTGCCATGTATATTATTCCAGGAAGAAAATTAGGTAGAGAGAGAAGTAAAGTTTTAAGGCATGATATTAACCTGTAAAAGCAGTTTCCACCCGAGCTCCTTCAACCGTGAATTTTTTGATATCTCTAACATAGCACACATGGCTACATCAGCAGCACTACCCTGTTTCAATCACCTAAATCAGAAACCACTAAGAAGTGGCCAATCAAAACTTTATTTTAGAGGGAGGGGAAAGCAGGAAAGAGGTATCTGCCCTATTTATTAGCAACTAATACGATTTAAATAGACACATCATCAGATCCCAAAACTGACATTTTTAAGCAATGGCTAATAGTTCTTGTGAAGGTTTGCATTTTGACCTTTTAATGATGGGAGGGTGTTATTCTACATTGTTAAACAATGAAAAGTTGGAGTGAGAAGGAGGATTAGATGAATAAGTTCATGAGAGGTGTAGGCAAGCCTAATAGGAATTATTGAGAGTGAAATATATCTACAAATATCTTAAAAGGGCAGGGTTTCAAATAAAATATAATGGGGCTTTTTTTTTTTTTTTCTCTGATCAGGAGTTTGTGTTGGTGTTATTGGGGTAGTTGTAAAAGAAGATATGGTGCAACAACCTGAGGAAACTGCTATCCACATCTGCACTTATACCCCAAAAGGATTGGTCAAGTTACAATTGGGGCTCCTCGTAATCACTTTTAAACCCAAACACACACCCGCATAATACACACTCAAACAATTTGATTCAATCAAATCCACACAATTTGGGGAATCACAACTTCCCCCACTTAAATTCCTGATGTCCTTGTTAGAGCTTACGTTGTGTTGTAGTTCCCCCGAGCCACATGACATTACCAAGTTTTCTCTGATACCATTTGGAACAACATGAGGAAAACACTAATTGCAATTGGGGTTCCTTGTAATCACTGATAAACCCAAGATCCACCTAAGACGATACCCATTCTAGACTCACCGCACGCCCGCACAACACACTCACCAAGCAAATCCACACAATTTGGGACATATGATATATAATTGGTAAAATGGAGTAGCAAATCTTTTTATTTTTTCTTCTGGGAGGGGTATAGGAAAAAGGGCAAGGGAGCTTATTAAACCATGAGAGATAGGGAGCATGAAAAAGAGAAAGAAGGGACAAACCTGTACTGGGGTATTGATAGCAGCCCGCTCAATGTGACCTTTTTGAGAGTTCGTAGCATGGGTCACTGAAGGGAACTGGCGGGCTCGTCCTAGCAATGTGTGTACACAATTTTTCTCACGGGCTTCTTTTTTACGCTCTTCTTGCCAGGTCAACACTTCTTTTCTATCACTGTACCACAGATCAACTGTTTTCTTTGCTTCCTGAACAGAAACCTGAGTACAAAGAGGCGATCAAATCATTTCAAATTGGAAGAATGCAAGTCCCTCATAATTGAAGGTTCATACTAAAAAATACCTTCCAATCCCGGGAAAGCCCCACTGGAGTTTTTCCATATGCAATTGAAAAGTTAAGCATTTTAGCTTTCCTCCTTTCAGAAGCAAAGGCATCCTGAAACCATTGAAAGGGGGAAAAAGTAATTGAGTTTGAATCTTGGGGACAGAGACCGGGTTATATATTTCCTGATTTTTTTTTTTTTTTTTGACAAGTCAATTGCATTAAATAACAGGATATACCCACTATTACAATCCAGCAGTTGTGTTGGCAATATACCCACTATTACAATCCAAATACAGAATCTATGAAATCATACAAATTCCATGTTATTGAAGAGGTTTTCACATATATTGTCTTCTTGAAACATAGGTTTACACATATCAGTGTCAACATGATTGCTTAATTATTTTCATAATTTAATCTAAGGGAATTGTGCTCACAATGGGCAGTTAACCTTCACAAACAGCTGGACAAAGCAACTAATATAATACAAGCCCCATAACAGTGTTACTTGCAACTTTAAGAATAAAAGCCATGCCTTAGTTACCACAAGTGAATAGACAATTAAAATAATCTCTCCACCCGTTAGCAAGAGGGAGACGCGCAAGGAACTGTCCCCCCTCTGCAGTCCTATCTGACACCAAACTGTTTTGCTTCTTTTTTTTTTTTTTTTTTTGACAAATAACTGGTTTGCTATTTTTACGTTATTGTTATATCTGCTATTACATATTAAAACAAGAGAGAGAAGAATCAGGCATATATCTCTTGTTCTCTGCAGCAAATGTATCATTTTAGACTTGGAAATAGGAAAATTATGTAGTCATAGTTTACCTTTAATAGTGGAACTGGGGGTTTATCTTCACCCGGGTGAGGATGCCACTCAAGAAGCACATGCTTTTTGTCGACGGCTTCACGAATATATGGGTACATATTCATTGCAGTCCTTGAATGGAAATCTCCACCAAGTCTAAAGGCATCCATCATGCTCTTACAACTGGCAAGATGTGCAAGAATCCTAAGTTCCAGCTGTATTTGAATGCCAAATTCAATCAACACACGGAATTCAATGCAACCACTGAAGATAGGTAATTAAAACAACCACTTACCTGTCCATAATCTGCAACAATAAGGGAATTCCCAGGTGAAGCTATGAATGCCTGACGGATCTTATACCGGTCCTTCTCTAAAGCAGGCTGATTCTGATGAAGCAAGAGCATTACACGTGTAAGTCTCTAATACCTTTTAAAAACATGAAGTTACAGAATCTAGCCATGATTATGTAAATTCCATCTCTAGCCCCAAGTTAATATTTTAGTTGTCTGATTCCATGAGACATGGAGTACTGTAAAACATTTAATAACTAAGAAAAAAAAAAGCACATTTTCTTTTGCATCTTGTCTTCGGGCAAAGGACAATGTTAAAATGTCAAAGAAAACCAACCAAAAACTAGTAAGGGATTTAGATTGCAATCTAACCCTGTGCTGAATTTGTTACATACTACAATGGTGCATCCAAAAAAAAAAAAATCAAAAAGAAAATATTGTGTAGTTGAAACTTGGAATAGTTCAGGCTCAAGAGATTTAGCACTAAGTAATTTAACAGCACTCAGGTGCAAGCATATTTAATTAGCCATTTAGGTTTTAAATATATATCTTTTTTCTAAAGAAATTATACATGGCTGCAAATTCTATCTCTAGCCAAGTTGTATATTATTTTAGTTTACACATTCGAAGATACATGGATTGGACTATTTTAAAACATCTATAGTCAAAATATGAGCTCATTGTTTTTTTGGGGTTAATTGATTATATGGAAAGTGAGGAGATACAAAAGGAACCTGTAAATTTGGTCTCCTAGCTGATAAGCGCCCGGTTTCCGTGTTGATATTTAATGAACAATGAATACGCCCATTCTTCCCTGATATATTACTTCCCTGTGGTAGAAAGAAACCAGCATCATAAGGTAGTTCATACATTGTACACTAAAAACAGAAGCAAGAAAGAAATGTTAGTTTTAAACAACTCTCCTGCCCACTGCCACTGATTAACATTGGGGCTTTGTCCTCCTAGCATCTAATTTTCCTATTTCCAAGTCTAAAATGATACACATATGTATAGATCATAATTCTTTAGAGTAATGCCGGAAACCAGATAATACAATAATTCAAGGTATAAACTATGATAGGGATGGACCGGATGGTGTCCATCAGTTTTGATAGGGCCTCGTTCATTTGCACCTATACTGGTATAATTATGAAATAACTTAGGACATCTAATAGGTTAAGGGTTCTTTAAAAGTTAAAAAAGTGAAAATAAAATAAATAGAAGCTTAATATTCTTTCCTTCTAGAAAATAGACTTTTCACTTTTTTCCTCCACAAATGCCATGTTATTCACCGTTCAAGTATGAGCAAAAATATCAATCATTTGGCTCATTAAATTCAAGCAAACCTTACATGGTATCCATCTTTACAGTTCATAGATACATTTGAACAGTTTAGATCTACAACATGTCTCACAAATATAAGTAAAAATAGGCAAGATTTTATCTGTGCATGGGCATTTGTTGAATCTAAAATAACTAAACATGGAACCAATTCTGGTCTCAATCATCTTTAACATTATAATCATCGTATTCAATACACAAAGCACACAACTCCCATAGCTTGGAAGAAATTTGGACCAATAATGCCTCAACTACTTAATGCAAAGAGTCAATTACAATACTATGGATATAAAGTTTATCCATTCTACGGAGATCCAGTATATTTGGTATTGAGGTAAAAATGATGACCAAAACCAGAAAGACATGTTAGCAGCAATCACCTGCAAGGGGAGTATGAAGTTGGATATCAAGGAGTCAATGGAGCAAACTTCACATAAAGCAGAAATGGCATGACAAGCCTCCCTTCCGTCCTCCTCCTTTTCAAAAGCTTGAAAAGCTATTCCATAAGCAGATTTATCCTCATCCACAGTTGATTTTTGTTCTTCTGAAACTTCATTTTCAGAGGCACTTTCAATGTTGTCATCTGGTTGCTCATCATTCACAAAATCATATTCTGCTGAAACCTTTCCAGCCAGGGTCTTCAAAGCATCACCACTAACAGAGGGCCAACCAGATGCTGTGAAGATGTCAGTTGGTAACGGTTCATTAAGGATTCTACTCAGACTAATATTGCGATATTTTGTGGGACTCTTCTTGCCATCTTCAATCACTTTATCAACATTGGGAACTTTGAAAATCCTCTCAATTGGAAGAGTTTCATCAGGGTCCTTGCTGTAACAGAAAATAATAAGGTTAAAGAGTGCAGACTTTATTGGGACCCCCCATTTGCCCGGGATGAATGTGCAATAGTAAGGTCAGTTTCTTCACTAGGCCCACATGTTTTAAATTCTTCCCTTCTTTCACCTTTCCTTGTTAAGTAGTGTATGGTATGATTACTTCCCTTCCAATAACATGGAATATAAACTTTCATAGGAAACATCCCAGTGAGCCTTGGCTCAAATGAACTTCCTCCTCACACAAGTGTGGTTGGAGACTTGAGATCATGGATTCAAAACTCATTGCGTGTGCATGTAACTTACCAATTAAAAAGAAAAAAAAAATCATAACTTTCACAAAAAAACATAACATTTCACTTTCACGAATGTCTCTCATGCAGGACCATTGGCATTGGGGCCAATTTTCTACCATATGCAACTATAAATTTTACCGAAACTTGTGACATTCAAAGAATTGTATTCTTCTAATGTCAACCCCCTTCCCACTCCCCCCCCCCCCCCCCCCCCCCAAAAAAAAAAAAAAAAGTCATAAAAATAAAATAAAGCCTTAATGATATTGAAGATAAAAAAAATAGGGATATTTAAAAGATATCAAGAAAAATTTTATATAAATAAATAATAAGAGTAACTATTGTGTACGTGAAAATTTTAATCTTTTAGCTGCACCACAAGAATAAGTATAATTTCCTTCAAAGGTTAGGCAAAGTTTTAAGTATTACCATAGAATAAATTACAATGTATTTTACCACCAAAGGTTCTAAATTAAGAACAAATTTCATTGCACTGGAATCTGACCTCTTAACTATCTTTATATTATTTCAGAGTAAACTAGATGACAGAATTCCTAACAATGCTGAGCATCTCTGATGCAATTAATCTATGGCAGCTGCACTTCCTCATTGTCCACAAACAAATAGAATTAAAAACAAATACACCCACATAAGTTATAAATAAATTACACCTGTTTGCAATGCCACCAAAAAAAAGCTGGCGCAGTTGTGTATCACTCCTCACATTCATGTACTGGGCATCAGAGCAATACCTAGATGCCCAGTTGCGAAATCTATTTGAAGCAATCTCTTGTTCAGCCTTGGCTACCTTCTCCACCTCAGCAAGATATTTCCGATCAACCAGCATTCCCTCGGTTTCCATTTTAATTAAAAGCTCACCAAATGGCCGCCAGTATTCCTCATAAAAGTCAAACATGTGTTTTCCATCAACTGTTTTCCCATCAAGTTTCCATCGCATTTGTGACAGTTGGCTTTTTAAGCTCTCATAAAGCTTTAGTGTGCTTTTTGCATCTAAAACAGAATAACAAATCCACGGTTTCCGCTCTTCTCTTTGTAGAATTTCAACAGGAGAAATGGTGATAACCTTGCCTTCAGATCCATCTTTTTTAATTTTTTTCCTGCCAAAGATGATTTTCATCGAGATTTTACCAAACAACTCTTCTTCAGGGCCCAATTGAATTCCAGACATAACCTTTTTATCACCAGAAATAACCTTCTTATCACCAGACATAACCTTTTTATCACTGGTAAGTGCTTCGAGAGAATACCCACCCTTTGTTCGTCTTGATGAATCCCATAACCGTGCCATGTGCATTGTGTCAGCATGAAAACCAGAGACCTTAAGCCCATAGTTCTCAATAATATGGTTATCAAAGCTATAGTTGTGCCAAACCTACAGAAAAGACAAGTGAATTGTCATTTCCAAGTATGTTTCAAAAGTATAGGTGCACACTAGTAGTTTCTCACAGTAAAGTAAAATGGTATGCACAGGAAATTGGACAGCTCTTACCAAAAAAAAAAAGTGGTATATTGGCATAACAAGTATTTGGCAATATATAATAAACTTACCATTATAAGCTTGGGCCAATACAAATCGGAAGACCTCAGGGTCAAGAAGACCCTTTTTCTTATAAGTAACAAAACTTTTATTGAAATGAAAATGAGTATGCTCCTCATGTACACAGGCAGTGTACAAAGAAGGCAAAAAAATTCACCTAAAGTTACATCAATCTAGACATTTATCCAAGGTAGAAAAAGAATAGCCACTTAAAGCAGCTATTCATTAAAACATGGAACCTCATAAATACAATTTTAGCTCCAAATACAAATGCTCAACCTCTTCAAAAGTACGCTGTTTGCTCTCTCCAAACGGTCCACATAACACAATGTGGAACACCCCCGCCCCCCACCCCCAACACACTATACTAGTATAATGATGTTGAGCAAAGACCCCACTCCAACTACTCCACACCCCTCTTCAGCATAACCCAGTGGACTCCAAATGGACGAAACACCAAAGACCTTAATTCATGTGCATAACCACAATGTAGTAAATGATTTGTGGTCTCCCCACTGAAATTACACATGCAAAATCACTCTACAAGGCAGGTATTCTGCTTTCAAAGATCCTCCAAACTAAGAATTCATCCTCAAGTTGCTGTCCATGTGAAAAAATACTACCTTGGTAGGAATCTCAACCGGCCAGATTTTTCCCCTCCTGTATAATGGTCCTTCCCCTATAGCCCCTCTAGCATTCCGTAATTTCCAAGAATCATCCAAATTGGTTTCAGTGTCATTTCACGAAGGATTTCCTGTTCTCCCTTATTGACTGAATGAAGTGGAATCTTCCAATGTTATGAATTCCTCCAAGCTATTCAAAAGCCACTGTGCTCCATTTCTACCCAAAAAATTAGAGTGAAGACAGTACAGATCTCACTCATAAATTTTCAAGTTATAAACAGTATCCCCTTCACCACAATATCAAATATTTTCGATACCTTGCAAAACAAGCTTCTTCTCCCATGTTATCACTACAGGATCAAATTAATTACAACCACCTCTCCACCCAGAGGACCTCACAATTTTGCTGTCAGACAGCGGCAGGCGTGGTCTGGTAGAGGTGCTGGTAATTCCCGAAGAGAAAGTTTTTTGACACTCACAAGTTTCTGGATTCTTCACAGCTTAGTAATTATCTTGTGTTATTTCCTTTCTTTTTTTGATAGGCAATCAAAGATTTATTGTCTAAAAAGGACATCATGTTCATGATGGTGAACATTGTACTTAAAATGAATACAATTAACTCAAGAAGGGATATGAACAAAAGGGAGAAAATCAGAAATGGAAGTACATTATGTAAAACCCCAAATTCTAACCCACTGAAACAAAGTCCCAACTAGCATAGGCTTCAAAAGATCTACAGATCTCACAATATCTTCCTTCAAAAGTATGATTATTACATTCCCGCCAAATTAACCACATCAAACAAGCTGGAACCATATTCCAAATATTTCCTTTCTCTCTTACCAATAGAATGCAATTAAGATAGTGCCTAAACTCGGGGACGAATAGACTCAAAATCTGAATTCTTACAAAAAAACTTCAAACAAAAGTTTCTCTTCAGCCCATGTTTGCAGAAGGCTAGGGTAGGCTTGAGCATGTTAATAATCTTGCAATCTATAATACACACACACAGAGAGAATGGAATGATGGGCAAACGGTAAGAGAACATAGCGAACCTATCACGGCAGGACACAGAACATGATACTCTTGAAATTAGCCCATTAGTAGCCATATGATAGGTGAAGATGCTAAAAAGTCCCTTATTCCATTGGCAGAAATCAATGAAATCCTTTTTTTCAAAGATTTCCCAACTGACGCAATTTCATGCAAGTAAACAACAACAACAAAAAAATCTTAGTCCCAGAACTTTTGGGGTCAGCTATGGATCCTCAACAAACTAATTGAGGTCAAAAAATTGCCCCCAGTTACACAAGGAATATTGTAATCGCAGTTACAAGGTGGTTGACATGAGCTATTTCTCAATACTTGTACTACATGATACATCTACCATTTAATTAGCAATCATACTAATCAAAATGTGCCACAAATCAAGAAAAAGAAAAAAAATTTCCTTTTTTTTTACAAGAAAAAGTTTTATTAAAGAATGTCTACTTTATGCCAGAAAAACATAAAGCAGCCAAAAATTACCTTTTTTATCGATGGGTCTTCAAAGAATGGAGCAAATTCAACCAAAAGATCCCTACCACCACCATCAAGGACATCAACCCAGATACAGGACTTCCCATTTCCAAAATCTGCTTCTGGCCCGGAATATATACTAAAGCATATGATTTCCCCATGATCAACAGGTGTTTCTTGCTTCACATCTATCTTCGCTACCTGTAAAGAAGTAATTAACAGAAAAGATAATTTAGTGCATGGATGTAAGACTTTCAAATAGCTTAACAATACACAACTTTAAATATGCATAGATAGAGATAATGACAACAAAGCCTTAATCCTAAAGCCTTGGGCTCGACTATAAAGTATTGGTAAATTACACACGCACCCAATGGGTTTTAAACACAAGACCTCACCCTCTAGTGCACCTAGAACTTATAAGGGGAGGAGATGCCAAATGACCTAGAGCTCATTGGTGGTTATAGATCCTCGATAGACTATTCAAGATCAGCCATAATTATTCTGTTTTGTCATTCTATTATATTCAAAGTTATACTCTTTTATCACCACCTTAATTAATGTGCCCTTTTTAATTACATTTACCAATGTTATTTTAGGTTTTCCTCTACCTTATTTTGTACATGAGACATGAATCAAATCACAACTTTTCACTAGTACCTCAGTCAAACCATCTACTCTCCCTCATCCTTCATCAGGAAGCCACCCCAATCTTTAAATGAATTTCTTTATCAATGGAAATATAAATAAAATATATACTTCTAACAACCATATAGCAATTAGTAAACAGTAAAAATAAGATGACCTTAGTAGAATAATACCTCGGTATCACATGCATGGACAAGATGTCCGTACTTGTTTGTAAGCATCCCAACTACTTCCTTTGCTATAGTGATATTATCAACAAGAAGAACACTGTCATAGATGCTATTAAGCCTCTTGCGAAGATCCAGCTGCTGAGATGACTGTTTAGTTGTAGTGAACTCTTTGCCTAAACCATTGGTAAGTTCAGGACTTGGTTTTCTAATTTTCTCCAAGCTCCATGATGAGGACAAACATTTCTGACCATTCACATCTTTCATGGCTATATTGCTGTTGCCCTGACCATTCACATTTTTCATGGCTATATCGTTGTTGCCTCCACATGTTTGTTCAGCAGAAGCTGAGTCAGGTGCAGCACGATCAGAAGTTAAAACATGCTGTTCACTATTTGTAGAAGATGCATTTACCAGACTAGTTGCATGTGGTTGATTGCTAGGATGTTTGCAAATATCATGCTGATGTTTTTTCTTTTTATCTTTAAGCTCATGTGTTGCTTCTTCCCATTTTCTAGCAGGACTGACCAATGGGCTAGCAGGCAAAGTACTTTTAAAAGCATCAAGAAAAGCACTACTTCTGTTTGCACTACGACCTTCAATCTTAAGAGTTGGTTTGCGAAGCATCCTAGGTTCTGAATTAGAAAAAAACTCAAGCTTCCAAGGCAAATTCTCGTCATTCTGGATTGTGCACCCTCCTCGTCTGTAATTATTCCCAATGCAACAATAACAAGGACATAAAAACCACAATAAGCTGGAAAAATCTAAATGTTGCTGCATGTTAAGGATGAAAAGGAGCAGAATTAATACATACATAAAGAGCAGTGACAAGATTTTTTTTTTTTTTTTTTTATTGCTAAGTCACACAACCCCCAGTGAAATAAAGACCGCGGCTTCAATCTTTTTCAATATAATCATCATGTAGTATCATTTTTTTTTCCTTTTTTGACCTCTTTTTTTTGGTATCATTGAGTTAGTGAACCACATGAATACCATCAAGAACCTAAGCTATAAACCCAGACACACACAGAAATTTCTGTCACGAATCCGCATAAATCCATATGGGTCTAAATTAAAAGGCAAACTGTAAGTTGTAATTATTCATTTTGCAGAAAAAAATTGTATATTGAAATTTCTAATAATTGAGAAGAGGTGGCATTGTTAATTCATTTTCAAATTACAATCATTCCAACAAAAATCCTAGCAACTGAAAATACCCAATGCATCGAGGAAGTATATACCCAGCCCAGGAACAAAAAAACCTATATAACCCAAGAACACAACACTCTGTATATCCACAAGAATTAATTCAGGCATTTTAACTAAAACCCAATAACCTCTCATATATTAGCCAAGAAAAAACAAAAACAAGAAAATGTGTACAACAGAAACCAAAAAGAGCACACATGGCAAAAGAAGCATCACAAAGAGCACCCCAACCAACTTAAAATTTGCAAAAAGCATAAAGCAAATTACAAATATTACCAAAGAAATAAAACAACATAAACAATAAACCCCATAAACCCAATAATGGCCGCCCTACAACCACACACACACACACACACAAAAAGGAAAAAGCAAAACAGACAAATGGGTGTGACAGAAACTGAAAACCCAGATAGCAAAACGCATAAAATATGAAGAAAAAAAAAGAGTTGGAGGGTTGAGTGAGAATGAAAAGTGTTATACCTTTGCAGGACTATAGAGGAAGCGAAGTGGGAACAAGAAGAGAAAGTATCATGGGAAGAAGAGCGTAAAAAGAAGGAAGAAGAGGGTCTAAAGAGACCATTTTGGGTGTTGAACCCCATAGCCATGACTCTCCCAACTCTGCCCAGCTTGTTTATACAAGAAGCCGTGTTGGTGGGTGTGGCTGGTGGTAATCCTGTAAATAGAGTGGGGCTTCAGGGGCCTTTCCTTTTATTCTGGGTATGAGGCTTCTGCTGAGTCTGATAGTGAAGCAGAGCAAGAGCAAGAGCAGAGTAACGCCATAGGAGAGAGACAGAGAGAAAGAAGAAAGCAGAAGAGGCTAATGTTCTTAAACCCTGGTGAGACTCTTTGAGGAAAACAAACGGACAAGAATTATAATATTTAGGCCAAATTTCGATTTATTCTAATTTTCAAATTAGTCCCAAAAACTCCACTATTTAGATTAGCTCCCTCCTTTTAATGTGAGCTCATTCTACAAAACTTTTTCTTTTTTTCTTGTTTTTTGAGAAAAACATTTTTCTTTTTTTTTTAGATAAGCATAAAAGTTAAAACGTACGCTACTTTTCTTTTTTTTATTCTTGGGATAAATACTACAGAATTTCAATTTATGATACATGCTTCATTAATTTTTTTTTTTTTTTTAATTAGGCCGAAACACCAAATAAGCATAAAACACACAAAAATTTTAATTTTGGTTGAATTCGACCTCACAATTTACACATCATTATTCTCATTTATATTTTTTAATTGAATTTAAATTTCATTTTACTTGAATATTCTCTAATATGATGAAATTGAGAAAAAACTTGGTTACAAAACCCTATCGTCATAAACGAAGTTTCCTCTCCTGTAAAGAAAACCTCTATAGGGTCAACTTATAATGTCCCTTTTATATTCTAACAAATAGGGCATGAAATTGAGGTTAACAAGTTATTAAGCCTCTTAAGTTGTTCATTTGCTTAATCTTTATAAATCTGAGATTGGAGTTGAGGTTGCTATCAAGGCTTGATTGATCGTGGGTTCGACCTTGGTTGGAGTCAAGGTTACAAAAACTTCACTTTCTTAAATTCGTTCTTGAGCAATCTTTGAGTTCTCAATTTGATTTTCAATTACAACTATGAAACACAACAAAACTCAAAGTTTTACACAGTTTGCTAATATTAATACATATGGTTTATGAAACGATAATATGTATATATATATATATAATTTAAAGAAATAGTACACAAGATCCCCCTATGATTTATTCATAAAACACAAAACCTTTGAAGTTTTGAATGTAACATTTAACCCCATTGTGGTATTATTTTAAAGATTTTGTTAACAAATGCCCTAAGGAAATTTGTTAAGATTCATTTAATTTTTTATTAAATAATAATTTTATAATTTTTTTTAAAATAAAGTCAAATTATACACATATATCCAAAAAAGCACAGACAACCACCATGAATTTGTGCATGTAAGCCAATAATCATTAATATGTATATTTTATTTTATTTAAATTTGCATTATCGCTCATAATTTAGCATTTATTAATCTTTAATTTGTGCCCTTGGGGTACTCCTTAACGTGACCATTATTTTAAATGTAACACTTAACCTCTCTACGGAATTATTATATATGTAAACCATTAAACATCTATTAAAAATAAACGGTGAGTTGCCTATATAATACTCCTTATGTCCCAATTTGTTTGTCTTATATGAAAAGTCAAACTTTTTAAGGGAACATCATTTATTGTCTTGTCTGCCTTATAAAAATGTATAAGTTTACAAAATTACTCTTAAATAAATTCATCAATTTTTTTTTCAAAAGAATTATTCTTCATAAGGCAACTAAAAAGGCGCCCCAATTAGATTGATTTTTTTTTTTTTTTAAATCTTTGTTGGTTTTCTTTTCAAATAGTTTTGAAAATAAAGTAGGGGTAAAATAGAAACATTAACTTTTATTTTTAGAAATAGGACAATATTTTGGAACATTACAAAATAGAATTGAGGACAAATAAATTGGGACGGAGGGAGTAACACATAAGGGGCTTTGTGTTACATTCAAAAACCCTAATGGGGTTAAATATAATGATTTACAAATAAGCAATACCACTTGATGAAGGGATTTCGTGTTTTTAGGGGTTGAGGTTTTGTGTATAGTTTCCTAATTTTAAAGTTTTTTTATATATATATAAATTAAAAACTTGAAATTAAAACATTAAATATGAAACTAGTTACTAATTTCTTATTATCCTGATTTAAAAAAGAAAAAGAAAAAAAGAAAAAAAAGAAGGGGTATAAAAGTGACAATGTAATACAACAATAAATTTGCCAAAAATTAATACAAAGTAAAGTTATCAAATATTGACGTTGAGAAGAACACCAAATTAATATGGCTAACTTTTAATTATATTTATCATCAACTTGGTCCTCTCCAGTTGTCTACAAATCTTGATCGAAGGGGACATCAAATCAATAAGTTAGCTTATTGAAAAAAGAAAAAAATAATTGATTTGCTTAAAACCACTTTTCTCCACTTTAAGCAAATAAGCTTAAGTAAAACTTTTTCTAGATCAGACATAAGAAAGAAAATTAATGAATAAAGTTCCAGTGCATAGTAAAAAATAAATAAAAATAAATTCAGCTCATAAATTGAGAATATCTCTTTACTAGCTTTCTCGTTGCATTTTGGTACATAGTGATTTTAGAGAGAATGACCCTTTGAAAACAAATATATTATCCACAAAAAGTTAATTATTTTTATAGAATGCTTTAAAAAGAAAAATTAAGGGGCTATTTGGTATGTGATTTTGAGCAACAATTTTCAGTTTTTAAACAATATTACACATATTTCTATACATTTTTTCACTCACACGTATTTTCAAAAAAATCAAACAACGTTATTAAAATAACATTACCAAACGGACCCTAAAGTTTGTTTATAGGCTTAAAGCTAGTGCACAAATCATGTAAATATGCAATATAAGATTAGAGACATATATAACATTTTTTTCCGACTAATAATATGACATGATATTATTAATATTTTAATACTACTAAAAATGATATTAACGGTAAATTAAAGTAAAAATGAGATTATTCTAATAGTAATAAGTCATATAAAGCAATTATAAAAAAAGGGGAAAAATATTATACCCAAGCATAACTCTTATTCAAATGATGAGAAAATCAAGAGATGACGTGTTGTCTAACTATTGGGTTACAAATAACAATGGTGCTGTTCTGAGTTCTGAGTTAACCCTATTGTCTCTTGGCGGGAAATTCTATCAGTAAATTGCGGCGATACAAGCTATGCCGCTATAGTACGTGCATCGCATGTGCAAATGTGGTTCATCTTTTTGTTTACTAATAATAAGTTACCTAACATAATTTACAACAAATTTTGAAATTGATTGGAGGTGATAAATTGTTAGTGGTGCATAATAAAATAGTATTAGACTATTATTAGTAATCGGTTTAAAAGAGAATTAATAATAACCAACCAACATATCAATTGTAAAATTTTTTGTAAAAATTATCATACTTATAGCATTAACTGTATTGTATGAATAATATTCGATGGGTTCAAATTTCATAACAACACATGTCCATCTTACTCAAACCATGTGTGGGTCCACATGTTATGAGAGAGATCTTATAAGATCGTCTTATGAGATACCTTCTCCCCCACCCCTTCTCACGTAAGGGAAAAATGATGTTTGATATGAGTTATAAATTAGTTTCAATTTAAATCATTGTCCATTATAACAATGTAAATGTGCCTCTTTCTTTATTGTCTCGTCGCATTTTCATTGTTAATTCACTTAAAAACAATGTCTCCCCTAATCCCAAAGGATATTGTTTATGGGTGGGTTATGTTGGGCATGTTAATATTAATGTAATATTAATCTCAATGGTGTAAATTGTAAGTTTTTTTTTAGTGAAATTGTTGATTTAGATGCGATTTCAAACTTATAAGATACAAATAGTATGTAAAAAGATAGATGATCAAATTGATGAGATTTGATTCAAATCCCTTAAGCTAACAAAAAATAAAGAAAATCAAGTTTGTTAGGATGATAGTTAAGTGATTAAATTTACAATTTCCTAATAGTTTAAACTTTTGAAACAATCAATAACTTATTATGGTATCTAAGAAGACGGTCTTAAACTTTTGGATAAGCGATAATTTATAGAGTTGACATTACAAGTATAGGATTCTAATTTTTTTTTAATTGTATATATATATATATATATATTCACAATTTAACAATTACAGTAGTAAGGGAGGATTTAAACTTAAATGTTTCTATAGGAAATACGAAGAGGTATTAATTGAGTTACAATCTTTTAATGATCGTATATTATAATTAGATAATTGATTTTATGATTTTATTTCAAATGATAAAATTCACAATGTTCATTGTATATGATTATCATATGGTGTCATTATTAAAAATTGTTGGGCAAAAATTAAGAAGGAAAAAAAGAAAAAAAAGAAAAAGAAAAAAGATATTGGAGTAAATGGTATTGGTGTAGTTCATTAATTTTTACAATATTTGCAGCTCAGCTTGGGGTTAGTTCTTGACTAATTTACAACAACATGATGAAATTTCACGAAACAGTTGAAAAGCCTCGCTGGTACCTTTTTCTTATTCTCTACCCCCCCTCAATACCATCATCTAGCTATCGTACTGCACATCTCCATTGCTACGTTGATTAGCATCGCTACTGCACTTCCCAGAACCCTCTTCATTCCTGTGTATGGATAAAAATTCAAGAGCTGTTACAACATCACTGATCAAAGGCCGAGTATCAGCTTCTTCTTGGAGACACATGGCTGCCACTGCCAGAGCTTGGTATAGACCCTTTACAGGGTAGTTATCTTCAAGCAACGGGTCAGCCATTAACGTAAACTTTCTCCTATCTTTAAATAGTGGTTGTGCCTGCAAAAGATGAATGTGATCAATTTTCAAGACTTCGAGTTTTGGTTCTAGCTTGCACCATCAAACTGTTATCGAGTAACAAAAAGAATGCAAGAAAAATTAAAAACTATTGGAGCATTTTTTTAGTTCTTCATTGGAAGGAGTGTCAAAAAGTGCAAAGTTTGAAGTCTAATTATGTTGCAGAAAAGATTTGTTTGGAGAACTTCAACCTAATAGACATACCCATGAAACTAGATTCTGCTCTTCCGAGGGTCTTGCATTGTCAATGACTCTTCTTCCTGTGATAATCTCCAAAAACACTACTCCAAAGCTGTACACATCAGATTTTGTGGTTAACTGGCCTGTGAGTGCATACTCTGGTGCACAGTAGCCATAGGTTCCCATCACCCTGGTAGAGACATGGGTCTTATCCCCGGTTGGACCTAGCTTTGCAAGGCCGAAATCAGAAAGCTTCGGATTGAAGTTCTCATCCAATAGTATGTTTGATGCTTTGAAATCGCGATATATCACTGGGGGATCAGCTGTTTCATGTAAGTATTCAAGTCCTCTTGCTGCACCTTCAGCAATTTTCATTCTGGTATTCCAATCCAAAGGCTCTGCGTCGGGAGGTGCCTCTGAAAATCAAATTTATGCGTAGCAGAAAATAGTTGTTAAGACACCTTGTGGTCTAGCCGCAATGCATGTTGCATGGATGATCTGTCTTGCTAGAAAGAAAAGAATGAAAGGCGCACAACAAAATTTTTACAGAATGCAAGATTTGAAAGTAAGACTTTGATGCCAAATTCAAAATGTTGAATGAAAATAAATTCAGCCTTGGATGTAGTTTGCTTGACTAGAAAGACATTTTAAGCACACAATGAGCATAATTATCTTTAGTTGTTGGCATGTGTATTAGCTAATTTAGAAAAGACCATGTTTGAAGAAAAGAGGGTGGGTTCAAAATCTATATTTTAAATTGGATTATTTATTTCAAAATCTATATTTTAAATGGGATAATTCATTCATATTTGTCCAAGTCTCCCATCTGATTCAATGCTTTAATAAATGATGCAAATTGAGTTATTTGGGGGATACCAAGAAGGTGATCCTCCAAAGAACCATTGGGCATGTACTCATAAGCTAAAATCCTCTGTTCCCCATCCGCACAATATCCAACCAAATTGACAAGGTTAGGGTGGTGAAGAAGACTCAACATCAAAACCTCTACAAGAAATTCTCTGTTTCCTTGGAATCCATTCCTGTCGAGTTGCTTAACTGCAACAATCTGGATGAGATGAAAACACAAAACTGTTAAACTTTGTAGACCCTTTACTCTTTTCTTTTTACATGAAAGACTAAAGTATAGATTGCAATGGTACTTGATTCGTGCTAGGAATGATTCCTTTGTACACCCTCCCAAAGCCTCCTTCACCTAGTAGATTGTCAAGGTGGAAGTTTTGAGTTGCGACACACAACTCACGGAAAGTGAAAATCCTAGCAGAGATATTTCCCTTTCCAATCTTCTGTATCTCTTCAGTTATGTACCGTCGCCTACTGCTATCTGCAAGATAAAATGTGTTTATAACAAAGATTATAATTTGGTGCTTATAAATGTCCCTTTCTAAATTCGAACAATATCTTCATGAAATTAACGAACAACAACAACCCCCCCCCCCCCCCCCCCCAAAATAAATAAATAAATAAATAAAGGATTTATACAAAAGTTTATGTTCACAAACATTTGGTGACAATGTGTAATAAATATTATACATCTGTAAGGTTTAGCGCTTGCATTGATTTAAATGACCGAACTTGTGGAATTTGCAGGAACCGGGAAGTGCATGATCTCCATATCTCTATATAACTATTATGGCAAAGGACATATATGATCCTCGGATTGAGAAAAAGGCCGAACCTAAGACAATGGGACAGCAAAATGCAGATATTTGTACATGAATATTGTCCATGTCACTTGCTAACAATGTAGAAACCAAAAACTAGAGGCTTACACATCTCATAATCTGAATACACGATTGAAAGGCAAATAATTTTCTTCATTTAAAATCAGTATAAGTTGCAAAGGCCGAAGGAAAAATAACATTGAAACTAAAAAAATTTACCAGATTTGAAGGAGAGCTTAGTGAATGAGGCTAAAGTTTTGGTGTCGTGGTATTCCTTAATGCTCTTTTTCAATGACCTTCTGTTGATTTTCTCTTGTGACATACAACAACTAAAGCAGTTCATCTTCCTCTTCCCTCTACAGCTTCAACCCTTCCACATCCACATTCAAAAGATCATCAAAACCTTGCATTGAATTGTCGTAAAACTTTATACGGGCACGTCTATAGATGTTCGATCAAATTCAATTAGCACAAGAAATGTAGTTTGAAATGAAGAAATCAATCCATTTCTCCCTATCAATTTCCTAGGCACCGGAAAAACCAGATCTTCCTGCTGGTCCCTCAGGAAACCAAAAAAGATAATCCCATTATTATGTTTTGCTTCATTTTTCCAACAAATCCATTGACTCCGAATTGGCAAATGACTTGGTCAATTTTGCTATATTTGGAAAAGGAGGCTTACGCCCATCTTTTCTTAGCTGTCTCTCTCTCATTTTCATAAATCCGTTTAGGCAAAATGGATATTGATTCTGTACATGCTTTTTTTTAGGCCCCTATATATCATGATTTGTATTATGCCTTAAAAGCGGGACATCATCATAGCCAACTATAAGCAGATACTACCTCCTAGTGTTAGATGAGTAAGCATTTTAAGATAACTATGATTTGCAAAAAAAACAAAACAAAACAAATTTAAGCCCATTTGTAATTGTTACCTCAAATTTATTGAACCAATCTAAATTTAAGCGTTTCACTAAAGTAATTCAACACCACAAAATTGGTTTTTAAATTTTTTTTTTGGTATTTATATATTGATAGTTGGGGTGAGGAGATTTAGACCTTTGGATATCTCCATTCTCGACTAGAAAGACTCTAATTCTCCCCGCCAAAAAAAATGTCAAGGATTAAAAATTGACACATGTCACTTAAACCCACGAAAGAAAACATGTAATTTTTCCAATTAAATTTAGATTCTTGTCATTGATATTTATCTCTTATAAAATAAATACATTTGGAGATAATTATATTAGTGGAGCTCTTTGAAAACGTATGGCCCATTTGGTAACAGATTTCTAGTAACGTTGTTGTTATTTTGTGGAAATACGTGTGGGTAAAAAAGTATGTGAAAATACGTGTAATGTTATTTAAACACAAAAAACTGTTGTTTAAACAACAATACCAAACACCCTCTTAGTTTCAAAAAAAAAAAAGATTCAAGCCCTTTAAATATCCAGACCTTCAAAAGTTACAAAACATTTGAAGAAGGGAAAGAAAAAATTTTAAGCAACCACAAAGTCTGGAGATTCTTCACGAGCAATGCTACTCATATAATATTTTTCACAATTTATTTCATAACTTACTAAATGTCAAGTTGTAATTAAGAACATTACACAAACCCACCACTGGCACTGCTTTATTATATACTAATCAAAACCGGCTACCTTAAAGGTTATGGAAAGATTTTGTCCTTGATAATTGTTTTGACTTTTGAGTGATGTTAGGAATAGTAGCCTATTTACTACATAAATTTTATAAATTGATGATCATCAATCACAAACAAGTAATTCAGACATTCATTTATCATTTTTTTTTTTTTTGAAATCCATCAATCACTCATTGACACATCTATTTATAAATGTTATATAGTAAAATTTGTACTACTTTTAACATTTTCCTATTATTCTTTCAGAGGTTACTTGCCAACTATGTTTGATATGAAAAACATGTTTATTGAACTACTCAAATCAAAATCACTCTTAGAGAGAAGAATAAGAGAATTCTAGTAAATAATTTTCATAGAGATTATATTATGTAATAGTGGCAGAGCTAGAATTTTAGTCGAGAGGGGGCAAGATTAAAATATTATTAGAAGGACATTAAGTATTTTTTTTTTCTAATAATTATGTGTTACTTATGGGGACCACTAATTGGATTGCCATGAAAAAAAAAATGGGATAAGCCAGATTTTCATAACAAATCATAAGTGGTAAGTTGTTATTAGTTCAAATTTCAACCCTCTACTGAAATTTTTTTTTTTTTTGCTAACCAATAACAACCAGTAACAACCTGTTACTTAAAATTTGCTGTGAAAGTGTTGTTAAACTGTTGCGGACATAGAATTTCTCAAAGCCAAAACAACTATAAATTCTACTGTAAAAAGCTCACAAATTGATGTGACAAGAATGTATGACACTTAAACAATATAATAAATAGATATTTGAATATTTTTTTTATAATTGATAACACTTCAATTTGTAAAATTTGTAATATTCATACCATTGTTCCACAAGAAAAGTGTTGTGAATAGTAAACTGAAAATAATGATTGAGAAAAAAAGGAACAATGAAATGAGTGAAGACGTACATGGTAAGATAAAACTAATGAGAACAGTAAATTTGGTGAAAAAGTGATATGATTTGGTATGTAGTAGAAGATTTTTTTTTTCCCCTACTCTCTTGGTGTTAAGAGTATGTACATGTATTAAAGTGGTAGTCTTTTTTTTGTTAGGGTAAAGTACCAAAGAATAATTCATAATATACCTACTTCAATTATTTTTTTTAAGGAGCCGGGGGACATGTCCCCCCCCCCCCCCCCCCCCCCCCGGCCCACACCTATTATGCACACAAATCGCAATCAACAATAATTTTCTAATCAATTTTCGGACTACAAATTCAATAATTTATATATATATATATATATAAAATTTGCTATTGACTAATGGTGCACATTACTCTAAAATACTTTTAAAGCACTCCGAATATAATTTTTAAAATCTTAATTACAAGGTTGAGAATCCTTTTAATTTTTATATTTATTTTTCAATTTTTTACGCGTAAAAGCGCATGACACGGACCAAAACAAAGGAAAGGGTGGTGAATAATTGCCACTCACATTTACCAAAAATTTAAGAATTAGGAGAAAATTTCTGGTTTCACTTTTTCCATAATGTAACAAAAATTACAAGAGCCGTACATATATATATATATATATATATATATACACACACACCACTCCTTTTGTTGTTTAAAAAATTCCTCAAGATGCTAAAACGCCTAATCTTAAGAGAAGTTTGGGGAGGACCTAGATGTCTATTTCAACGGTTAAAAGATATTGAGGTGACTTGGGTTAACTTTTCAGAATTTTTTTTAGTACGTTTTCTAAACAAATACCATTCTTTTTTAGCAACTTTTAGTTAGTTTGATTGATAAATTTTTTCAATGTTGTAGAAGTAATTTGAAATTTGAACCCCACTTCTAACAAAAATTAATTAATATTTTGGTTTGATAATAAACAACAATTATCATAGAACATATATTATATGTTGAAATTTTATCCTATTATTAAATAATATATAGAATTTTATCTTATCTATAAATAATATAAAAAATACAGTATTAAAATTTCAAATGTGAGTATGTCATAATCATTGTTGAGGGTCATTTTTGTAAAGCCAGCCCAACCCAGCAAAGCAGGCAATAAGAGTGGCAGGCATAGAATAAAAACTATTAGGCTCAAGCGGCAGGAATAATAGAACACAGGCCTATAACATGAATAAATGGGTCTTGAGGAAGCAAATGGGCTCAAAGGGCCCAGAAAGAGAAAAATGACACTCATGGGCAATGTATGGTATGAAAAAATGAGAATGGGCCGTGGCAGGCCCAAGGCAATGTAAACAAAGAAAGTAGGGGTTGATGGCAAGCCCATGAACCCCAAGGATGAGAATGAGGAGATTGGGCCGGGGAAGTCCAATCAAGTTAGTAAAAGCCCATGGGAATGCAAAGTCAGTAAATGGGCCGAGGAAGCCCAAGGAAAGTAAAAGGGCCGCAGGCCCAGGGGGAAAAAGGAAAGGGACAATGGAGCCCATGAGTAAGAACACCAGCAGACTCTCTTGAGTCACTGGGGGAAGGAATGAAACGACAGGCTTAAAAGAAGCCTAGCAGGAACATATCATCATGGCAGGAAAAGCCAAGTAATGAAACAAGACATAAATATAAACCGAGAAATGGGCCAAGAGAGATGTGAAACCCAGTATTAAGAAAAGCCCAATTCCAAAGGGAAGCAGTGAAAGTACAGAACGACCCACATGAAAGAACGAAGAAGTATGGCAGACGAATGCAAACAAAGCTCCATGAGCCGTAGGCAGGCTTTGAACGTACATAGCAGGGAAGCATGCGCAAGGCCTAGGTGCCACCAGCCTGTACCCAGCCAATATGGGTCGTGGTGGGGCCATGGGTCAGTGGTAAGAGGTAAGGGGGGTGTGGTTTGATGGTGGAGAGGGGGGAAAAGATTTATTTTATGTTCCTTGTCCAAACCCTTTTGGGAGGTACATCCTGCTGAGATGATAGACCGCCCAAAAGAGGTAAGATTGGGGAGGGAACGTTGGGTGCATGCCATAGGAAGAGAGAGAGAGCATTTAAGCCACGGCAGAAGATAGTGCCACGGCGGACAGAAACAACACAAACCTGTTTTGTCTGGCGAGGGTAAGCAATGTATAGACGGTGGTCGGCAAGCATGTCCAGACCAGACAAAGGCCGTTAGAGGGTAAAATGGTAAAAAAGCAATCACGGCAGGCCCTATAAAAGGAGTCTCGCCGTGCCATGTAAAAAGGACTGAAAAACAGAGGAAGAAAAAACATAGAAAGAAAACTAAAAAGAAAAAGAAAAGAAAGGAAGGAAAGATAAGAAAACAAATAGTGAGGATAATGGGCATGCACTAATAGATTTTTTCTCTTCTCTCCCCCTAAAAATCCCACTCTCTAAGGAACAATCAAGTAGTAAGAACTTTCTTCAGGCATTTATCATTTAGGTCCGATTCCCTCAAAGTTAACCCCCACGGCAGGATATTCTCCTGGGAGGTTAGTTTCATTGAGAGGAAGCGTTCTTCCTCTTTGATTTTTGCCATTACGAACTCGATTTTGGCTTGATGTTTATTTTTGATTAACTCATCGTTCAATCAATTGTTCTTTCTTATAAAAGCCATATTTATCATTGCCATTATTACTACTGTGTTATTCGGTCCTTGTTATTAATAAAAACTATTGCACTCTGTTTTCTTTTATTGTCATTATATTTGCCTGCTGTAATCTTGTTGTAATAGCTCTGCTTGCCGTAAGGGTATTCCTGGCAGACAAGGTTAAGTTTGTGCACAAGCCGGCCCAAAGTGAGTTGCAGTTGGGCCGGTCTCAACTTTCCTACTCAGAAACACATTCGGGCCCATCACCACAGGAGGCAGCCCAGCCCAAACACAAAAAAAGGCCCCTACAATCATCAACTTGGAGATTCTTTTAGTAACACACCCTAAGCCAATTTGCTTCATAAAAGAGAAATGTTAAATGATACTATAAATTTTACTATATAATATTTACAAATTTAAAATTTATAACGAATGTAATCGGTAGATTTCCAAAATATAATAAATGAATGTCTCAATTACTTTTTTTTGGGTGATTAAGAACATATCAAATTTTAAAGGTTATGTTAGAATAATCGTTGTCTGATCATGAGTTGTGTCATTCAACCTTAAAACCAATTGGTAATGAGGAGTAGATTCCAGTTAGCTCAACTAGTAAAATCTCTCATTGTTAAATAAGATATCTGAGGTCTGAACTCTATCTATACCAAAAAACGATTGGTGTCTTAACTTAATAATAAAATCAATCATTATAGAGTGAACATTATAGGTTGAAATTCTATCATATATATATATATATATATATAAAATAGTCATGAGAAAGACGCACTCAAGTCCTTTATGGCATTTGGCATTGTGCCCCATGGACTTGTTTTTAAAGTAGTCGTAGGAGTCGAATTATGGTCTCCCAACAATCCTCCTTCACGATGACAATCCCATGGCTTGAATTCATAACCTTGAATTTGATACTACTTATTGTGGGGGTCTTTTTGTTGTGTTGGGCTGGGTTGCCCATTTGTGATAGTAGGCCCAAGTGTTCTGGGTTGCGGAAGTCGAGACCGGTCCAATTAGAACTCCATTTGGCCGGCTTGTGCGCAAGTTATGCTTCGTTTGCCAGAAGAGTGCTTATGGCAGGCAAAGTTGTTTTAGAAAAGCTTGTGGCAGACAAATACAATAAATAGAACAGAGCTGTATATTCTGGAATGACCAGATAGCTCTTTAATAGGGAATGACCAAATAGCCCATAATCGCAGTAATATTGACAACTTTCACAAGTGAATTAAGAGGGGCAAATGGTAAAAGAGGCTAATCAAAACATAAGCTAATCAAAATATAAAGAAGTTAAGTTCAGTCCAGTCTGCAGGAACAATGCCAAAGAGGAAGAACACCTCCTCTCAACACAATTAACTTCAAAGGAAAAGGAAATCCTGCTTATGGAAATTAATGGATTTGAGGAAGGCGGACCTAAATGGACAATGCCCAGGATGATTATTTACGGAAAAGAGCAGGGATTTGAGAGGGAGAGAAGGAAAGGGACCTATTGGTGCATGCCACTAACTCTAGTCTCTTTCTTTCTACCTTACTCTCTCTTCTCTTTTCTTTCTTTCTTTTCCCCGGGTTCCCTTTTGTTTTTCTCCCTGATTCTTTTCTTAGTGATTTCTATAATTGTGAATTTTCAGTATTGTGTTTCCTATGTTTTCTTGTATATCTCCTTGTTGTTGTTCCGTCCCCTTTGTACACGGCAAAGGACTCCTTTTTATAGTGCCTGCCGTGACTGGATTTTACTATCCTACCTCTTAACCACCTTTGTCTGGTCTGGTGTACTCGCCAACCACTACTGTTTCGTCTGCGAGCCACTTCCCATTACCAGACAAAGACAACTATTTTGTCTGTTAGTCTGCATTTATCTAAAATCTGCCTGCTGTTCATGCATCTACCGCGGATTGGAGACTTTGCCTGTACTGCCTGCCACCTGTTTCTGGCTTTTCATGAGCTGCTACTTTGATTTCCCACTCCTTTAAAATCTGGGCTTTACTTAGTATTGGGCTTTGCATTCTTTTCAACCCAATTCTTTAATTGCCTCGGCCTCCTACCACATTACTTGGCATTTCCTGCAGCGGCGATTTGTACCTGCTGGGCCTCTTTTCAGGCCTGCTGTTCCGTTCTTTCCCCCAATGGCCCAATATGGCCACTGGTGTTCTTGCTTATGGGCTCCAATGTCCCTTTCTTTTTCCTCGGGCCTCTCCGACCCATTTACTTCCCTTGGACTTCCTCAGCTCATTTATTAACTCTGCATCCCATGGGCTTTTACTAACTTAATTGGGCTTCCCCGGCCCAATTTCCTCATTCTTATCTTTGGGATTCATGGGCTTGCCATTATCCCTTACTTTCTTTGTTTACATCACTTTGGGCCTGCCGTGACCTATTCTCTCTTTTTCATACCATATACCGCCCATGGGTGCCATTTCTTTCTTTCTGGGCCTTTTAGGCCCATTTGCTTCCTCAAGACCCAATTGTTTATATTATGAGCCTGTGATCCATTATTCCTGCCGCTTGAGCTTAATGGTTTTGCTTGTTCTGGGCCTTTTAGGCCCATTTGCTTCCTCAAGATCCAATTGTTTATATTATGAGCCTGTGATCCATTATTCCTGCTGCTTGAGCTTAATGGTTTTGCTTGTCATTGCTCTGTTGCTCGCATTACTTAGTTGGGCTTCTGTCTTTCTATTCGGATTCCAAAAATGACCCTCAACACTTATCAACCCGTGAGTTGTTCTACTTTACCTCAAAACCAATTGGTGATGAGAAAAACATACTTAAGTTTTTTATGACATTTGATATTGAATCTAGACGTGGCAAAACGGGCTCGAATTATGGTCTCTTAACAATCCTCCTTCATGATGACAATCCCATGGCTTGAATTCATAACCTTGAATTTGATACTACTTAGCAAACCGTGAGTTGTTCTACTTTACCTCAAAACCAATTAGTGATGAGAAAAACATACTTAAGTTTTTTATGACATTTGATATTGCATCTAGACGTGGCAAAACGGGCTGTTCGGGTTGGGTCAATCGGGTTTGCGGGTCAATTGGGTCACGGGTCAAAACGGGTCATTTTTGAACGGGTTAATTAGATTGCAGGTCAATCGGGTTTCGGGTTGGGTCAGGTTGACCCGTATTTTTCAAACAAGCTTTTTTTTTTTTTTTTTTTCAATTACAAAAACAATTCAATGACAACTTGTTTAGAGAGAATGAATAAAATCAATTAAGGAAATGAATTGCACTTAATGCCACTTGTTAATATCCTTCTAATTTTGACAATTTTGAGCATGACAAAAATTATTTATAGTCATACATTCATGATTGGAAAAAGTCTTCAAACTTTGTGTGAAAGTGTGAAAAGAAGGGTAGAGGCACAAGAGTAGAGGAAGCTTTGCAGTTGGTTACGTTTGTGCCTTTGGACTATAGCTAGTAAGCTACTACAAGCTAAGTCTAGCCATTTAGTGTATTAGTAAATAGTGAGTACTAGACTACTAGTGAGTCTAGTGTGTGAGCTATGAAGTGTGATCGTATCAAATTGAATGAGATTTATTTTTAAAGGTTATCTTGTCTTGTCTCATGTTTGTGAAGCTCTTAGTAGTTGTGAAACTCAAATTAAATGTGAAGCTCTTAGTAATTGTCTTGTCTTCTCTGTTGTTTTATGTGAAGTGTGAACATCTATAATCTATTGATTATTAGTTCTAGTGCTTTGTGCTTTATGCACCTAGTATACGTAATCTAAATATTTTTTTAGCGAATTTTTTTTAACAGGTCAGGTCACGGGTTGGGTCGGGTTAACTCGCAAAAAAATCGGGTCGGGTCACGAGTCAACCCATTTTTGCTTCGGATCAAAAAATTTGAATTCAAGTTGGGTCGAGTTAGGTTAGCAAATTCTGATCCACTTTGCCATGTTTATTTGCATCCTAAGAGCCTGTTTTTAAAATGTTCATAAGACAAAAACTGTGGTCCCCCAACAATAGTAAAATGATTAATTTTGATAATTGTTATGCTTCAAAATAAGCACTGCCTCTCTTTGTAAATTTCTAGAGTCTCTATCAATGTCTTTCTTCGGACTCCAAGAGATATTTATCTGGAGATCTCTTTGTAGAAGAAAATTTCAGCCACAACTTTTTGTATTGTTCTAGAAGATGTCTTGGGGAAGAAATAAAATAGTATGCTAGAACCTATAATCTTTGGGGCTGGGTGTTTGTAAAATAGGGGCTGTACTGACAGGAAAATGATGAATTTTACAATGTCGGTAAACAGACTTGCAGCTAGAGTAGCTCATTTGTGTAGATAAGCACCAAGTCACAGTGTGAAGGAAAGAAAGTCCTCGTGGTGTCAGTACCTAGGTGTCTAGAAGTGAGGTATCAGTGTGTGCAAATGTATTTAAGTGAAGCGAGTGCAAGTGAGACGGTGTGTGCCTTGTAAAAGCTACTAAGCTAGTGTGTTTTTATTTATTTTTATTTTTTATTTTTATTTTATTTTTATGAGATAATTCATGCTTTGCCGTCTAGTGTTGTATGAGTCTAGAATTTGTGTCATACGTGGGCCACACTAGGCTTCCCATAGGTCAAAGTACTGTTCTCTTCTGGTAAAAGATGAAGGCAATTTTATGTTTCCAATCATAGTTACATAGTTAAATGATTAGTCATTATCTTGACACCTTAATTTTTTTAGAATTATTGATAATCTATCATTGTATCAGAAGATCTTAAATTTAAACACAATCTACTTTTGGAATCAAGTAATAATTTATCAGTAATCAAAATTTGATAGTTGTTCAGGGCTTTAGAGTATTTGACTAATGCTTCAGATGAGTAGTCTCTCGTCCCACGTACACTATGATGACTGATGAGTATCTGACTTGCTTCGGATGAGCATAGTCTCTCATCCCATGTATGCTATGATTTTTACCTCAAGAGAGATGAACATGTAAATTTTGAAATGCCAAATTCTGCAGGTTTGATACACAAAAATCTACTCCAAAGCAGCACAACTGTATAACCCACTGCCATTATGAATAACCAAACTAGAGATACCATATAAAAGAAGTTAAGGTACAAAAACTAGAGATACCATTAGTAGCTACTTAATTGGATAAACCATTAGTCAATGAGCTTTGTTTGATTCCAGGTGAATTAAAAAGTTCAAAGAAGCCTACACTGCAAGGCAGAAATCAAAGTGAAGAGAAAATGAAAACTGAAATGCCTCGAAATTCTTAACACTAGAACTTAAAAAGTTTTGTAAAAAGAGCAATAAAATTTTAAGCTACTAGATATCTTTCTTCTACCATTTCTTGTGATAGTTAATTACACTGTCTTCTGCTGAACAGAGTTCAACGCTACCATCATTTGTGACTACAGAGATATATCATTGTCCAATAATCTAAAAGATCTAATGCATGGGCACTAAATCATCCCAAAAAGGTTTCTACTTAATGTAAGAGGTTCAAGTTCAGCTAGAAGTACAAGGCTATAAGCACCTAACTATTGCTTTTGTTTCATCCTATGCATTCAACCGTATATAACATAAGTTATCCATATAAATTAAGCAAAGAAATTTTGTTGTGCTGTTATTGGGCAGACCTGCATTCTCTGGTAGGTATTTCCTCATACCTGTTGCCAAAAATTTGCTTCTTTTAGCTTAACAACCTCTCTTTCAAGCCTAATAATCCGACCTTCAAGTTCCAGTCTTGGTATTTCAGGTTTGAAGCTACTACCTTCTCCTTCATTATCATAGATGTTCACCCTGTTGTAAACGACACTTCCTGCATTGCCCTCACTTGTACCTTCCATGGCTCTCTCTAAACCTCTTACTTCAGCTTCACCTGTAAGTATTTCCACAGGTTTCATCATTGGCTCCATCTCCCTAATAGCTCCATCATTGACTCCATCTTTTCCACATGAAAAACTTTTACCTACACTTTCATGCATGCCATAAGATATCAATCCCTCACTTGCTGATTTATCTTGCTTGATAGAGTTCCCTACTTCAACCTTTTTACGTTTTGGAGGGAAGCCAGGCGGAACATCAGCATCATTACCTCCCTTGCTTCCTATTGAAAACATTGGTACCTGTTTCTGTGTTGTTATGTCTTCCTCAACGGTTGGTTTACGTTTATCTACATTGACAGAGTTCCCTGCTTTAACCTTGTTAAAATTGGGAGCAAAACCAGGAGGAACATCACCATCGTTGCCTTTCGAAGCCCGTGGTGCCTGATTGAGCATTCTCATGCTTCTTTGCCTTCTTGCAATAAGCTTAATCGAGTCTTGCTGGCCTGATATTTTTGATTGCTTCCACCACTCCAAGTAACGAGAGGTAACACCACTCTCACAATACCTTGATGGAACATAAAATTTCACATCACTTATCAGCTTGCTGTAATCGTTCCAGGCAATTTCAGGAGTCTTTTTGCATTGAGTAACACAACCTGGAACATCTTGATCCATTCCAAATTGCATTGCAACTCTATGTGGAAAGTACTTTTCTATACAGCCAAGTCCAACAAGCTGGGACACCCTCAAGCACCTAGCAAATGCCTCAATTGCTTCATCCAAATTAGGATCAACCGGTACCCACACTTCCTTTTCTCCATAAAATCTCAGGAAATCCGAGTTACAAGTATACAAAGCATGAGGACACCAAAGAAAAGTGTCTCCAGCCGAGTCTAGAGCCAACCTCACATTCTCAACATTCATACTTTTAACTCTATGCCATTTAGCAAACACAGGCTCCCCACATATGACCAACTTGGGGTTTGGCTGCAATGCTTGAAATCTCTCCCATACCCAAAGCTGAACTAGTTGAAACGGTGACCGAATGATCACTTCTAACACACTATTTTCATCATCACCAGGGTCAAATTTATTCATACCAACAATGGTTTTTTTCAACAAACACAAATCCCTGTAAATGCTAGAAAGAACTGCAGGGGCAAGCGCGATTCGGGTTCCTCTAGCAAGGTGAATAGCAATGGGAAAAACTTGCTTCCTAATCAAGTTAGAATTAGGAAGAACGAACATTGACAACCACATAACAAGAAATGCTTCATGCTCTATTTCACTCCCACTATTCCTTAACAACTTCATCCACTGCAATGGGTGAGCCTTACGAGCTTTACTCCTCCCAGTTTCTACTCTAGCTTGAACCAGCTTCTCCTCTATTTCCTTCAACTCTTGGGTTTCCAAAGAAACATAAACAGAGTGCCCTAAAACAGAGAAACCGCCCAAAACCAGTGTATCCTCCAATGTGAGTGTTGCTTCACCCCAAGGAAAAATAAACGTATTGGTTTTACAACACCATCTCTCAGCAATACCAAGAACCAAATCATCGTTTTTTCGGATTGTGTATGTGGAATTCATGATGGCTTCAAAAATACCTGCTTTCTTCCATATAGATTGATACTTGGGGCACAAGGAATCGACCCAAGCTTTCCAATTTGTTGGTGGTTGCCAACGCAAACCATTGAATGTGAGCTTCAAAGGCCATTTTGAGGGCTCAAAAGTGGGTGGCAGTGAAGAGGGAGAGAGTGAAGGAAGCTCAAAGATTGTTTCATCAGTGAGATTCACAGATGGGTTGAGGAAATGGGCTGGTCTCAGAGTTGGCTTATGGTCACCTATGGGGAAAACCATCAGCTCCTCTCTGAAGTTGAAGATGGTGTTTGGGGGTTCAGCCATTGTTTGATGTTAAGAAAAGTTTGAAAAATTGGACTCAAAGATGGATGTGTGGTAATGGGTTTTTTTTTCTTTTTTTGTTAAACTCAAAAACGTTTATGGGTTTTTGTTTGTTTCATTTGCTTTACATTTCCAAGCTTTGCCTCATACGGTCATACTCTGTGTGTGTTTGCAGGGGGAAAAAACTTTAGTGCTCCGGGGCAATATGCCCTCTCCTTACATAAGGATGGGTCCCACTTACATAAAGGTGAGCTCCATACGTAGGTCCCACCATGAAGTCCACTCTCGTGTAAAAAGAGAGAACATTGCTATTAGAGCATGTAAGAATTACCTTTGTGATTACCAAAAGAGAATTACCTTTACAGGACAAAGTTGTTGGCTATTGCTGAAGTGAAAGCTGTACAGACGTTACAAAAGGACAGCCCCAATGCCCCATAGTTTTTATTCAGGGGCATTTTCGTCACATAGCCCAATTTTCTCTCTTTCTCTCTGAAATGAATATATACAGTCAAATTCGGTGCTTCAGTACAGCCGTACAGGGCAAATACGGATTTTTTTTGTTTTTTGTTAATAAGAGCAACCGTTGTAAAAAAAAATTCTGAAGCTCTTTGATAGGGTATTTTGAGCAATAATTTTTAGTATTTAAATAATATTATAAAATTTTTTTATCTATATGTATTTTTAAAAAATATAAACAATGTTATTAAAACAACATTACCAAACGATACATCTATTTTATAAGCTATTATATATATATATTTTTTAAATAGTTATTTTTCTATTTTAACATATTACTTTACAATATACATATTATACATCACATATTTTAATTTAGTACATCACCTATTAAAATAACTTAAAAAATTTCTATCTTATATTAAGGAAAAAAAAAATCACACCCCTCATCCAAGCAGTAGCTAGCTAGCTAGCCACCAGGCCCACCATAGCCTACCCAAAATCAATTAGAACCCATCCAATTACCGCAACTCACATCCAAAACCAACCAAACCACAAAGATTGGAACCCACCCAATCACCCACTATCGATGACCCAAGAACTACTGTCGCCAAACCAACCCAAACCACATAGATAGGTTGCTGCCGACGATCCACTACAACCCATCCCTACCCCTCCCATAGCAACCAAAAAAAAAAACCCACACATCCAAAACCAACCAAACCATAGAGAATGGAAACCGCCCAAGAAAAAAAAAATCACCAAAAAAAAAAAAAAAAAAAAAAAAAAAACCTCCATAACCAGAGAGAGTCAAGACTTTTTTATATTGTAATAATAAACCTCTCTCTCTGCTTAGAGAATGTCCCTACTCTGTCAGTTTTTGGAACCGTCTTAGCCCACCCACAGGTCTATACAACTTATTCGGCCTCCCTCTATCAGATTGGTTGCATGACAATTGCTCCTCTCTTTTGGCCTCTCAGCACCACGGCATACCATGGTCCACTCTCTTTCTTTTTGGTCTTTGGTCTCTATGGACTAATAGAAATTGTGCTACTTACCAAGCTAAACCTCTGAACCAGCAGCTCCTAAAAGAGTGTGTTGCAAAAGCTTTAGAGTATCATTTTCTCACAGCTTCGTCCAAAGTCCCCAGTGCAAGGCCTCGGCTCAATGCCAAATGGGATAAACCCCCACCGGGCTGGTATAAGCTGAATATTGATGCTTCCATCATCAATGGCCACGCTGGTGCTGGTGGTCTTCTCCGTGACTCGAATGGGACTTGGGTCCAAGGTTTTTCTAAACCATTAGGCACTGCCACGGTCCTAATGGCGGAACTTTGGGCTTTGAGGGAAGGGCTTCGCATGGCAAGACAACTTAATATATATTATCTTATAGTTAATGTGGATTCATCTGATGTTGTCAAGCTCTTTTCCTTCTCATCTTCCACTAATAGACTTACCCCGGCCATTGGTGGCTGAATGCAGGGATATTCTCCGAGCTTTCCAACAGGTCCAGCTCAACTTGCTATAGGGAGGCCAACCACGCTGTTGACTTACTTGCTAAAATAGAAAGTTCTCAACGCGAGGATTTTGTTTATTATGTTACTGCTCCCTTTTCTTTGTTAGATGTATTAGCTTTTGATTGCGCTAGTGACAGCGCACCTAATGTATTTGTTAATCCTGAATCTGCTGTATCTTTTGATACCCGTTCCCTTGTGGGTTAGTTTGCAATAGACTCTTGGTTTAATAATAATAAAAAAAAAAACTCTCTCTCTCTCTCTCTCTCTCTCTCTCTCTCTTCAAATAAGGTCGGAGGTCCTAAGTCTGTTCGGTCTTTCCTATGTATGACTAGACGGTTTATCGACTACAACTGGCAATTTTGACGGTGTGGTGACTGGAGAGATCAGCGGTACGACGAGGTCGGGGGCTGAGAGTGAGAGAGGAAGAGAGGAGAGGCTAAGTTTGGCATCTAAGAGAGGAAGACAATTTGAGAGAAAAAGCATAAGGAGAGAGAGATACTCAGATACATATGTGAGAGGAGAGAGAAAAGTTGAATTGAAAAATTTTACAATTCCTATCCATACTGTTCTTTATTTATAATTGTATTGTTCATTAATGCCAAAAAATGTTTGGCATTTAGAACATTTGATGTAGGAGGTTTTTTTGGTGTTTGGTATGCCAAATGCTAAAAATTCAGCATTTGGCACACCTGATGTCAATACTCTAAAGTCTTTATTTTTTTTAGAAGAAGAGTGTATGAGGAGTCTTTTACTAAATATTGTAAAAATGATAGTCTATAGGTTTTATGTGTACTGTGCAAAGTTATTTTAGTTAAATGAGAAGGGATGTAAAATTCGGTGTTGGTGGTGCCGAAATACAAGAAAAAGAAGAGAGAGAAACTCACAAAATCTGATATCAATGTTGGTAATTTGGAATTGGTGTCACTAAAATAGAAGAAAAATGAATAGAGAGAAACTGACAAGTTTAACAATTTCGGTAATAATATTACACTATTACCGAAATTCTTTCTCCATGGCCCATAAAAACTGCTGCCCCTTAGTATTTTTTTTAACTTCTTTTCAAAAAATTTTAAAAAAAATTTGTTGCCATCAGAGATCAGACCCTTAGGGTCCATTTAGTTGAAAGGGTGGAAAAGTGAGAGGATAAAAAATGGAGAAGGGATAGAAAAGTGAGAGGATGGAAGAGATTTGGTTTTCTCTCAAATGTGTTTGGTTGGGAGAATGGAAAAGTGAAAAGATGGAAAACTCATTTGTTTGGTTGAGGGAAAAAGTGAGAGAATGAAAAAATGTAATTTGTATGAATTTACTCTAGTACCCCAATTACATAGCATATGAGAAATAATTGGACAAATTATGAAAGTGACACATATAATTATTTCTTTATTTTAACTTATTTCCTTCTATTTTATATTTTAAAAAATGTGATTAATTAAATTGGTTAAGATAAAATATTAAAAATGAAGAAAAAAAAAACCCCAAATGAATTGTGGAGAACGATGGCATTGTTTCTTAAAAAAAAAAAAAGGCTGGACAAAAAAAGAAAAAAAAGAGATAAAGGTTGGTTGGAAGAATGTCAACGTGAAACGGGGGGCAAAATTGTCCTATTTTCTCTCTCATTTTTTCTCCAAATTGGAGAGATTGGTTTTTGGTGGGCTTGGGAGAAGAAAAAAAAAATTAGTCTTACCAATTTTCCATTCTCTCATCTCTCCAACCAAACCCTCACATAAATGATTTTCTCTCTACTTTCTCTTCTATTTTTTCCATCTTTCCTAAAATCTCTACTTTCTCTCCTATTTTTTCCGTCCTTCCTAAAATCTCTCCAACCAAACGAACACTTACGTAAGGGCTCTTTACCTTAAGAAGGAACTAGTAGACTGCTGCATGACATGTGAAATATATTTGGAAACTAAATCTATTTATTCTAAAACTAGTAAATATTTCAAGTTTTCAAAAAAAAAAAAAAAAAGAAGCCTAATTTCTTTTCTATATCCAAAAAATTGATAATTATGACAACGAGAACAAGGATTTGAACATTGAACATCTTCCTTAGAGACATCAAAAGTGTCAATTAGCATAACTCACTAAAATTAATATATATATATATATATATATATATTTATTGTACACACAAAATTTGTAAAAGATAAATCACACAATCACGAAATAGTGTAACAAATTATCAATTTATATTGATTTGTATATATGTGAGTATAATCTCCTGTGTGACTATTTACAATGAAAGAATATAATAAACTCCTTTGATTCAATCTCTAAGAAATTTTACGATCCAAAGGGTTGTGAAGCTTGATCTTGAATCGTGCCTTAATGTCTCCAAGTTGAATGTACTTGGTTTGATGCGAGGGTTGTGGGCTTGATCTCGATTTAAATTGAATGAAAATCCCTACTTTGATTTGAAGAAGTAGGAATAAGCTTGATTTTTAAGGGAGCAAGGTTGCTCTTTTGGACTTAGAGATAACTCTATATTTTGACAGAATGTTAGTAGGGTTTTTCTCAAGGGAGTCAATCTTGTATTGGAGGCTGTACCAGTTTGACTAGTAGAACGATATATTTCGGTACTGTTCAATACCGGTGTATCGTTTTGGGTTTACCGTTATTTTTTATATTTATAAATATATATATATATATATATATATATATATATATATATATGTATGTATGTATTGTGTGTGTGTGTGTTATATAATATATATAAAGGGGAAATTATACTTTGCCTACTTGTGGTTTAAAAATTGACACTTTACCCACTTAAGGTTAGCTCCGTTTGTCTTCCGTTACCCACATCTATTAAAAACAGGGGTAAATTTGTATTTTTGTTACCCTTTTATATCTCTCTCTTTTCAAAAAATAAAAAGCTAAAAAATCAAGGGAAAAGAAAATCTAAAAGCTATAGATTTTGTAAAAAATTGAAACCTAACTTTTACATATTATTTTCATGTTTCAACTTTTAAATTTTCTATTTTAACACATTAAAAATTGAAATTATGCATTTTTATGGTGATGTTTTCCGGTTCCCAAAGTACAAATCCTTATTTGCTGCTGCCCTTGGTTCTGGCAGCCAGTTATTCACTCTGTAAGGATCTTTTTATTTTTATATTTTGTTTAGATTCATGAAACTTAGCTTATCACATCACTATCCTAAATGCCCTCTTCATTCTTTGTTTGTATTTTCAGCACTGTCTTCATTTTTATGCTTGCGTTGGTTGGTGTATTTTATCCATACAACCAAGGAACTTTGTTTACCGCACTAGTAGTTATATATGCACTCATGTCTGGGATTGCAGGATACACATCATCCTCTTTCTATTGTCAGCTTGAAGGAAAGAACTGGGCTAGTCTACATGAATTCTGTCTGTGAATTTAGCTTAGGCCGTGGTGCTTCTTAGAGTAAGACCTGGTGAACTTAATTGATTTTTTATCCATTCTTTGGTTCAGGTGAGGAAACACATAATTTCCATATTTAATGTGTTAAAATAGAAGATCTAAAAGTTGATACATGAAAAGAAGATGTAAAAGTTAGGTTTTAATTTTTACAAAACCTAGCTTTTAGATCTTCTTTTCCCTTGATTTTTTAGTTTGTTATGTTTTGAGAGGAGAGAGACATAGAGCCCGTTTGTTTAGGCGTATTGAGAGACAAAAATGGGCGTTTAGCAAATCGTGAAAATCTTGATATGTTTGGCTGGGCAAAATTTGTGGGATTGCGTTTTTGAATCAACAGATTTTTGCATTTCAGGAAAGGCAATTTCCCGTTGCGATTTCGATATTGCGCGATTTACAAATTGTGATTCTGCTAATATTTTTTGCTGAAAACCAAAAATAGCCTCCAGTCCTCTCCCTTTACCATTGCGTCTCCAATCCTCTCCCTTCACCATATATATATATCCTCAGTCCTCTGCCTCAATGCATCAATTTCACAAGAATTGGTTCTCTCTTCTTTGTTTTTGCTCTGCTCCGTGTATCGTCGTTCTTCATCGCAATTCTAGGTAACTATTCTCCATTACCCATCTTTGAATTTATGATATAGATTTGGGCTTTTGGCATGTTGGTTTACACCATTTGAACTCAAAATATTAGAACTTAGAGATTTGTTGTTTGTTGCTGCTGCTAGTAAGAGCTCTCTCTGTCTCACAGATAGCCCACCATGGTTTTGCTACTGTACAATGTGAACCAAACTTTCTTTTATGACATGCATGTTTGTCTAATAAGCGTGATTCTTACAGTTGTAGATTTTTATTTGCTTAAGATTGTGCATCTGTTAGATATAATTTTTTGCATGATGTAGTATTTTCAATAGTGTAAAAACCAGCAGAGTTTGTTCAATATATTTGGTTTCGTGTATGTTACCGTGATCTTGTTTGATTCTTTGGTTGAAATTGTTTGATTCTTTGTGGCTATAGAACTTACCTAGGAAACTTACTCCTACTATGCAATTTTCTCATGGGTTTGGTTATAGAACTTGATGTATTTGGCTGAACATTAATATTAACAAACTTATGTTTTTTTTAGATGGGTAAGCCATCCCAAAATAGCTCAAATGTTAGAGCTCAATGGCCATCAAGAATAACAACTATCTTTTGTGAAGCTTGTGTGGATGAGGTATTTAAGGATAATCGACCTAATACCCATTTTAGTAAAAAGGGTTGGACAAATATTATAGCAACTTTTGAAAAGAAAACTAGAAAGGGATATCCTAGGGCAAAGTATAAGCATAAATGGGATAGTTTGACGAAAGATTGGGTACTTTGGAATAAGTTGAAGATAAGTGAAACTGGATTGGGATGGGATGCAGCCAAAGGAACAATAGTTGCAACTGATGAGTGGTGGGAGAGGAAACTAATGGTATGTTTCGTATAACCCATTGTACATATTTTGTATTAGTAGATAAACCATGCTATTTGAGTTATTAATGAAAATATTCAAAATTGTAGGAGGTTCCTGAAGTTGCAAAATTTCGAGAGAAAGGTTTGGAGAATGTTGACTTATTAGACATTATGTTTAAGGACATTGCGGCCACAAGAGATTTAGCATGGGCCCCTACTTTAGGTGTGTTACCTGATGATCTTGAGACACATAAGGAGGGGTTAGGTGATACTTTTGCTGACTCATCTTCTCCAAATGATGATGGTGACGTTCATGAAGATGAGACTCCTAACCTCACACAACCACCTAACCCAACACAAAAGAAAGGAAAGAAGCGAGTTTTACCATCATCTACACAGAGCAAAGGGAAGAAAGGAGGAATGGCATTACAGTTGACACAACAGCTTAGTCGTATCTGTGATGTTGTGGAGTTAAGGAACTCAGCTTTTTCAGTGGAGCCAAGTAGTACTATTCGTAATGTCATGGAACGCGTGTGCACCTTAGATGGCATTGAGAAGGGTTCCGAACTCTATCTCATGGCAGCACGTATTTTTCAGAAACTACAGAAGAGAGAGATGTTTGTTGTGATGGAAGAACCATATTTACAACTTCAGTTTTTGCAAGAGGAGGCAAGATTGTTAGGAGGGCACTACTTTGGCACTTAGGGTGTTTTATGTTTTATCCTATGAATAATGTTTTATGGAAGAGAGATGTTTAATGTTTTATTGTTTTATCCTTTGAATAATGTGGCTGTTAGGGAGGTCACTACTTTGGCACTTAGGGTGTTTTATGTTTTATCCTTTGAATAATTTTTTATGGAAGAGAGAGATGTTTTTAATATTTTATTGTTTTATCCTTTGAATAATGTGGCTGTTAGGGTGTTTTAACTTGTTGGGTTGTTAGGGTGTTTGAATTACAAAGATAGAAGCTTGGTTGTATCTTTGAATAGAAAGCTATCAAATCAAGAGTTGGGACCTCTTTTCATTGTTCTCACCATTTTCTGCCAATACATCAACTTTATTTTTTCACCAATGTTGAGTTTGTTAGGTTTCCTGATAAAAAAATTAAATCAATGCTGTGATAGGATCATATTGTGTAGTGATTGACTAGTGCAGTGGCACCATATTGTATTAGAGTGTTAGAATATTTGTGGACTGATTGAGTAGTGTAGTGGCTACTGTAATTAGTGAATTTGCTGCATTACTATTGCAAGGAAGCATGTTACTGCTATAAGTAATCATTGCTGAATTATTACTGTAATTAGTGAGAGCAATAGCCAATTACAAGGTTTAATGTTAAGAAGCTAGCTGCATCAAGTGCTGCATCGGGTCTTCATCAGGTTGTATAGTTGACATGTGCTAAGATTGTATTTAGACATGTGATTGATTGGAAGGGTACTTGATTGTAATAAGCATGTGCTAATTGTAGGAAGCATGTGCTGATGCATTGGCAGTAGGTAGTAGCTATGAAGGTGCTTGCTTCTAATTCCAAACAGGGAGAGAAAGAGTTTCAAACAGAGGTAAGGGCCACATAATTTCATCTATGGTTGGTCTAGAAAGAACGAAGTTTCTTGATCCCTTAAGATTTAGCGGTACAATCCATTCTGCAGTACAGTCCAGTCATTGCACACTCAAACGCACCCTTACGCAGGCACACATGCACCCCTCCACAGCAATATACGCACCACCTGTGCACACACACACGCACACTCCCCTGCACACCCTTACACACACAACTGTCACACTACACATGCACACCCTTGCAGCAATATACGCACCACCTGTGCACACCCTTACACCTACTTATAAATATCTACAAATATTAAGCCTACAATTGTCACAATGCCTATTTACAAATATCTACAAATATCCACCCATGCATACCTTTACAAATATCTGCAAATATCCACACTGTCACACTACAGTACCTATCATTTAAATGTTTACTCATTTTCTTTATTGTGATTTATCTAATTTATTGCTATAATATTTTAGGTGATATTCCTATGGATTACAATGATCATACTGATAATAGTGATGAAGATCATTCTTATGATGTGGAAAACGATGAATATGATGATGAGAAATTATATGATCTTGCTGTAGTTGGATGTCATGTTGCAGTGACATATTATATGAAATATATTGACAAACAACCTTGTAGAAATTCTGAACAAACTGGCTATATGTGGTTGATGGATTGTTTGACGGGTAATGAAATGAAATGTTATGAAATGTTTAGAGTGAAGTCACATGTTTTCCTTCAATTGTGTAATGTTTTACAACATACATATGGGTTTCAACACACAAGGAATATTAGGCTTGAAGAGTTAGTAGGTATATGTTTAATGATACTTGGACAAGGAGCTTGTTATAGGATGGTTCAAGAAAGATTCCAACATTCTGGTGAGACTATACATAGACATTTTCATAGAGTTTTGAAACGCCTTAACATAATGTCAATGGATATCTTCAAGCCTTCTGACCTACATTTAGTGTAGTTCCAAGACATATATAGAAGAATTCATTGTACATGCCACACTTTCAGGTATTCATTTCATACATTCTAATTTGTTTCTAATATTTGTTAGGATTATTTCCTACGTATCTAAACTTTATATTCTATTTTAGGACTGCATTGGTGCCATTGACGGTACACATATCCAAGTTGTTGTTAGAGACGAAAAGAAAGCTTCGTATTATAATAGAAAGGGTGTGACATCTTTTAATGTGATGGCAGCATGCGATTTTGATTTACTTTTCACATTTGTTATGGCTGGATGGGAGGGTGCAGCACATGATACACGTATTTTCTTAGATGCTATCCGTTGACAATCTGTCAACTTTCCAAAACTACCACTAGGTATTTAAAATTTTTATATATTAAATATGTATTAAGGATATTATTGATGTATATCTTACATTTTTTTTCTTTTACTAGGAAAATATTATTTAATTGATGCTGGATACCCCTTAAGGAAAGGATATTTGCCACCTTATAAGGGACAGAGGTATCATCTTTCATATTTTCGATGAGCTGGTCGAGGGAATCACTTAGAAGAGAGGTTTAATTATGTTCACTCATCACTTAGAAGTGCAATTGAGCGAACTTTTGGAGTGTGGAAGAATAAATGGACAATTTTGAAGCAAATGCCAGCTTATGACATTAAGCACCAAAGAAACATTATAGTTGCTACTTGTATTTTGCATAATTTTATTAGAAAACATGATAGGGAAGATGAGGGATTCAATTGGGATGAACATGGCTTGGACAGACCAAGAAGCAATAGCAGTGGAGAAGGTAGTAGCAGACAAGCAAACGTTGAAAATATACAAGATGAGGAGATGAAATTTGTTCGTGACAAAATAGCTCGATCCATTTGCGGGTTGTAAACAATATTTTTATTATTTCTGTTTTGGTGTTTTGGTTTTTAATTTTTCGGATAAGAACTTTTTTATTATTATAAAGGATTGTCTAGTATTGATATTGTTGGCAATTAATATTTTCATATAATTATTTTCCTAATTAGTTTAATATCTTTTTCTTGACGAGTTATTTTTAATATTTTAAATTTGATAAACTTTTCTCCATGAATTTCAACAACGAAAACATCATTATTGTTGTTATTATTAATGTAATTGTTAAGCTTAATTACATATTTTTAATTAAAAAAAAAAAAAAAAAAAACACTGATCATAGGAAAAATGACAATATAACCTTTAAAAAATAGTTAAGTCCTTTTTTGGAATTTATACTCAAAACAACTATTTTTAAAACAGCTTATCCAAATGCTTAATATGGCTTTAAAAATGGAAAACGCATTTTTTCATATTTTTACCAAACACTTATCTGTGGTTTTTAAAATGGAGTTTTCAAAACGCACATTTTAAAAACGCTAGTTTTTAAAACACACATTTTTAAATAGCTTATCCAAACAGGCATAAAATGGTAATAAAAATACAAATTTACCTATGTTTTTAATAGAGATGGATAATGGAAGACAAACGGAGCTAACCTCAGGTGGGTAAAGTGCCAATTTTTAAATCACAAGTAGGCAAAGTATTTTCGGGCAAACCACAGGTGGGAAAAGTGTAATTTCCCCAAATATAAAAGTTTATCATAAAACATTACCTTAATTTAGAACAAATTATTCATAGTTTTAGACTTTAACATCAATTAAAAGAAAAAAAAACACAATATAAAAAATAAAAAACTTAATTGTTTATTGCATACTAAGAAAACAAATAATACTAATAAGTTAATGTAAATAAGTTATCATTCTGCCCTTACAAAAATTCAAAAATTACAAAACTAAAATTTTAAAAAAAAATTTTTATTTTTCTGTACCTTCCGGTATTGCTCGAAATTGACCGGTATTTAAACCGGTACGAAACATTGGTATTTCGATACTAGTATATGTACCGGTATGGTATCGACTGCATTGATTTTTCTCTTTAAATTTTTGTCTCCATTTTCTCATATAAAAAAGCCTCCATTTATAGAAAACTCAATGATATTTAATTTGGAATTTTTCTTTCAGCATTTGTTGAGAGTTAATTACAAATTTTGAACTTAAATTCAAATTTGACTTTAATTTTGGTCTTGCATTTAATAAGAATATTCCATGTGAGTCTTTTCTTCCAACATTGCCACGTGGCTTTCTTTATTCGATGCTGCCACGTGGTTTGGACACGTGTCATTTTTTATGTGAGTGGTGGTGACTCAAAGACTTGACATGTGGCTTGATTTTATTTGTTGATTGCCCACCATTGACATATCATCAATTGAAAATTAATTTGATCACAAATATTTAATCATGATTAATCAAACAGTTGTGAAAGTATCATAAAATTTTGATGACTACATATATATATATATATATTGTAGGGACCGAGTTTGAGCAATCTTCCTTGTATGAAGTTGACTCAAGCTCAGTTAGCTCGATACAATGAATTTGTAGAGTATGGGTTCAAGAACTAGGCCATAATAAAGATTACAACAACCAAACATGATAGTGAATAGATTAAGCGACAAGGATATAGGCTAAAGCCTAAAATGTTACTCCTCAGCTTTCTTCTTAGGGGCTGGAAGTTCTTATTTCTTCTTTAGTGTTTAGTTACAGAAATGATACAAGTGTTACCGTATTTCTCTCTAGTCTCCCGTCCCCCTTTCTGGAGGACTTCTTACATTATATATCCCCCCTTTGGTTCATCTTGGCCCTCCATTTGTTGGTCATGCAGGTCACCACTTGAATGCTTGTCCCATCAGTCACCTTCCCATTCTTTCTGTGGGTTGCAGTAACTATGGCGGCACTGTTCAGGGGTTACTTCTCCATTAATGCGGCCAGAACGTTAGTTGTGGGCATTTAATGTGGAGGTGACAATTACTCCAAGAATCGCTCCTCCACCATGCTTCCATGACTAACCCGTTGTACTTGTCTTTTCTTTGGGGCCGCTCTGAACGGCTACCTCTGATGGTGCCTTGCTCTTCCTTTCCATGATCTCGGCTGTCCGAGGACAGGATTGTCCTCGGCAATGCTTCTTGGAAATTAGAGCTACCTTGATTCATCCTCGAAAATTTCTTCCTTCTCGGCATGGGCCTTGGGTTTGGTACGCAATGGGCCGAGGTTGCCTAACTCTTTGGCCCCACAATAGCCCCTCAAAATCCTGCTATCAGGCTCCTCGGGCAGAGAGGAGGATTTTAATGTCCTCCAGCCTTTGCCATGGCTTATCAAGCCTTGTCCTCCATCAGTGCCAGAGCCTTTTCACTTGCCTAAGGCACGCCCCTGACGTTTTGGTATGCGGAGTGCGCCTGCATTAAATTCGGGCAGCCAGGTGCTCCTCACGTTAAACGGTGTGATGATAATCTAACGGTGGCAATCTTCCTGACTTTATGGGTAGGAAAATTCACACGGTTATTTTTAATTGGGGGTATAAATACCCATTTGAACCGGTTCACCTCTTTACTTTCGCATTCAAGAGTTCTTGAGCACATACCCTGAATTCGGTCAAATCTTCAACCAAATTCACGACTCCCTCAAGCACAAAAAGCATGTCTGAGGAGTTTTTCCTCATTTCTATAAGTTTTTCTTCTCTCTCTCTGAATTGTGCTTTCTCTCTTCTAAACTTCTTTCTCTGAGTTTCTTAGTTGTCCCAAGGGATGGGTAGGTTTAAGAAATTGGTGGAGTCTGACGAGGCGATGGAGAAGTTCATCGCCGATTATAGGATACCCAGTAATGTAGGCCTAAGGTACTGTGAGAAGGGAGAGTGGAGTTTTAGGAGGCAGGAGGGTGAAGTGGTGATTCCCGTAATCGCCTTCTTAGAGGGCGGTATGAGAATCCTTATGGGTCAGGTGACAAGGGATGATAGGGTGCGGCATATCTAGTGCCTCATCTCGTCCAGCAAGGGTCTGGATAAGGACTTTCTCATTGTGTCTGAGGAATGACACGACGACCTCCATTGTCTGACAGAGGAAGGGACACCAGGTGGGGTGCCTTAGAGTAGGAAAGGGTCTAATCTTTTATGCTATTAAATTTTGCAACGCTTGATTGCTGACATAAATGTGCCTTCTTTTTCTTTTGCAGACCCGCACACTTTTCAACGGCACCTCTATTTAGTCAACAAGGCAAATTTGGAGACTGTGTTGACGGCAGAGATCTTTGTAAATGAGGCCGACAACCAAGTTAGGGCCACTCACAAGATCCTGGGGTATGACCCTATTCAAAAATAGTTCTTGGCGCCGAAGTACGTGATTGGGGCAAAGGATCCTTGGCTCTGGTGGATTACCCTAACTGAGGATGGTTTTTCGATTCCTGAGGGATCTCCCACTCCAGAGGGCACTCTATTGGCGGGCACTTCTACTTCCCTCAAAGCTGCGGAGGTTAGTGGAGAGGATAGAGAAATAGAAGGAGGAATTGCTGGCTCGGGTCCGTCCGAGGACGAATTTGGTGTATTTGAACAAGTCCACCTGTCCGAGGATCCCTCTAGTGACTTGGGTGACCAGAACTTGTCCGAAGCAGACTTTCTGTCAGCAGGAGATTCTTCTCGAGCCGAGATGGGTTACAAGAGGAAATCCCAAACAAGTTTATTTGACTTGATTGAGGGCCAGCCTGGGAAGTCTCAGTCCAAGCCTCTTCCTCCTTCGCCCAAGTTTCAGCCTGCCTAGACTAGGTCAACTTCTGCTCAATCGAAGTTTCCACTTCCTCCTCCTCAGCTGAGCTTGCCTCCTAGGCCTGAGCCCACTGATCCTAAACAGAAGAAGGACAAAGGCAAAAGCCCTATGGTAGGCGATAAGTCTCGTTCGTCCTAGGAGGAGGATGACGCTCGGCGGCCCTCCAAGCAACTGAAGATAGGGCCCCAAGGCTTGAATAAGCAGGTCGCCGTCCAGTCTGAGGTTCAGGCCTGACTTCCCGCCCCAATGCTCCATGGGGAGCCTTTGAGGGAAAGTGCCTCTCTTAGGGACTTTCGAGGGGGCGAAGGCACGTACGTGGTCGACGCATTGGAGAGGTCCCTGCTACTCCCTGCGGATATGGCCGAATTGGAGGGCCTGAGGAGTAAGGAGGTCTTCCTCGACCTTAAGAGGTATTTGGGCATGGTAAGACTTCTGACATTTGACTCCGTAGTTCTCATTCCTGAGTTTAAAACTTACTGTGTGTTGGTTTCAATTGGCAGGCTGTGCAGGCCATCTTTAGGCTGGAGGAGGAGGCCAACAGCCTGAACAAGGCCTTGGATACTGAGCGTGACAAGCGCATAGACGCCGCTCGGACCCTTAAGGTCTCCGAGGCCGACTTCGTGAAGGCCAAGGAGGCTCTTGAAGAGATGACCAGGGACAGGGATAGCGCCTTGGCAGGCCTAGAAGGCGCCCAAAGGCAGGCCACGGACCAGACAAGGCACCTGTTCGAGGCGGGGGATCAGCTGAGGATCGCGAAAGAACATATTGCCAGTCTAAAGGAAAAAGCAACCGAGGCAGAGAGAGCTAAGGTCATTGCGGAGTTTGCCAAGGACGAAGCCTTAAGGGCTAAGGATGAGGCAGATTTTGGAAGGGCGGAGGCCCAAGCTTCTAAGGAAGAGGCCGAAGAGGCGGCCTATGCCTCAAGTGTGGCCGAGACTGAGGCCGCCTTCAAAGCTCAAGTGCCTGGTGTATGCTGACTCTACTGCTCCCAGGTTTGGAATGAGGCCCTCAGGCAAGCTGGCGTTGAGGCCTCATCTAACCTATGGAAGGTGGAGAACGTGTACTATCTGCAGGCCATCTGTGAGGTTGCCCCATCTAGCTCTAAGGCTGAGGTGGTTTCCAAGGAAGTTGGTGCTGCCTCAAATGAAAAAGTTGAAGAGGCTGTGGTGGCAACTAAAGCGACTACTACCACTTCCGAGGAGCCCCCCAATGAAGCTTTTTTTTTTTTTTTTTTGAGAAACCTCCCTACTCAAGAAGGGAAAATCAACTACTACAAATCTTTTACAACAAAGCTGAAAATGTTTGGAGGCACTTCCTCCATCCAAACTCTTAAAGGAAATGAAAACCTAGCATCCCTAGCTAGAGCATGGGCAACATTATTGCCCTGTCGCCTTACATGGATGATAGAGAAGGACTGAAAGTACCCCCTTATAGACATAAAGTCTTTTACTAAGTGACCTGTCAACACATTTGATGTCGACCCTGACTACAAGCATTTCACCACTAACTCCGCATCTCCTTCAAAACAGACTCGGCTAAAACCAAGTTCCCTTGCAAACGACGCCGCTCTTCGTGCTGCCAACATCTCGAGGATCTCCACTGTTACTGGCAGCCTAACATTTTCTGACAAAGCCGCCAGAACCTGCCCTTCATTGTCGCGGAGCACCACACCGATACCAGCTTCCTACTCCTCCCCGAAAATCGCCCCATCAAAATTAGCTTTAACGAAATTCTCCACCGGAGGCTGCCACCGCACCAGGCCACCTCGATTCTCTGTAATCCGCCCTTGTTTTCCTTGCTGAAACTCGGCCAACAGGGATGAGGCTGACTGAGCAATCTTCGAACATGGCTGAGTTGCTTCAGTAGTGCGCAACATGTTTCTCCGCAGCCAGATAAGCCATGCCATCATCACAAACACTTCCATGTTTTTGCCTTCAGCCTTCATAATGCTCACGAGGTCCCACATGTTTGCAACGTTCAGGTACTTGTTTCTTACATCAGCACAGGATTGCTCCCACACTTCATGGACCTACACAAAGTCCCAAATGGCATGGACCTCATCTTCATTCAAGCAACCGCACTAGTCACACACGGAGGTATCAATAACTTTTCTTTTTTTCAAATGTACCTTTGTTGGAAGTGCTCTTGAGCAAGCCCGCCAAGTGAACACCTTCACCTTGTTGGGAACCTTCAAACGCCAAATGAACTTCCAGAATCTTTTTACCCCAGCAGAATCGAAACAAGAAGGCAGTGAGGTCAATTCGTTTTCGCACAGCAACTAGTATCCCGTTTTGACTGAGTATGAACCCGACCTGCACCTTGGCCATGATAAGCAGTCATCTTGGTCCGTAACACACAAAGGGATGCTCTTAATTCTTTGGGCTTCAAAAGGCAGGAAGAGGGCATCCACAAGCTGCTTATTCCAACCTCCTCCCCCCGGCTCTAGCAAATTTGCAACTACCCAATTTGATGCCTCCTCAATTTTTGGTGAAACAACACAGGCCGAGGCCTCCCCAGGCAGCCACCTATCATTGTAGATATTGATCTTTGTGCCATTCCTAACTCGCCATAGCAAACCTGATTGGACAAGCTTACTAGCCTTTACAATGCTTTTCCACGCATACGACCCTGAAGCTACCTTTGCATCGAAAATTGATCCACTTGGGAAGTACTTGGCACTAAAGACCCAGTAAAAGAGGGAAGAGTGATCTACTAATAGTCTCCACACTTGCTTTGCGAGCATAGCCTCATTAAAATTTTCCCAATCCTTAAAGCCCATACCTCCTAACGCCTTTGGTTTGCACAAAGTTTCCCAATTCTTCCAATAAATCTTACGTTGGTTTCCCCGTTGACCCCACTAAAATTTCCTAATCATCATCTCAATATCGTTTAGTAGCCCGGATGGGAGTTTGAAGCAACCTATCGCAAAGGTGGGTATAGCTTAAACTACCGCTTTTAGGAGCACCTCCCTACCCGCTTGTGAAATGAGCTTTTCCTTCCAACCTTGAAGCTTATTCCAGACTCTCTCTTTGATGAAATTGATGCTCGCTTTTTTATTTCTCCCAACAACCGCCGGAAGTCCAAGATACTTCTCATATTCCTTCACTTCGCTTACCCCTAAAGCTTCCATTATCTCAAGCTTCCTCTCCTCCGATGTAGCCTTGCTAAAGAACACAGTGGTTTTTTATCTATTTAGCTTTTGTCCGGAGGCTTTCTCATACAACCCCAAAATACCTTGAATAACATCCAAATCACCTTTATTAGCACGGCAAAATAGGAGAATGTCGTTGGCAAAGAATAAATGAGAAATCTTCGGACCATTTTTGCACAGTGAGAATCCCCTAATGGCTTCAGACCTGGCTGCCTGTTGCAATTGGCAATTAAGAGCTTCAGAAAAAATTAAGAATAAGTAAGGAGAGAGAGGGTCTCCTTGCCTAATGCCCCTAGTCGGCCGGATATCACCCTTAGGAACTCCATTCACTAGGATTGAGTAGGAAGCCGAGTTTATGCAACTCATTATCAAAGCCACCCAACTTGCATTAAAGCCCATCTTCAACATTGTTGCCTCCAAGAAACTCCACTCCACCCTGTCATAAGCCTTGCTCATGTCGAGCTTCAAAGCCATAAAACCCCCTTTTTTTGAATTTTGATTCTTCATGTGATGTAAAGTCTCAAAAGCTACAAGTATGTTATCGGATATTGCCTTGTCCGATTGGAAGGCACTTTGAGATTCCGAAATAATCGATGGTAGCGCCGCTTTAAGCCTGTTTGCTATCACCTTTGATACAAGCTTATAAATTATATTACATAAGGAAATAGGACAATATTCAGAGACTTTTGTAGGAAATTTTACCTTTGGGATAAGGGTGATGTATATCCGGTTTATGGATGGAGGGATGACACCCGAAGTGAGGCAACTCAACACCGCTTCAGTCACATCTTCACCCACTGACGACCAGTAGTGCTGGAAAAAAAGGGGAGGGAGTCCATCCGAACCCGGAGCCTTCAAAGGGTCCATCTGATTCAGGGCCGTGACCACCTCTTCCTTGGAGTACTCACCCAAGAGCCCATTATTCATCTCCTCTGTTACAGAACAAGGCACCCCGCCACGACTTCCTCCATCCTACTCGGATTAGAGGTGGTAAAGAGGTATTGGTAAGAAGTTACTAATAAATGAGAAATCCCCTCCTCATCCGTGCACAACTCCCCACTCGAATCCTCAATAGTGTCAATTCGATTTCTTCTATACCTATGAGAGGCTCTACTATGGAAGTACTTCGTGTTGTTGTCCCCTTCTTGAAGCCATAGGGCTCGAGATCGTTGCTTCCACATTTGCTCTTCCTTCACCAAAAGCTTTGAAATCTTTTTCTTCAACCTTTGAACACGAGCAAAACTTCCACCCCTTATTGCCTCATCCTCGGCTAGTCTTAGTAACTCCTTTTTCTCCCTAAGACTTCGGAACATATTACTAAAAGCCACTTTGCTCCACCACTTCAAATTTTTGCGACACCTTTCCACTTTCCCTTCCACTCTACTCATCGGATTGCCTTGATAATCATGGGACCATGCATCCTCAATTGCCTCTCTACAACCCTCATCCTTCATCCACATTTGTTCAAACCTCCAAGGTTTATTTATTCGCTTTGGTATCCCTAATAAGTGAATCAAAATCGGCTTGTGATTCGATGTGCCACACTCCAAATGAACCACTTTTGTGGCCGGGAACATAAAGAGCCACTCCGCCGTACCAACCGCCCTATCGAGTCTTTCCCACACCGTATGCCCTTCCCCATGCCTATTGCACCAAGTGAATTTATTACCACAATAACCCAAGTCTTGAAACCCACATTCATCCAACACCTCTCTAAACTCCTCCATTTGCCTAATTGGTCTATGCCGCCCCCCCAATTTCTCATGGGCTCGAGTAATTTCATTGAAATCACCCGCACATATCCAAGGTAATGAAAATTTGGATTTTAGTCTTGTCAAAGTAGCCCAAGAGATAAAATGGTTGTTTGTTTCCGGTTCACCATAGAAGCCGGTGAATCTCCACTCACCTTTCTTCCCTTTGTTAATGACCCTATCAATGTGATTTGGCGAGTAAGTATCCATCGAGAAATTCACTTCTTTTTTCCAAAAAACCACCACCCCTCCACCTCTCCCCTCTCTAAAAAATTCAATCATCCCATCAAACTTCCACTTGTCACGTAAGTAAGTTAGCCTAGCTTTTTTCAACCATGTTTCGGCCACAAACATGATTGAGGGAGAATGAGCTCGAATTAAATCACCAAGCTCCTGCTCTGTCTGAGGGTTCCCAAGTCCTCGACAGTTCCAACTTAAGATATTCATTACTGTTGGCAGGGTTGCACCACAGCCTCCACCATTAAATAATCATGTTCTTGACCATAGCGTGAAATTAACCTCTTTTTATTTGGTAACTCACTGTGGTCCCCTTCGGATGCTAACCTTTTACCATTTTTTTTAACTATCCCAGGAATGACATTCTCTACTAGCCGTGCACTATCTTTTTTCCTTATTCTTTTGACTTTTTCCACCCTAGCACTACTTTTCCTAGAGCCAATAACATTAGAGATATCACATAAAGCTGATTGGGTGATAGGTACACTTACCAAGTTGCCCTCCTCTTCACGTGCTTGTGTGATCCCCATCTCATCCACTACTTTTGCTTCTGCACTTTCCACTGCCCTTAGTATAAACTCAGCCCTCCTTGCTGTACTACCTTCCTTATTTCCCTCAAACTTTCCTTCTAAAAAAACTCCTTCAGCCACGCCACTCCCCTTGTCAAATCGCGTCAGGTTCTTGTCAATTTCTCCTAGCCTGTCCTTAAAGCTTTTCCCTGAATCACGGCTTTTCATCACTCCAACATCAGAGTTCAAGTCTTCCCCTCCTGACACAAAGGGTTTCACATTTAATGCTCCCTGAAAAGTACTCCCTTCCTCTGTTTGCACCAACACCACCATAGAAGGTTGATCGTCGACCTGAACAACCGACGGCACCACCATTCTGTCATCGCTTGCAACCTGTTTCTTCTGAGATTTCTTTGCAGCATAGAAGCCCGGCACTTTTAGAACTGAACTTCTTCCCTTCCCCAATGATGTTGCACGAATCCATGCACCGTAGGCTTGATTCTCCTTAGTAAGCTTCCTTTCACTTTCTATCCACAAGTCACAGTCTCTATCCATATGATTCAGACACCCACACCAGTAACAGATGTTGGGAAGTCTTTCGTATTTGAACGACACCCAACTTTGCTCGCCTTGTGACAGAGATATCCTTCTACCCTTGCACAGGGGTTTGCTTATATCTATAGTAACCTTCATTCTTAAAAAACTCCCTCCATCTAACTCACCCTCCTCAGTGTTTTTACACACCTCCCTTACAACTTCACAGAGCTTTTCCGCCACTGTTTTGTTCATGAATCTAATCGGGACGTCGTGTATTTGGACCCATATCTGAATCTTGTTGAACTCTAGGGACCAGAGTGGAACTTCCTTATCATACCACTGAAGCACAACAAGATGCTTGTCAAAACTCCATGGGGCGTTGCTCATTATCCTCTCCACCTCTTCCTTCTTCTCAAACATGAATAGCAGAACATGATCACTAATTTTTTGAACCTTAAACCCCTTTACTGATCTCCACAGCGGACTGAAAGTTTTGGTCACTGCCTCCACATTTAGTGCCCTTTTAGTCAGAAATTTTGCTGCCATTGTGAATTTTTTGGTTGAGAGCTCATCGTCCAACCCCAGTTCTTCTTCTTCCCTGGCATTCAGTGACAAACTTTGCCAATGTTTTGTAAGGTTTTCCATGTTCTAAGACCCTCAAAGAAACTCTCGTATCTCCCAACCCAGGAAAACTAAGGTATAAAAGTAAAAAAACTTGCAACAGAGTGCCAACGTCAAACCACCTCAAAGCAAAGAAAAGCTTTACTTGAGATATAGTGACTCCTTCCAACAGGAAAAATGGTTCTACAGTCAAAAAGAAGTTTTCCTGGAACCCTAGAAAAGCTTCCTATGAGACAGAGAAAAAAAAGTACGACTTCTTTAATTAGCGCGCCAAGGAAGCTGATCCTCTTGGGGTAGTCGAAACAGCCAAAGGTCCCAATGAGGAAGCACACCAGGAGGCTGCAAACCCCTCATCCGACTCCCAGGCCTTTCTCATTGAAGCGACAGTTCCCTTTGCGGTGCCTCTGTTGGCCACTCCTTTAAGTCAGAGCCCTGAGGACCCTGAGTTGGCCGAAGACCAGCCAAAGAAGATTAAGCCGAAGAAGTAGACTCTCTGGCACTTTTTGCCTTATGTTATGTTTTTTCCATTTTTTTTTTTTTTGAAACAATGTAGTGGCGCTTTTGCCTTGTATTTTGATATATATATATATATATATATATATTTTTAAACATTGTAAGGTGACTCCTGCTATGTAACTTTTATGGACTTAATGTAGTGCGCGTTTTATTTCCCTTACTTGCATTATTTATTTTCTTCGCTTGCCCAAGCCTAACTCCAATTGTGCCTCAGCCTATCACGGTAATGATTATAATAACGTAAAGATGTTTATACTGATGGAAATCTACTTCTCTTTCATATTTGATTTAGAGCTGAGGTAAGCCTCTTTAATAAACATTCAAGGTTGTGGAAAAAGGGGACCCTCTAGGCGTGGGTTGAACCAAGGCCAAGTCCATGGCACCTTAAAACGCTTTAAGTGATGCTCATGGGCTCTATCTCTTAGATTTCGCTATAGGAAAGGTTGTCATCGTTTGCAAAGATCACGACAGGCATTAAAGTAGTTAACCAAGTCAGACTAGCTTGTTCATAGACTTTGCATGATACTCAGGCAGATTTTGTATGGTGTAAGTTTTACCAAGGCAGATGACCCAAGGAGCAGGCATGGCTCTGATTCTACCCCATACTTAGGCTTTTCTTGAAGTAGTTAGTTTTCCCACAGATTTGAGTCCGAGGACCATGCAAGACCTTGGTTCTGTCTAACACTTAGATTTTTCTTGAAATAGTTAGTTTCCTCACAGGTTTGAGTCTGAGGACCATGCAAGACCTTAGTTCTGTCTAACACTTGGAGTTTTCATGAAGTAGTTAGTTTCCCCATAGGTTTGAGTCTGAGGACCATGCAAGACCTTGGTTCTGTCTAACACTTAGATTTTTCTTGAAGTAGTTAGTTTCCCCATAGGTTTGAGTCCGAGGACCATGCAAGACCTTGGTTTTGTCTAACACTTGGAGTTTTCATGAAGTAGTTAGTTTCCCCACAGGTTTGAGTCCGAGGACCATGCAAGACCTTAGTTCTGTCTAACACTTAGATGGCTATCATGGCACGAAACATACAATCATAATAGACTTAGAGTCTGGATTAACAGAAATGCTTTTATTAATAATAATACCTTCGCAGATTATTTACATTCCATGGACGAGGTACAAGTTTTTCATCTAAGTCTTCTAAGTAGTATGCACCCACTCCTGTGACTGAGGTAATTCGGTATGGTCCCTCCCAATTGGGCCCTAGCTTTCCATAGGATGGATTCTTAGCGGCATCCACAACCTTCCTCAACACTAAGTCCCCTGGTGCTAGTGGTCTCAACTTCACGTTGACATCATATCCCTATTTGAGCTTCTGATGGTAATAGGCCAGCTGGATCATTGCCTTTTCCTTTCGTTCATCAATTAGATCTAGGTTCTTCTCTAATAGCTCATCATTACTGCTCAGGGTGAAGGAGCTCGTTTTCAACGTTGGGAAGTTTGCTTCTAGAGGGATAACGGCCTCAGCCCTATAGGTCATGGCAAAAGGTGTTTCCCCTGTTGACCACCGTGGTGTGGTCCTATAAGTCCATAGGACGTGAGGCAGCTCTTCTACCCATCTTCCCTTGGCGTCGTCCAGCCTTTTCTTAAGCCCATTGACTATGACCTTGTTGACAGCCTCGGCCTGCCCATTTCCCTAAGGATAAGCTGGAGTTGAGTACTTGTTTGTGATTCCCAGCTCGCAATAGTATCTTCAGAAGGCTTTGCTGTCAAATTGAAGCCTATTATCTGAAATGAGGGTGTGTGGGACCCCGAATTGGGTGACAATGTTCCTCCAGATGAATTTCTTAGCATCCACGTCTCTAATGTTGGCTATTGGTTCAGTTTCGACCCATTTGGTGAAATAATCTGTGCCGACCAACATATATCTTTTATTTTCTGGTGCCTTGGGGAAAGGACCTACAATGTCCAGACCCCACTGGGCAAACGGCCATGGGTTGGACAAAGGGTTAAGGACCCCTCCTGGCTTATGGATATTTGGGGGAAACCTTTGACATTGGTCACACTTCTTAACATTCTCTAGGGCCTCCTTCTGCATCCCCAGCCACCAATATCCTTGGGTGAGGGCTCGGTGCGATAGGGACCTTCCTCCTGTGTGGCTCCTATAGATCCCCTCGTGCAGCTCCTCAAGCAGTAGTTCTGATGCCTCAGGATGGATACACAATATGTATGGTCCAGAGTAGGAGCGCTTATACAATTTGTGGCCCTCGGACAGCCAGAACCGAGGAGTGATCCTCCGTATTTTATCAGCCTCTGACTTCTCCTCAGGCAGAGTACCATCTTTGAGGAACCTCACTATAGGGTCCATCCAGCTGGGGCTCACTCTAACGTGGTGGACGTGAGCCATGCCTTTTGCCACCTCGTTCGCTCTCTCCAGATGTTCGACAAGGATAATCCAAGGCAGATCTCCTACCGAGGAAGTAGCAAGTGTGGCCAATGAATCTGCATGGGTGTTCCCACTTCAAGAGACATGTGACAAACTGAAAAGATCGAAATCAGACTACAGGCGTTTGACTTGGCTCAAGTACTCCTGCATTCTCACATCTCTGGCTTCCAGCTCTCCGTTTACCTGGCCCACCACCAGCCTCGAATCCGAGAACATATCCGCTGCTTTTCCTCCCATTTTTTGTACCATGATCATCCCTTGTAACAAGGCCTCGTACTTGGCTTGGTTATTTGTGGCCGAGAACCCAAGTCTCAGGGACTTCTCTATAACGGACTTCTCTATAACAGACTTCTCAGGGGATGCTAGGACTAGCCCCATTCCAGACCCCCTTTGGTTTGCGGCGCCATCAACGTACACTTTCCAACATGGGGGCTCTGGAATGGAGATTGCCCCAACTGACTTTCCATCCATGTCTCCCTCCCCTGCTACTATTTCCACTAGCGACTCGGCAAATTCGGCCACTAAGTTGGCCAGGACCTGGCCCTTTATAGAGGTCTGGGGCATGTATTTGACGTCAAAAGCCCCCAGAATTGTGTTCTACTTGGCGATCCTTCCAGTGTAATCGGTGGTCCGAAGCACAAACCTCAAAGGTAGTTGAGTTAGAACAACTACCGTGTGAGCTTGGAAATAATAGGGAAGCTTTCGTGTAGCATGGACCACAGCTAGTATGGCTTTCTCCAAGGGCAAGTATTTGATCTCAGCTTCATGCAGCGATTTGCTCATGTAATAGACTGGCTTTTGAACGCCACTGTCATCCCGTATTAGTACCAAGCTCACCGCATGAGGGGCTACGGCAATGTATGCGTATAAGACCTCATCAGCTTCTGGGTTAGACATGATTGGTGGCCGAGATAGGTATTCTTTGAGCTGTCGGAAGGCCACAGTGCAGTCCTCGGACCACTCAAACCCCTTCCACTTGTTGATCAGGAGGTAGAAAGACCTGCATCTATCAACTGACTTGGAAATGAACCAATTCAGGGCCGCGATCATTCCAGTGAGCTTTTGGACCTCCTTAGGGTTTTGTGGAGGCCTCAAGTTGTTAATAGCTTTAATTTGGTCGAGATCAATTTCAATTCCCCTATGAGTGATGATGTAGCCCAAAAACTTGCCTGATTCGACGTCGAATGAGCATTTGGAGGCATTCAGGCGCAGCTTGTGCCTCCTCAAGACATCAAAGATGCAACCGAGGTCTCCTAAATGCTCAGATACTTCCTTACTCTTCACCACCGTATCATCAACGTAAATTTCGATGCTCTTGCCCAGCAGCGGCTCAAACATTCTCGTCATCATCCTTTGATAGGTGGACCCTACGTTCTTCAGGTCAAAGGGCATCACTTTGTAGTGGTAGTTCCTAATAGGCGTCGCGAAGGCTATCTTTTCCTGATCCTCCAGGGCTAGTGGTATTTGGTGATAGCCTTGAAAGGCGTCTAAGAAAATCATCCGAGGATGCCTCACAGTTGCATCCACCAGCTGGTCTATCCGAGGCATAGGGAACGGGTCCTTTGGGCAAGCCTTGTTTAGGTCCGTGAAGTCTACACAAACCCTTAATTTTTCACTTTTCTTCTTGACCACCACGGTATTGGCTAACCATTCAGGGTAAAAAACCTCCTTGATAGCCCCTGTGCTTTTAAGTTTATTCACCTCTTCCCTAATCGCATCGGTGTGCTCTCTTGATATGCGCCGAGGTGGTTGCTTCTTGGGAATGATGGATGGGTTGACGTTGAGATGGCGACAGATAAAGGATGGATCAATCCCTAGAGCATCACAGGCATCCCATGCAAATATGTCGATGTTTGTTTTGAGGAACTCAATCAACTCCTCATTCTCCTAGGGAGGCAACTGAGCTCCGACCTGAAAGAACTTCTCTAGGTCATCTCCAACGGCCACTGTGTCGAGATCTTCACATTTCGCTTCCTTGGCAGCTGCGTCAGGAGGCGCCATCTGGTTCTTTGATTACTATAAGCCCCCTTCAGTAGTGATCGAGGACTCTACATCGAGCCGATGCGATATGGCCGCCACCATGCATTGCCTTGCTGTGGATTAGCAACCACGAACTTCGAGAACCTGATCCCCCGATGGGAACTTCACATTCTGGTGCAAGGAGGAGGCCACAGCCCCCAAGGTGAGCTAGGGTCTACCGACGATGGCTGTGTACGGGGAGTAGGTGTCCACCACTATAAAATTTACCTCCACTACCTCTGGGCCAGTCTGGATGGGCAGCTTAATCATTCCCTTCGGGGTGACTAGTTTCCCATCGAAGCTCATTAGCGGGGAGCTATAGGGTGCCAAATCTTCTAGTTTTAGCCTCAGTCCCCTGTAGAGGTTGGGGTACATGATCTCGGCCCCACTGCCATCATCCACCATCACCCTTTTTATATCGTAGTCCCCGATCCTAAGAGTGATCACCAGTGCATCATCATGGGGCTGGGTAGTCCCCATCTTATCTTCCTCTGAAAAGCTCAGGATCGGGTGAAAATTCCTTCTGACCTTCTTCGGCTCTAGCTGGGACTCCTTGGTAGGCATTTGGGCCACAGACAATACCCGCGAAGGGCGCGTGCCTGTTCTCCCCGGCGCAGCTAAGATCACATTGATCGTTCCCGCGGGTGACCTTAATGCAGCATCTCTTCGGGGCTCTTGATGAGTCTAGCCTTAATAACCACTGGAATGATGCAGTAGGTGCTTCAGCTTTCCTTCTTAGACCAGCTGTTTCAGGTGGTTCCAGAAGTGCCTGCAGTCCTCCGTGGCATGCCTGTGGTCCTCGTGGTATTGGCAATAAAGGTTTTGATTGCGCTTTGTGGGATTCCCCGCTATCTTATTTGGCCACTTAAAGTATGGCTCATTTCTGATCTTCTCCAACACCCTCTGCACTGGTTCTCGGAATACAGCATTGACAGTCTGGGCGTTGGTTGCCCCGGATTGCCCTACAAAATCTCTTCTTGGGCGGTTGCTGTTATATTGGTCCGACCTGAAGTCCCTCTTCTCCTGAGGGACAACCTCTTCTCCTGAGGGACAACCTTCTCTTTTCCCTTGCCTTGCAGCTGATCCTCCTTTACCCGTTTGTACTTGTCAATTCGATTCATTAGCTGGTGCACACTGGTGGCAGGATTGCCCGTCAGAGACTTCCTCAAGCCGTGCCCAGTTAGGAGGCCATTTTTGAAAGTGCTGATGACGACGTCGTCATAATTGCCGTCCAGTTCATTGTACATCTCCCAATACTTGTCCGAATAGGCTTTCAAAGTTTCCCCATCGTGCATGGATAGGGAAAGCAGCACACTCAAGGGCTGAGGAGGTTTGCTATTTGTAACGAAACAGGAGCCAAAGGCTTGGTTCAGCTGTCTGTACGAGTCTATGGAGCTCGTCTTCAGGCCATTGAATCATCTCATTACCATTGGTCCCAGGCTAAAGGGGAAGACCTTGCACATTAGCACCTCGTTTCTAGAGTGGACGGCCATCCTTTGGTTGTATTGGCTCACATGCTCTATAGGGTCTGTTCTGCCGTTGTAAATGGTGAAGGCTGGCTGCTGGAATCACCGAGGAAGCATAGCCTCTTTTATATGGCGTGTGAAAGGCGATTTGGAGAGTTGATCTAGTGCCCTGCTCATAGCATCGCCCTCCAAGCTCCTAGGAGAGGGGCTTTTGCATTTGCGCCTCTGGTAGTGCTCTTCTTCGTGAGAAAAGGTCTCGCTTGGAGGAGTCCTTGATCTTCGCCTATAATCATCATCGCCTTCCTCATCGGAGGGCGTGTCAGGACTGGGACGAGACTGCCTTCGTTGTGTGTGGTGCAGCCTTCTCTTCAAATCGTCTATCTCTCACTACATGGCCACCTTATCGCCTTGTCTCAGGGACACGTGACTTCTAACCTCTCCTGATTGTCTAGCCTGGCCGTTGTTTTGCCTCCGAGGCACGTGGCTGCCCCCACGAGCGCGGCTTCCACTAGACTGCCTTCGTTGTGCGTGGTGCAGCCTTCTTTTCAAATCGTTTATCTCTCACTACATGGCCACCTTATCGCCCTGTCTCAGGGACACGTGACTCCTAACCTCTCCTGATTGTTTAGCCTGACCGTTGTTTTGCTTCCGGGGCATGTGGCTGCCCCCGCGAGCGCGGCTTCCACTAGTTTGTGAGGTGTGCACGCTCCCCTCTCGAAACTTCCCATTCTCTTCATTTCGGTCTCGCCCAGGGTTGAGAGAGTTACCCTGTTGTTATGATCTAACTGGTTCAGGCTGATGGGAGCCTACTTGATGAGGGTCTGATCCTACTATGCTTGATCATTGCCCTTACTAACGCACAAGTTCTTCCCCACAGACGGTGCCAATTGTAGGGACCGAGTTTGAGCAATCTTCCTTGTATGAAGTTGACTCAAGCCCAGCTAGTCCGATACAATGAATTTGTAGAGTATGAGTTCAAGAACTAGGCTCTAATAAAGATTACAACAACCAAACATGATAGTGAATAGATTGAGCGACAAGGATATAGGCTAAAGCCTAAAATGTTACTTCTCGGCCTTCTTCTTAGGGGCTGGAAGTTCTTATTTCTTCTTTAGTGTTTAGTTACAGAAATGATACAAGTGCTACCGTATTTCTTTCTAGTCTCCTGTCCCCCTTTCTAGAGGACTTCTTACATTATATATCTGTCATTTGGTTCATCTTGGCCCTCCATTTGTTGGTCATGCAGGTCACCACTTGAGTGCTTGTCCCATCAGTCACCTTCCCATTCTTTCTGTGGGTTGTAGCAACTATGGCAGCACTGTTCAGGGGTTACTTCTCCATTAATGTAGCCAGAACGTTAGTTGTGGGCATTTAATGTGGAGGTGATAGTTCCTCCAAGAGTCACTTCTCCACCATGCTTCCATGACTAACCCGTTGTGCTTGTCTTTTCTTTGGGGCCACTCTAAATGGCTACCTCTGATGATGCCTTGGTCTTCCTTTCTATGATCTCGGCTGTTCGAGGACAGGATTGTCCTCGGCAGTGCTACTTGGCAATTGGAGCTACCTTGATTCGTCCTCGGACATTTCTTCCTCCTCAGCATGGGCCTTGGGTTTGGTACGCAATGGGTCGAGGTTGCCTAATTCTTTGGCCCCACATATATATATATATATATATATATAACTATATTATCTTTTTTTTTTTTTTAAATTCATGTAATATTTTTGTAAAATATTCAAATTTTTGTTGATACTTTTTTAATTAAGGTTACTAATTTTTTTAAAATGATTTTTTATTAAGTTAATATTAATTAATTCAGATATCATCGTGGTCGAACTCTAATTTTACCTCAAAACTTTAAACCTTTTTGTTTTATAGATCTTTCAACAATTTATTTTCTTAAATCTTGCTCCCATATTAGCATTTGCAACAAATAAAATTATCAAAAATCATATACTATTAATACAAAACTAATCAAAAATTTCCCCCTCCAATTAAAAATTAAAATGTAATATATATATATATATATATAAAGAAAGAAAGAAAATGAACTACATCAAAAATCAAAGGTTTTTCAAAAAAATAAATCGGAATTAAAAATAAATAAAAAACATTTAAGTTAAATCTTTTGAGTTATTTTGCTCTATTGAAATAATCTAACAATTCGATTGAGTTGAAATAAAAAACTTGACCATGTCACACATCAAGTTCTTTGGTCAAATTGGGTTGATTGTTATTGTAAACTAGTCGTGGATCCTGCATATTGTGTGTGACAATATTTTTGGGATGATCTCATCATTATTATTATTATTTCAATTTGTACTAATTTAATAAATAGTATTGTAATTTATAATTATATTTTCATTTATTATGGGAACAATCACAAAATGTAATATATATAATTTCTGTTGTACCAAAATCAAAACAATACATTTTTTCTCAAGAATTCAAAGGTAATTTAGTGAAATATTAATTTTTAATAATATTTATTTACAATATTTTGAATATCATTAAAAAGTATATATAATTTGGAAATTATTCTTTGTGAGAGTTCTTTTTTTTCTTAGAGCATCCGCATTTGGGCTTGTATATGCCAAATGTTAAGAACATTTGGCATTTAAGCCCCAAAACCCATCAGCAATGGGAAGGCCATATCCCATATGCAAAAAAAAATTTGAGATTTTGCTACAGTACCATCTCAAATGTAAGATGGTACTGTAGCTGAATGGTATAAAATAAAATGATTTTTTAATGCTTTTTATCCCGGGAATTTCTCTCTCCTCACTCCTTATTTCTCATCTTTTCTCTCTTTCTCCGTTTTCTCTTTCTCCTCTGCTCTGTGCTCTCTTCAGACCCAATACTCTGCCCCTCTCTCCGATAAGTTTTAGATGCTTCTCTCTCTCCGATGACCCTCTCTCTCCGATAATGATTCCGACGAGCATCCGTGCTTCGATCCCTTTATCGATTCACAGGCACTCATAAATCCAACAATTTAGATACCCATTTCCCTTTTCACTCCATTAAGATTTGTGGGTTTGGATTCACCGATTCAGTCATCCCTTTTTACCGATTCACTCATCCCTTTACCGATTCACTCATCTCAAGGGTTTGTGGGTTTGGATTAAGATTTTGTTTGCAAAATCTCTTCACGAAGCTCCGTCGGTCTCTGAAATCAAATCAAAATCAAAAGCCTGATAAGATTTTGAGTTTTTGTGTTTATGTTTCTTTTCTCTTTCTGCAAGAAAATTTGTGTTTGTGTTTTGGTTTTGATCAAATAATTGCTGTTGATGTTTGCAGAGGTGGGATTCAGCTTGGTTGATTTTCTTTGCATTTGGTTCTCATTCACTCTCTCCCCGTCGGTCTCTCACTTTGCTTTGCTTCAAATTTGGGTCCTCAAAAGAAAGGTACAAAACCCAAACCCAAATGTTTTCTCATCTCAGATCCCTTATTTCTTCCACATTTTAATATCATCCATGTCTTTGTTCTAAATTCCTATTGTGAACATGAAAATTTTGTTGTACAATTCGGATTTTGTAAAATGCTTGTTGATTTATGCATTATTTTTTTGTAGCTCGTAATGGGATTTACATAAAAGTGGGTTTGCATGTGTATTCTTTTGCTCTATTGATAATTGGTTATGTGAACTTGATAGGGAAGGTTTTAGAATCTTGCTTGAAGACCATTTGTGATGCTTTTCTGTGTTGGGAGCAAAGCAATCACTCTTCTGTGCAACTTTTTTTTTTTTTTTTTTAAATAATAAGTTTATAAATACTCACTATCTATGGAAATGAAGTTACTTTGTCTTCTTGCCTTTGTTTGGTGGCAAATTCATGGTTTTCCTTTTTTATGGTGATAATATGGATATGGATCCCTCTAGTTCAGTGTATGATTGTGTTATAATTCATATACTTTAAGGAAAATTATATTGGCGAATTTATTATTTTCAATACAAAAAAAAATTGATGCATGTCAGTTTGCCACCCCACCTCCCAAAAAAAGAAAAACAAAAAAGGGAGAGAGTGGATTAAGGAAAAATCCATCTCATGCTAAAAACATCAGGAATTACCAGTCTAAAATTACTACTAGTGAGTGTGATTTTGTTTATCCTCTCTGAATACCACATTCTTCAAAATATGCAAATACTTAAATAATATCAACATCTTATTAGTATTCTTATGATTTCAAGTATTCATATGCATTCAAATGAGCCATGATTTCATCTTCTGCCAAAATATCGCTTTTCTTGTTCTCAAAGCACATCATTTAGGATTAGAGTGCAGAGAAGACAGCATAAAATAAATTATTATAACAGGTGTTAAGAAAGGAACCACTTAACCAACCATTTTTGTTTTGACAACTCACACCTGAAAATAGCAACTCAAGTAACATTTAATTTCCTTTGTTTGATCGGTAGGCCTGCTTCATATCTAAATGTTCTAATCTCCTCGTTCAATCTGCTACAGATTTTAAAATCTAAAACTATGCTAACAATCACAAAACTTTAAATTAGGAAATCAAGAATCTTTTTTTTTAACAGAAATTGTTTGCATTTAACAGAAGATTGATATGTATCTAATTACTTTTTTTGAATACCATACAAACCTGGGAAAAGTCACCCACCAAAATTGCAGCTTAAATTCTTGACAGCAACAATCCAATGAATCCTATTTACCACAATTGGCGCCAAATGAATCATCTGCAACTGTAGTTCTAGAAACAATATTGGCAGAATCCCACTCAGCATCAAATGCATGTTCAAGGCGTTTTTCTATAGATTTTACCGCAGATGTTTCAAGCTTCTGAGACTTCAGAGGAGGCAGTACAAGTTGCTTCTCATTTGAGAGAGTTCCACTATTGTCGGAGTTATAGTCATTGTGATTGACATTGTCAATTTTCTCAGAAATTTGAAGTCTTCGTTTTCTTATGATAGATGGAGTATTAAAAGTCCTTGCAGCACTCCTCAGTATAGAATCTAGACTGCTACAATCAACATTTACTCCCTTTATCTGTATCCGGAAAACTGTTAGTTTTCAAAAGAATATTTAAATCCTTCCATTGGAGTGGCCTATAGCACAAGCGACCAGCAAGTGAGTAAATTGATATTTGGCAAGTTCTTTCTATAAAAAAAAAAAAAAAAAAAAAAAAAAAAAAAAAAAAAAAAAAAAAAAACGAAAAATTGGCAGGTTCTATATATATATATGTGTGTGTGTGTGTAGATCATTAAAATTGATAGGTTGAATACATTAATGTTTGACAGGATGCATCTATAAATATATATGTAGATTTTACATTAATATTTGATAGGTTTGATGGAATGTATATGTATGTGGATTTTTAAAGTTGGCAAATTTGAGTACATTGATATTTGGCAAGTTCTTTCTTAAAAAAAAATGGCAGGTTGTTGAAATAGTTGGAAAGAAATTGAAAAAAAAAATTGGCAGGTTGTTGAAATAATTGGAAAGAAATTGAAAAGAAAAAAAATTTGGCAGGTTGTTGAGGATATTCCAACCGTTGGAATAGATGAATTTGAAAAAGTAGAATAGTTGAATTTGAAACAAAAAAATGATGGTTGGAAAAGTAATAATAAAGAAAGATTAAAAAAATAATATTTTAATAAAAGGATGAGATATAGAGTTTTGGGTTGTTGGGTATATTGTAAAATGGTATGGTATAATTAATATAGTAGCTTTTTGAGATGGTAAAATAAGATGAGATATAGCATCCAGATGTGGATGCTCTTAGCGCACTGGCCCAAAGATCCGGACTGGGCTCGGTTCACCGCAGCTAAAAGGGCTGTTTAAGAACCGAGTGGTGTACAAAACAAGCTTCATACAATACAAATAACTAACAAGCAAAAATATCTGTATTGAATGACATTTTAACAGCAAAGGAATGCACAACAAGTGAAATACAATGCAAGAAAAGGTTAAGGATCCTCAAATTAGTGAGGTGCATTTCATTAATTTTCTTTAGTTATTATTACAATGCTCACTAAGACGTGATACAAGGTTCAACTAAGTTCAAAAATTACAGACTTTGATAGCTATTTAAGTTTCGAAGACTTGCAAAGTTTGAATTTGTTGAATCCGAGCATGTGCTATAGTGGCTATCTCAGAGATACTGGGAGCGGCTCCTCTGTTTTCTCTTAATCTTACAGAGCTCTTTCTATAATTTTATGAGACTTTTGAAAATGACCATGAATGCCTCAATGATCTAATCAAAAATGAATCTCTATCCGAATCCCCCTTCAGCATGGACCCCTTCCTCCTTTTATAGCACAGATCGGGCTCTAGGGCACTAGTGATTTCTCCCTTTTGCCCCTTAGAGTTTGTGTCGTGCCAGTTTTGCTCAGGGCCATGTCGTTTCCCCTTTTTCTCATAGCTTTCTTACTTTTGGTCCGACCAAACGAAAGTCCCTTAGTTGGTTTTCTATTTCTAGCTTCTCCGTTAGCTGTTCTTCAGCTATTTGGCATTTTTCACTTCTTCAGCTTTTTCAGTTGTACTCTTCCTTGTCATTTTCCCCCAAATGGTTGGAATCACGGCTCATGCGTTTTTTGCTTTGTACTCCCTGGTCCCACTACGTGTCCAAATCATGAAATCCGCATGCTTTTGTCTTTGATCCCTGTTTTGTTTCAATCCTCTTTCGCGTGCCCCCCAGGGATCCCTGGACTCTGGTGACTTCTGGGATCCCGGCCCAGTTCTTCTTGCTGGACTCCTTTTGGTTTATTGGCCATGGCCGTTTTGGCCCCTTTCTCTTGCTTTATGTCTTTTAAATTTTGTTCTTTCATTGGTCTTTGGATTTCAATCCTTTGGGCCTCTTGCCCTTTTCTTCTTTCTCTTCTTTCATTGTGTGAGTCCAACCCTCCTTTTTCTCTCTTAGCTTTATTATTTATTTATTTTTTTTTGTGAACTGAGCCCAACGTTTTATTTCTTCGGGCCTTAGTCTGTGACCAATTTTTTGAACCTCAACATTCTTTTAGTTTTAATCAAACTTTTTCAAACCCAATTTTTCCTACTATACAATCAAAAACATGCACCAAGAAGTGTATCTAAAAAAAATTAATAAAACTCAACAAAACTACAATTCAAAATAAATAAATAAAAAAGAAAGGGAAAAATAAAAGATTGTAACTCTTTTTCCTTTTAAAAAAAACCGAGGGTACAATTCCAAAGGGGAAAAAAGTAGAGAATTTTTTTTTTTTGAAAAAGAAGAAGTATTGTGTTAATATTGTCATAATCTGATGTTACATCTAATCTAACATGTGAAAAATGAATAGATAAATAAATAATTTTAAGCACAAAATTCTATTTGTTTTCTTAAAAATCTCAAAGAATACACTAATAAAATAAGGAAGATGAAGAATAATATAAAATATTTGTAAACGCTTAAAGCAATTACTCAAGCATCTAAGAACATCATATAACAAGGACATAACAATCTACTACTAATTTATTAAACAAAATATTTACAAACAGTGAAAGTAAACTACACAGACAATTGTCTTCAACCGCACTAACTGTTCTTCATTAACTTGTCTAGACTATTTTATTGTTTTTCAAATAAATTAAAACCTGAAAACAACATAAAATTTGACATATTATAATATGATATTCCTCAAATAGGATCAACTACAAACACCATTTATTAAAAGTATTTAGTGTTGTAAAGAAAATGATAAAAAAAAATATACTTGCATCAAGGAACACATATGAAGTAGTCAATAATATTCATCAATATAAGGTAAAGATGCAAGAAAAATAAAAAATTTCAACAAGAAAATGAAAAAAAAAAAAGGTTGAGAGGAGAAATAACCTTTTTTGTATGGGAAAAATAAGTAAAAAGTTGGGAATAAAAAGAGTCAAAATAAAAGAAGATAAATGGGCAAAATAATATTTAAAGTTAAAACTGCCCAAAAGGAATATGTAGACAACATTTTTGTTTTGATTTTCCATTGATTTATTATTTAGTTATAACATTTTTTTGATACAAGATAGAAATTCTACTCTAAATTAATCTAAGTGTATATGTGTGTAAAGTTTCTTCCTAGAGGCTTAAATCTCGGTCCTTACCTCCCACACCCCACAAGCATTTATACTTGTGGAGTGATCAACGCACCAAGGGTGTATAGTAGTTTTAGTTATAACATCAAAATTAAAAGTAGATGAATATGTAAAGTTAAAACTGTCTAAAATGAATTTGTAAAGCCAATATTATTTTATATTTAATATTGTAAAAAAAATTAAAGGTAGAAATAAATATGAAAAAGACTAATGCTGTGGTCAATAACATGGCGGATGAGGTGGCTTAATATGAATTTAATAACAATAAATGCTACGTTTCAGTTTTTAGATATATATATATATATATACTAGTATTATGCCCGTGCGATGCACGGCTTAATCAAGAATCATGTGTAATCTAAAGAAAATAATAAATATATTTTTTAATTTAATTAAATTTAAATAATAACATATATTTAAGTGGTAAACTCAATTTAATAGTTAAGAATTATAAACAACCCAAATTACTAAACAAAATAAATAAATAAAAGTAGTGAGATTTACATAAGAATTGAATTTTTGTATTTGAAATCAAGGGAGGAGGCATCGAATTTCAACCTATCAAAACAAATGTGTAAATATAAACTTCAAGAAATATTTTTGAGAAATACTAAGAGTTAAGACCTTGGCAATAAATTTTCATTGATAATTGAAAATAGCTTCATTAGCATTGAGATGTCATAAGAATTAAAAAGTAATACCTTTTTGTGCGGCCTGCACATCCTTCTGGGCTAATTTTGTGAACAACAATCTATATTATGAGTAAACGAAGATCTATATTGCTAAGCCAACTAATCTATATTGCTAAGCCAACTACACCTTAATTTTTAAGGTTTTTATCTCTCTTGAGAATCCTTTGTTGTGATCATATTCCAATAGATTATGGTTGATGAAGATCTAGTTAATTAAGTTCCGACAATTCAAGCTTATTGTAAATAATCACTTTCAAAATTCTAATGACATGAATACTTCCATTTTTTTCTCCTAAGAAAATTTAGGCGAAAGAATAAAGAAAACATACCAGAAGTAATGAGGATTGATCATACTTACCAATTATGGAATAAAAATCTTAATGATCCATGAAAATAGCATCCATGACTCCACAAATGAGTACGTGCCTCCCTCCATGACCAAATAGAGATGGTCAAAATAACTAAGCTTTTCAAAGTTCCATTCAAACTCTATAGCTTCAAAGAGTTCCAATATAGTTAGTTGTAGTATAAATAATATGATGTAATTTATGAACATAATGAAACAAAAAAGGAAAAAAAAAATACAGGATAGAGTTAAATAACCTTGGAGAGGAAATAGAACTTGTAGCTTTCATTATAGGCATCCTTAAAGTATCCACACAATTGGACCAAGTACAATACACTGTGGTACTTTCATTATAAAACAAAACCATCCAACTAAAAATATATACAAAAAAAAAAACTAAGAATACAAAAACTATAACCTTCATGAACAGTCTGAATGAGAAGTTTGAGGGAGGTGGAGCAAATATATTTATAATTTTTTTTCCAATCAATTTTTATTCCCTATGATCTAATCGCAAGTTTTAGATATACTTGAAGGTAAGCAAAGAAAGCAGCAATTTTTTTAGATTGACACAAAATCTTAATTGTTCTTATCAACTTTTCCTCTACTAATCTTTGGATAAATACAAAATTTTACTTTTTCTTATCAACTTTCCTCTATTTATTTTTGGTTAAACACAAAAGCTTAATGTTGATATCAACATTTTTTTTTCCCTTAAATTTATGAATAATTGTAACATGGTGGGAAAGATTAATTATTAAGAGTTTGAGTTTGAGACAGAGTTTAATTATAATTGATTTTACTTTTTTGATGGCAGAACATCTAGACATGTACATTGTACTCAGTCCCTAAGAGATTTTTCTTGGATAGACCAAGAGAACATTTTTTTTTTAGATAAAAAGAATAGTTGTACATTAAAAGAAAGAAAATTTATTCAAAATTACACTCTTATATTATATTGAAGATAATTTGCTTGAAAATAAACTTTATTAGCTATACGTTGTTGTTTTTTTACGTGTAGTAATATAAATTTTAAAAAATATATGGATTAGATGGACCTTTTTTTTAAATTTTTTTTTTTTTTTTTATCTAGAATTAGATGAAGAGTTTGGATTGTAATCAAATTAAAATTTTTATCAACTTAGAAATTACTATAAGAGAATAAAAATTATATATTTTTAAAAAATCTAAAAAAAATTCTGCAATTGGCTAAAGCCACTTGGCACAACCACAACTTCTAAACTCAACTTTTATTATATAGTATATTATAAAGATCTTGATTGTCGTAATTAAATTCATAATAGATCTTCGTTTTAATCTTGCAACTCTTGTTATTTCAGCATTGTTCAACTATTTAACCAAAAATAAATAAATAAACAACTATATATAATATACACAACCAAACTAACATTTTGTATATTTGTAAGACAAATCAAGTCAATTTAGACTGTAAAGTGAAAAAAATACTTGCCTGTAGATCAGTAGTGGTAGTGATTTCTTCCATGTGAGCAATCTTCTATTGTAATTTAGAGATATTTCTAATCATCTTTTTCTTGAGAGATTTTTTTTTGATAAATAGAATGAGAGATCTCGTTTGAAGAATACATAGTAGTTGTTTTTTTTTTTTTGATGTATTTGATGCGGCTTATAGTATTCCAATTGTGATCAAATTCTTTTTTATTTATTTATTTATTTGTCTTAGTATTATCTATTTGAAATTGGTATTTGAGAATCAACGCATGACATGCTTAGGAATATGATTATTTCACAAACAGATGGTGACTATGAAAGCAATCAGTAATTTATAGGTCAATTATTGTATATTGTATAATATGCATGGTTCGAATATTTCGTTATTAGTAAAACAATTTAAAAAAAAAACGTTTGCTTGATAAGTGGTAGAATTATTTATTTTTTTATTTGTCTTAGTATTATCTATTTGAAATTGGTATTTGAGAATCAACGCATGACATTTTTTATTTTTTTTTTGGTTATATATATAAACGTGTAGTATAGTAATTAAAAAATAAGAAAGTTGCATAATTCTTTACCTCTTGAAACCTTGCTTCTGATAAAGAAACCTCAGCAAGAAGTCTGGTTTAGTATTCATCAAAATCCTTCCTTCTTTTTAGCACTATTTGTCTGCTGGTCTCCCAATACTGCTGGGTTTAGTATTCCAACTGTGATCAAATTCTTCTTCTTTTTTATTTATTTATTTTTCATAGGATTGTCTATTTAGTTTTATTCAGCTATCTTTAATCTAATTAAGATTTTTATCCATTTAGAAATTATAGTTGAAGAAAAATTATATCCACTTAGAATTTATAGTTGAAGAAAACTTATATATATTTTTTCTTAAAATCTAAAAATCTAAGAAAATTTCTATAATTTGGTTCCGCCACTTAGCGCAACCACGACGTCTAAGCCCAATTTTTATTATATATAATATAATATGATATGATATATATATATATATATATAGATATAAATGATTAGTACTCTTTTTCTTTTTTCTCTTCGTTTGCTACAATAAACAAAGAGTTACTTGTGATGACAAAAATTAGTATTAAAAAGTCGGTAACCTTAATTTTTATTAAAAGAAGATAATATAGTTAATCTTTTATTTACATGGCATGACTACATAAACAAAAAAAAAACATAATTTCAAAATTTTGGAAAATAATATTTTATTTTAGGATAAATGAATTTAGGTCTTAAGCTGAATAGCCCTTCTAACAGGAAGGGTTGGTCCGTTTGGACCACAATTTTTGTGAGTAGGGGAAAAGGATTTTGGCAATATTATAGCCGAAATTTAGTTTTTCTCTCTTCCTTTTTCTTGTATCCCGGCAACATGGTTACCGAAATTGATGTCACTGGTCAGTTTCTCTCCCTTATTTTTCTTATATTTCAACAACAAAATACTAAATTTTACATCTCTTCTCATTTAACTAAAATACTTTGCACAATATACATAAAGCTTATAAACTCTAATTTTAACAATATTTAACCAGAAGACTCGTGTGTGAGAGTATTTTGGTGGTGTAGAAAGGAATTACAGTCCTGAGAATTTTGGTAACAAAGTCTTTCTCACAGGGGCATTTTCGTAACACAAACCATATTCTGGTAGGAAAGAGCCAAAAAAAAAAAAGAAGAAGCTGGGTTGGTTTTGGCCGTGTGCATATCAAAAAGAAAAAGGAAAAGAAAAAATAAGAACGATATGTTATGTTTTATTTTTAGAATAACTCTGTTAACACTCAATCAATTAAGTTGAGTGGCTTTCAATTAACCTTTTAAGAAACAAATAATTGGCATTTTAACATGAGTGAGAGACTGAGGGATGCCAGCTATTGAATTTGAACCCACTGCACCAAGGGAGTATCTTTTTTTGATTTATGTATAATTTTTTTTTTGAGGAAGGATATATATATATATATATTTAAAAATTCTGAGAGTTCATGTCATAGGATAACCCTACAACTAAAATAGATATGAAAAAAGCTGCTCATAAGGAGCAAGGTATTGTAATGTAGCTTCTGTGATTCAAAGCATCATTTTCTATTTGATGCTTTGAATTCCATAAGAGTATGAGGATAAGACAAAGAGTGGTTCCCCCCTATCTTTTTGATATTTTGATATAATAAGGACAAGAATTGCCATAACAATAAGAATTTAAGGTACCAATCACTAATAAGATACCATTAAGAGTTGATATAAACTATCAAGAGCCTTCTGCTTAACTAGCACTTCTTAGTGTCTTCAATAAAGAAGTTCAGGGTTTGTGTCCCCTTTTGTTGTATCTATCGAAATATCAAAATGACTCAATTTAAACCCATTATTAAAAAAAAGAAAAGAAAAAGATCAATATAAACCTAATTCTATACCATGATCAATGTGACACATTAATTAATTAATGCACTGTTGTCCTTATGGCCACCACTAAATCAGTGTGACAGTGTCTTTCCAACAGTGACAGAAGTTTGGCAATGGTTCATTTGATTTCCAGGATTTTGCTAGAGAATAAATATCTTAAAATTTTAAAGATAACCAAACTGATCCCAACTCGTTATTACTAAATTAATTGTTAAGAATGCACTTCTCATAATGCATAATTGCATATGGTGCAAGAGGAAGTTAAAAAAAAAAAAAAGTATGAAAGGGGAAAAAACTAGGCACCAAATATTCATCACTAATTGAGGAAGAACTGTATGAAGTAAATTAAAGAATGAAAAGCAAGCCTTAACTAGCATACACAAAAACCTTAAAAGTTGTTTGCGCTCTGTTCTTGTAAGATTGAGGTGCACCACCCTTCAGTTATTTCTTGTTAGGCACTATGACAAGCATGGAGCCAATAATTAGGCCATTTCTTGGCATTTGTAAGAAAATCTCATGGTGCTAATCAGGACTTTAATCAGGATTGAATTACTCAAATAGTCTAGACGAACCATAATTCTCCTCAAAAGGGGTCAAATAATATATGGAACTTAGTAGTTATTACTGCAGGGATAATTATGGAGGTAGTGGCTTTTCAATACTTGCAAACTATTTATTTGAAAAACAATGAAGAATTTAGAAGTTAAAGCAATCAAATTTTTGAGAGAGACAAAACAAATCTGAGAAGAGTAAAATAACAGTAAATTAGTTGACCATTTTCACCAAGGTTGTTCCAACTTTCAGCCAGAATTAGGCACCACTATGAGCCTGCATGCATTCATGGAAAAACAAGAAAGCAAAACCAAATATGTTATTCAAAATTTAAATGCTTAATTGGTGACCATTGCAACATATAACAAATTAACAATACCACAGCAAGACATAACAACGATGGGAATGAGTCAATCATTTTTACAGAAAATGAAAAATCTAAATTTTGATTTTTAATTACTCTGCACGCCCAATGACTTCAGGTTTCAGCATCTTTAGAAGGAATATCTATCAACCAAAGAAAAATTATTCCTATCTTAGTCTTCATACCTGCGAATTCTATCTTGCTTCCGAGATAGGAAATTGTACCAAAGTGTCATCAATGCATGCAACCTTATAAATCTCATGTGCTTATGATTCACAATCACAGATTCAGTTCTATAATTGCAGAAGAAAAGAAACCCACACTTACAATGTTGAAATCAGAATAGAAGTAGATAAATGCTATAAAATTTCAAATATAAATGCAAATCACTAATAGCCAATCACAATAAAACTTAAAACCAGATATTTTGAACACATAATCTCTCAATTTAACTATGATTTTTATAGCTACTGTTAGCTTGTAGTAGATAAGGTCCAACACTAGTGTCTCAGATATATGTTCTAAGTAGAGCTGCACAGTTCATGTAACATTTCTAGAATGACCACACCATCATTGTCTCACAGTATTGAACATGAATTTTTGTAGCGCAAATACATAGAAAAAAGGAGCTTGATGAAATCATGCCTAACAGATCTTAGTAAATGTCAATTAACCTAAGACCATCTCCATAATGAAAGCATGACATTTAGCTAGAAGCAATTGGTAAACAATTGTAAGCAATACATGGAATGTGTGTTATAGCATCATTGAGATTAGTTGAAACCAATTGGCTGCAGCCTGTTACTATGGGACAGATGAACATTGCCCCTTGAGTTGTTTTCCAAGCCGGTTGTTATATTCTTCTTTCAGCTCTGCGAGCTCTTTCTCCAGTTTGCTAATCCTAACTTCAAGATCTTGTTTTGACATAGAAGTCAAAGATTGGCTTCTTGGTTCTTCATCATGAACCTTAATAGTCACAACACTCTTGACTGAAAACTTTGTTCCTCTATCATTTGCAACTTCAGTGGCTCTTTGTGATCCTCCCACCACCTTGCTTAAAACCGGTAGCTTCTCCTCTCTCACTATTCGACCTCTAGCATTTAAAGATGCTAGATACTGAGATTTAGTGCCTGAAGAAGGCTTTCCATCACTGACCCTTATGAACCTTGTACTTTTCTTCTCAAACATTTCCAGGTGTTTAAAGTTTCTTTCCTTAACAACATCACCAGCTTCCCTGTGTCTTTTTGAGTTCTCTGGCAATGTTGTTTCAGTTCCTGAAGAAGGCTTTCCATCACTGATCCTTCTGAACCTTGCACTTCTATTCTTGTCAAACATTTCCTGGTGTTTAAAGTTTCTTTCCTTAACAAAATCACCAGCTTCCTTATGTCGTTTTGAGCTTTCTGGCAATGTTGTTTCAGTTCCTGAAGAAGGCTTTCCATCACTGACCCTTCTGAACCTTGCACTTCTATTCTTGTCAAACATTTCCGGGTGTTTAAAGTTTCTTTCCTTAACAACATCACCAGCGTCCTTGTGTCGTTTTGAGCTCTCTGGCATTGTTGTTTGAAGTCTTGGCTGCTTCGTAGAACCCTTAACTGCATAAGTTTGAGGCAACATTGATTTCTTCCACCAATTCATGTATCGTGTGGTAACATCTGACTCGAATAGTCTATGAGGTATGTATAACTTTAGATCTGAAATTGGTCTGCAGTAGTTTCTCCAAGCAGTTTGGTGACTCAAATTGAATCTAGGAACAAAAATTGGGATGTCTTGATCCATTCCAAATTGCATGGCCACTCGATGTGGAAGGTATTGCTCTATGCACTCAAGTCCAACCAGCTCACATGCCCTCATGCATAGAGCAAATGACTCTATTTCTTTATCCATATTAGGACCAACTGATACCCACTCTTCTCTATTTCTATAAAACTTTGGAGACAACCAATTTGTCAAGACTGCAGCATAAGGCCGCCATTGAAAACTATCTCTAGCAGAGTCCATGACTAATCTCGCCTTCTCAATGTTCCCCCTCTTCACTTTGTGCCACCTAGCCACTCTTGGCTCACCGCGTTTGATTAAATTTTGTATTGGACGCAATCTTGGGAATCTCTCCCAAATCCAAAGCTGCACTAACTGAAATGGTGCCCAGAGATCAAGTTCGAAACTGTCACCTTTATACTTAATTGTCCTTACTCTTGTTGCATCAATTTTTTCTTTCAATAAACGTAAATCCCGGTAAATGGTAGCAAGGACTGCAGGCGCTAACGCCATCCTAGTCCCCCGTGATAGGCATATTGCAATCGGAAAAAGGTGTTTTCCAACGTTATCATACAAAGATGTAGGGAAAACATACCTAGATAGCCAAAGCGAGAGAAAGGCTTCATGCTCAAGTTTATGGCCAGACCCCATGAAAAAGTCCATCCATACGTAATGCTTTGCTGGTGAAAGTCGTCTATGAATTCTAATCAGACTATCTTCGATTTCCAACATATCCTTGGTCTTAATTGGCTTTTTAACAGAGCTCCCCAATACAGAAAAACCCCCCAAAACCATCATATCCTCTAAGGTGATTGTTGCTTCAGCCCAAGGAAAGATAAAGCTATTAGTCTCAGGACACCACCTATCAGCAATGCCAAGAATTAACTCATTGTGCCTTAGGACTTGGTATGTGGAACTCCATATAGCATCATATATACCAGCTTTCTTCCATGTAGATTGATGCTTGGATTGCAAGCTATACACCCATTCTTTCCAGTTCCTTTGTGGGTTTCTCCGACCTCTGTATAGGACATTCAAAGGCAAGTTCTTGACATCACGAATGGTGGGTTTGGTTGGAGTGGGAGTGGGAAGTGGAGGAAGTAAAAGGTCTGGGTCTTGAGTAATTGTTAAAGAGGGTTTAAGAAAGTGGGCTGCCCTGAAAGTTGGTTTACTATTACTTCTTATTGAAATCATGCTCTCTTCTCTTTCCTCAATGATGGTGTGTGATAGTTCACATATTGGAAACATCTCATACGGCTTTGAAAAGTTCTCTGTTTGATTCCCAAGAAAATGAGGGGAAGAAGAGGATTCTGCTACCTATGTTCTCAAAAGCTACATGGAAGACAATGGTACATTGGTATCTGGTGCTCTATAGAGAGAACTGTATTTTTTTTTTTTTCTATTCTTTTTGATGAATATAGAGAGAATTGTTGAGATTTGAGAGGAAGATGACAACATATTTCAACAATTTTTGAGGTAGCATGTGATTATTTCATACACCAATCACAACCTACCATTTGTAAAATAAATTGTGAAATTTATTCTATCATTAGACCTTTTATTCAAAGTCTATCATCTGTTTCAGGAAAATGAGGAGAGATTATAAGGAAACGGTCAAAACAATGGTTTAATTCTGGGAAAAAAACGGTTTTTTCACAATGTCTATCATTAGAATTCTATTTTATAGAACAGCTTAAAGTTTTAATTTTTTTTTTTTTTGAAAAAGAAAATTGGTTTTGGAATTTCCCTTCAGCTAATAGTTCCACACTAAAGATCCCTTTGCTTAACTGAATTTAGACAAGACTCCTACTTTTCAAAATGGTCTAATGGAATCATTAGTATGATTCTTGTTAGTTTGTTTATATATTACACAAACCAAGAACCTGTATAATGGTGTATAGTTGTCATATTGTGAATTAACTTTTTATATCATGTATCGTATTCTATTGTATGGTGTATTGTAAAATATATAAACACTTTATAAAATTTATATAAAAAATATTATAAATATATATGTAAAAGGTAAATTTATTATAAAATTGGAACGTATTCAACTAATTTAAATAAACTAATTGAATAAATCAAAAATAAATTTCAAGTTCAAATTGGTCAAACTCAATGCTAGCTTATACTTTGAAAGAAGATAGAGTTTTGTTAGAGGACTCTTCGTATCACATCCAAAAAAGGTTTAGGGGCATAAAAAAATCTCATTAAATTTTCATAGCTGTCTTATTTTGAGTTGTGATGGACTTGGGTGTAATCTTTTTTATTTTATTTTATTCTATTTTGACTTACGGTGAAGTGACACCTCATCTTATTATAAAAATGTTGCAAGTTTGTATTGTGGATATAAAATTTCTTTTTTTATCCTCCAAAAATGGTAAAACTCAAAAGTGATAATGCATTTTTTTTTTTTGGAGAAAAAAACACACACACACTCTTCGTATCACATCCAAAAAAGGTTTAGGGGCATAAAAAAATCTCATTAAATTTTCATAGCTGTCTTGTTTCGAGTTGTGATGGACTTGGGTGTAATCTTTTTTATTTTATTTTGACTTACGGTGAAGTGACACCTCATCTTATTATAAAAATATTGCAAGATTGTATTGTGGATATAAAATTTCTTTTTTTATCCCCTAAAAATGGTCAAACTCAAAAGTGATAATGCATTTTTTTTTTTTGAGAAACAAACACACACATACAAGGGAGAGGGAAAAGGGCTCTAACACAAAGACAAACCACAACTTCACTCAAAAGACATGGTAACTTTTAAGGGAGGGTGGGGCAAGTTATACTACACATAACACACTCTCTTAAGCAATGTGGGACAATTACCAAATTTTTTTTTTTTTTTGAGAAACAAACATACACACAGACACAAGGGAGAGGGAAAGGGGTTCTAACACAAAGGCACACCACAACTCCACTAAAAGTGATAATGCATTGATGCATGTTATATAAGTCAAAAATAAGTTTTTCATCGTATTTATTATCTTGCCTAATCAGCTTTATCTTTGTATGTGTTTGGATTCAACTGTATCCTGCGTCTGCGTTTAGTCATTCACGTTTTCTCTTTTTTTTTTCTTTTTTTTTTACCCGCAATTATTGACTTTTAGAGACAAAATTTACTGTTCATGAACAGTGCATACACTGTTCACGCATTTAAAAATATTAAAAATGAGTCACACAGTACTATTCATACATTTAAAAACTATTTTGCTACAGTATTTTTAGCAACAATCAGTTTTCAGCAACAATAAGTTGTATCCAAACGGACCCTTCATCTCCATGGTCCAAGAAAATATTACCATCATCTTCCTCATCTTTCAAAATCTTCTAATCATTGGAATATTTTTCCTATCCATTTTCTTCATCAGCATCTCCAACATACTACCTATTCTTGTTATTCTATTTCAGTAACTTTTTTTTAAAAAAATATTTCTTTTTGAATTTAAGTTTCTTACACTTATAACATAAACATTAAATATTTGTATTTTCATTTAGTACTTCATTATATTATAGAAAAGAAATTTACTCTTTCATATAAACTATACCTCTTTTTCTTTTGTAGAGAGAGTAAGAGAAAGAGAGATTAAAAAAGAAAAGAAAAAAAAAAAAAAAAACTCATGGACATTTTATTTTATTGAGCTCAACTCCAATAATTTTGTGTTAAAAATAAGGCTAACAACAGATTGAACTCAAGTCAAAGAATACATTTTAGAAAATAAACTCAATTTGAACTCACATGTCTATATATCATTTGATAAATATGATTCATACGCTACGATAACATTTATACGATATGCATCTATGTATTTTACAATTCATGACCATAACCAACACACACTTATAAACTATACCTCTTTTTCTTTTGTAGAGAGAGTAAGAGAAAGAGAGATTAAAAAAGAAAAAAAAAAAAAAAAACTCATGGACATTTTATTTTATTGAGCTCAACTCCAATAATTTTGTGTTAAAAATAAGGCTAACAAATGATTGAACTCAAGTCAAAGAATACATTTTAGAAAATAAACTCAATTTAAACTCACATGTCTATATATCATTTGATAAATATGATTCATAAACTACGATAACATTTATACGATATGCATCTATGTATTTTACAATTCATGACCATAACCAATACACACTTATAATATGGTACTTTTTTAAGTTCAATTCAATATGTATCATATATCATACAATACTAACAACTTTGTTTGACTAGAATGATGATAATAAGATTCCCACTAAGTGGGTTCCAGTTAACTCAACTGGTAAGTCTCTGATGGTTGTATAAGAGATCTGGGGTTCAATCCCTGCCTACACCAAAAACTGATTGATGTATTGCTCTAATGAGAAAGGGCTATCATCAGGAGTAGACGCCATAGGTTAAAACTCTCTCTCTCAAAAAAAAAAAAAGATTCCCACTAAGTGAGAATGTGTACGTGGGTTTAGGGATGGCCAAATCTAATGGGTAATGGGTACCCGATCTGACCCGAAACTTTCAGGTATTACCTGATATGTTATGGGCAATACTCGTACCCGATCCATTTATTTAAAAAAAAAAAAAAAAAAAAAAACCCTTTTCAACTCTTTTCAAGAACACATATGCACTTTAGTACGACTTAAACAAAATACAATTCTTTCCGATTAGAAAGTTCCCTAAACCAGTCTAACTAAATCACACTCACCTAATATGTTTAGCACAGAGTATAAAACATACAAAAGAAAATTGGATTTTATAATGAAGTTCTCTTAATGCTTAGAGCAAACGCAGAATGTAGAATGTAATTAATAAGCTTTTAGTCAGGGACGGCTCTATGTGTTGGTGAGGGTGGTCACATGACCACCCTCACTTGAAAAGAAAAAATTATATACCTTAAAAATAATAAATCTTAAATTAATATTGGTTGTTGACCACCCTAAAAAAACTTTGAACACCCAAAATAAAATTTTAGCTCATTAATAATAAAATTTGACCTCTCCAAAATCTTGGTCTATTGAAGGTTAATTTTAGTAATTTGCAATTTTGCATTGAAACAACAATTTTAGATCAATAGCTCAATTGTCAAGCTGCAATTTTATCAAAGGTTTAATTGTGATTACTAAATTGTGTTTTCAAAAAGCATATTTTAAATCTCTATTTTTTTAGAAAAAGAACACACCTTTTCAAATGGCTAGTCCAATAGTATTTGTTTTAGTCTTTAGCTAAATTTGTTAGATTTCTGTGATACTTTTGTATATACACATGTGCACTAAAATAATTTTTGAATTCTTTTTTTTTTTTTTTTTTTTGATGTGAACACAGAGACTTTTATTCAAACTATGACAAAAATAGTACATCTTGGGACACCAGGCTTTCAATACAACCCGGTATTTCCTCAACCCAAGCATGCATATCAGACAAGCCTCTAGCAACCTGTGCTAGCGTGTGGGCAACTTTATTTCCAGACTGAGGCACGTGACCGAAGTTGACAGCACGAAACATGGAAAGAAAGGACATTGACCCAGCAATATTATTAGCTATGGCCGATGGTGGATCAGTGAGTCGAAGCATGGCGTTCACCACCGTTAGAGAATCACTTTCGAAGATGCAGTCTCGGATGCCCATGTCCCATGCGAACGAAACCGCTTCCTCCATTGCCTTAGCTTCCACCTCAAGAGCGCCAAGAGGAGCTCTTGAATAAGATTAATGTAAAGGTTGAATGCGTAAGTTGAGTATGTTAAATGACCTTATAGTTTATCATTTATTCTTTTGCTAGCATTATGGCCGAACTTCTTATAAGGAAATCACTTGTATTGCAAGATTCATCTTCTAAGCGAATTTGTATTAACTTGAACAATCTTCTTTAGAATCTTAGGATATGAAAAAAATCTCATATTTCCATCCTAATGATCAAGATGAAATAAGAAGAGCATATTTACAAAGAGGTTATTGTCAACCTCTTAGCCATGATTTCCCTAAAAAAAATTATTGAAGCATTGTATCGATTTAATCTTGATTGGTTTAAAGAATACAAAAATTGTTTGGAATAGATCATTGAAAAAAAAAAAAGAAGAAGATGATTCATTTTGTTTATATTGTTGCTTATTTAGGAAAAATTTTAAATTTTATGTATTTTCATGTTTTTTTTTTTCTTTTGTGATGTCAATATATTCAAGTTTTATTTTCATTCATTAAAAAAAAAAAAAAAGTTCTTTAATTAACCACCTTGAAGAAAATTTCTAGAGCTGCCACTACTTTTAGTTCTTATCCAAAACGGGAAACAAATTTGGAAACTATCTAAATATGGAACATTAAATGTGAATAACATTCACGGGCAAATAAACACTGGTAATGAATGAGAAGGTGAATATAGAATGACAAAAAGGAGAAAAAACAACAAAGATTTAGTTCTATTCTTCTAGAAGAGTTATGTGTTGTAATTTAGCTTAGATTCTAAATTACCTCATGTGGGTGTAGCTTGTGCCAAATCCAATAGGTAATGGATACCCGACCCAACCTAACCCGACTCAACCCAAAACTTTTGGGTATTTACCCAATATGTCATGGGTAAAGAGAATTAGGTATTGGTTTGGGTAATACATGAATCCAATCCAATCCCCCCCAAAAAAAAAAAAAAAAACCTTTTTTTTTTTTTTTTTTCCAATTAGCATTTCTCTACCTTACCCACTTTTAATAATTCCCATTATGTCATATAGACTCTGAAACCATGAATTTGCACGAGTATTTGTTTTTGTTATGTCATATAGACTATGAAACCATGAATTTGCACGAGTATTTGTTTTTGTTTTGTTATAACGGGGTTTGGAACATGAATCTTCGTTAGAACCCCAACAAAGATTTCATCTTTGAAGCTAGGGGCTTGAAGAATTTGGTCTTTATTGTGTTTTGGTTTTTGCATATTATTATATTTTTTTAAAGCCCAAAAATTAGTTTAAAAAAAAAAAAGGCATGAGTTGGGTATGGATATCCATGAGTAAAAAATGGATATGTAATGGGTATTGGATTCCGGGTATCCATAAGTAAAAGTTTTGGGTCGGGTTTGGGTATGCTTGACCCAAATCTATTCCTTGGCCATCCATAGGTTTTTGTGAAATGGTAAAAATACCCCTTAAATGTATGTTTTTATAGAGGTTTAATGACACATTTAGTCAATTTTTCCCCAAATTTCAAAATGGTCCTCATCTTTATTTCATTTTAATAATTAAATTTTCAATTTTTGTTAAAAAGGTCCCTAACATTAACTCTTGCTTTGATTTTGAGTTGAGATTGTTTAGGGAAATCCCAAGAACTTTGGTAATAGTAAAGAAGGGAAATGATGGGTAATTCAAATACTTTATTTGCTTCTTTTATGTATATTTAGGGATAGAGAAAATCAAAGCAAGAGTAATGGCATATACTCTTTGATACAAACTTATAAGGATAAGGACTAAAATAAAGTATTTTAAAGGATGACTACCATTTTGAAACAAGTGGCGAAAGTTAATTACTAAAGGTGTAATTAATCATTTTATATGATATTTTTGCAAGGGTATTATTGAAAATCCAGTATGTTATATCATAATAATTTTCAAAATAGTTGAGTTGGCAGGTTGTTGATTTATATCTGAGCCAAACACTTGACATTATTTTATTATTTTATATCTATCATTAACAACTTGCTATCTCAACATTTGTAACCTTCAACTAATTCCGACTAGCCAAACTTTCCCATCATCAAAGCTTCAAATTAATGATGGCAGGGCCACGAAGGTGAGAGTGGACAATCCCCCCCCACCCCCCACCAAAAAAAATCCTTTAAAATATGACTGAATTTAGCACCTAAAAACTCTAGCAATAAATTAGGAGTAAATTTAGATTAGTTTGCTCTAACCGAAACTTTAGCTATAAAATTGGGATAAATTTAGGTTATTTTGCATTTAAGGGAACTTTTAGATGAGTTTGCCTCCAAAAGATAAGTGTTTCCCACATTCCTATCAAAAGATAAATACAACCTTATAGGGAGTTAGGGACTACTAATAGAATCTCACCATACCTAATAGAGTATTGAGTATAGGTTTTACAACTTATCTTTAACGTATAAGTTACTTTTTGAGATAAGTATATCATGATAACATAAAAATTAATTGACTGATGGAGCTTGTAATTTTTTTCAATAACTGAAATTCAATATATCATATCACAACATTTTAAAGTTCAAATAAAATTCCTCTATCATTACACTTCAACTCAAAGTAGGGGATCAAATATTTTAAACTTAAAAAATAATTATTAAAAACAAAACACAACACTAATCCATAATTCTTTAGTCCTTCTACTAATCTTTTTCCTCCTCAATCTCTCGATCCTTGCAAAATTTCAAACTCTAGGTTTTTCTCCCTATAAACTCAACTTTTAAATAATTAGAAAAAATATATGGAAAAAAGTTGAATTTTATATTATTTCAAAAGCAATCAAGGTAGTTAGGTGATATATAGAACTTTCAAGATGCATCGCTATATTTTTTTTCTACAGTTTTGTGTTACTAACACCTCCTTGAAAAGGGAGAGTTCTATAAGGCTTAATCTTCGATCTTGAAGAATGTTAATCCAGAACTACAAGCAAATTTGTGATTTATGTGGACACATTCATAAGCCAATAAAAAAACGTCTTCAACTTTTCACTTTTATTTTTGGGGTTTGAAGTCTTTTGTTTTTAAACTTGATATAAGTGATATTTTTAGTCATTTTTATACATAAACACACATTAAATTCTATATTTGAATAAATTTATGAACAATAATAATTTATTAATGGATTGTTTTTAAACTTGATATTTCTTTAAATGGATTATTAACCATTGCTTTAAGGGCATCCGTTAGTATTTTCCTTTATTAATTTCAATCTTTGTTATGAGTTTTTTTGGATATTGCAAATTGCAACAATCTAGTTTGCTACCAAATCCGAATGATATAGTTGGCTAAACTAGTTTTGAGGAGCCTTTTTAGGAGAAACAATCCCTAAACTAGTTTTGAGGAGCATTTTTAGGAGAAAAACAATCCCTAGAGAATCTGCTAAATTTGAGGAACCTCATCGGTTGGCATTAAAAGCCTTTCTAGGACATATGGCGGATTATTCAGGTGGTATTTTGCTTTCTTTTTTTTTTTTTTTTTTGTTTTTTTTTTTTTTTTTATGTTTGTAACCTACACATGAACTTCCTCATGAGTCATGAGCTCATAAATTTTGCAAGTATTTCAAACCTACTTGGCAAAATCCACTTCTTGGGCCCATGACTAAGCTCAAATAGGCCCTACTTTTTACCCTTTATACCACATTCTTTTGTTGAACAACCATTAAAAATACATGGGCTTAGATCATGCAAAAAAATAAGAAAATAAAAAGAAATAATAGGGACTTGCTAGAGTCTTTTGGCTGAATATTGTAGAAAATGGAGCTTATTTGGGATATAGGTACTGTTCAAACTTATTTGGCAAATTGAGGAAAGAGAGTGAATTTCGGCAACGGTGTTGTCGAAATTCTAACAAAAAGTATGAGAGAAGAAACACAAGTGATGTGATGGGAGGATTTGAATTTCGGTAATCCCGTTGCCGAAATTCTTGTTTCCCGAATTTGCTGCCCAGCTGCCAGGTGAAGTGCCCACATGAGGATTGGCTGGAACGAAACCAATTTTGGCAACCAAGTTGCCAAAATTCTAGGGGAGTGAGGAGAGAGAAAATAAGAATTGTGGCAACTACGTTGCCGAAAATGGGAGGGGAAAAGAAGAAGAAGAGAGATACCAATTGTGGCAACCAAGTTGCCGAAATTTTAGGGGAGTGAGGAGAGAGAAAATAAGAATTGTGGCAACCAAGTTGCCGAAATTGAAGGGGTGAGGAAAATAAGAATTGAGGCAACCAAGTTGTCGAAAATGGGAGAAAAAAAAGAAAAAGAATTGTGGCAGAAATTTAATAGTAATTTAGGCAATGAAGTTGCCGAAAATTGAAAAAAAAAATTGTGGCAATTGATTTGTGGCAATGGAGTTGCCGAAAATTGGAGAGAGAAAAATTCCCTGGATTCTTATTCTAAAAAGTATCCATATTCTTATTCTATTAGTGTGTCAGTAGTTTTTTTTATCGAAGCAGTTTGGTTTGTATGTATGTGATGTTCTTTCATTTCGAATAGTAAAAGTATTTTTTGCATGATTTGCCCTATGAAACAAATAATAAATCTATTTCAAAGTACATTGATTCTTATTCTAAAAAAAGTACATAGATTCTTACAATACGAAATGGAAGAAAAAAATGATTGATATGCACGCTATAAACAAACAAACAAACAAAAAAAAAAAAAAAAAAAAAAAAACAAAGAAAATACATATGTTCTTATAGAAGAAAAAAATGATTGATGTGCACGCTGTAAAAAAAAAAAAAAAGTACATAGATTCTTACAATACGAAATGGAAGAAAAAAATGATTGATGTGCACACTGTAAAAAAAAAAAAAAAAGAAACTGAGATTTTTGCAGAGATTCTTTGCAGTGAATATATGTTTATAGTTAAGTAATTTATTTGTATTAGAGTGTCCTATCTTGGTCTATGTTGTGTTGTATTTGGTCAATTGCGTATCTAATTATACAGTTTGAAATCTAAGAATTTAACTTATATAAAACTTGCATCCTATTTAAACAGCACTAATGTTACTGAAATTTCCATGGTTCTTATTTTCTACTCTTTTCCCCTAAAAATTCCATCAACCTTCTTCTCCACTCTTATTCCCCTCATAATTCTACCAACCATTTTCAATTCATGCATGCCATACATTCTACAAACAACTATAAGGAACAACACTTGCAAATATCTATCCATTCTTTATCTCTTACAAGGTGAGTTACATCTCTAAAGTAGTTACTTTTCTTTTTATAATATTCATGTTGATATGTTTTAGGGGTATAGCTAAGCATGAAAATATTGTTTTTGTTAAATTATTTGTTCATTCAAATCTTGTTTTTGTATTATGTGTTTTGCAACATGAACTGTTTGTATGATATGTTTTAAATTAGAGATAATTACACTTTACCCACCTGTGGTTTGCCTTTAATTCGATGTGCCTACCTGTGGTTTCAATTTTGACACTTTGCCCACCTGTGATTCTCACTGTTACTATGCCATAACCCACCTCTCCACTTTCTGTTACTCTAACACAGAAAATGTAAAAAAAAAAAAACCCCCAAACAGATTAAAACACTCCTCACATGAAGAACATACACAAACATGAAGAGCATACACAAACATGGATTCATTTTCAGAGACTTCAATGTTGAGAATCTTTTGCTGGGATTTGATGGAGTATGGAAGTTATGTGATTTTGGTAGCACCTCTACCAATCATAAGTGTTTTGAGAAGCCTGAAGAAATGGGCATTGAAGAAGATAATATCAGGAAGCACATGACACCTGCTTATAGAGCACCCGAGGTTGAACATTGAACTTCACAATTCACTCTTAGGATGTTAAATTTCTGATTTTAATGTTAAAGTTATTTGATTTTTGTTTTCCTCCTTTACCTAGATGTGGGATCTCTTTCGGAGAGAACTTATAAATGAGAAGGTAGACATATGGGTAAGTCAAGCTGAACCTTGTAATCCAGAGTGAAATGCAGAAATGTTAAATAATCTAATCAAATGTGCAATTAGGACCTGACGTTATTGTTAATCTGCAAGCGCTGTATTGCCTCCTCTATTGGATTTGCTACTTCAAAAGTGCATTTGATGGAGAATCAAAGCTTCAAATTTTAAATGGGAATTATCGCATACCAGAGTTACCTAAATATGGCTCCTCTGTTACAGACCTGATCAAAGAGATGCTTCAATCTTCACTAGATGACAGACCAGACATCACGCAAGCAAGCGCTTTGCTTGATTGGCCATTCATCTCCATGAAGGTTAGTTTTAGATCATCTTGTCCTAGCAATCTTTGGTGAAGAATAAACATTCTACTAATTGATGCTGGGATTTTTTACAATGTTGGCAGGTGTGGTTTCATGTTAATGAGCAGTTACCTGCTAATCTTCAAAAGTCTTTACTTGACTGGTTCTTCATGTTTGTGTATGTTCTTCATGTGAGGAGTGTTTTGATCCGTTTGGGGTTTTGTTTTTTACATTTTTTGTGTTAGAGTAATGAAAAGTGGAGAGGGGGGTTACGGCACAGTAACGGTGAGAATCACAGGTGGGCAAAGTGTCAAAATTGAAATCACGAGTAGGCACATCGAATTAGAGGCAAACCACAGATGGGTAAAGTGTAATTATCCCTTTAAATTATTTGTCCATGAATTCTTCCCTAAAATTTCACATAGCAAAAATATATTTCAAGATTGACATAAATTTTCCTTAAAAAAATACTTACTTTGTTAGCCTATAATATACACGTATGCTATAAGAAAACCCAAAAAAAAAAAAAAAAGGTTAATATATGCTCATAAACCTTAAAATCTAAGTTTTAGGTATAATAATAATAAAGAAAATTGCACGATATTAGAAATATTTATCTATTATCATATGGATGCATGAGAACATTATATAATCTGTCTTGTTTTAGAAGAAGCAAAATAAAAAGCTACATAAAATAATTAATGTAACCATAACAGATCCTTCTAAATGTCAATGTTATGCTAAGTTACTTAAGAAAAGGGAAACAAAAAATAATTTTAACTACTATGATGGACAGTAATAAATTATTAGTGAACCAATCCTCTTTAATAGAATTCTCTCAGCTCTAGTTATTTAAACATTGAATATTTTTAATGGATTACCTTCTTGTATTGCATTTTAATAGTTGTGTAGTGTTAATATATTAATACTATTGTTATGTTTTAGTGTAGATGGCAGAAAAGTTGTTCATTTTTCTCATCCATTCCTGTGGAATAACTAAACATGGCGAAAATGGGATTTATTACGAAGGGCCACCTCCTTCTATGCTTCTATTAAGCTGGGGTGTTACATTTGAAGATCTATGTGATAAAGTAGCATCCACGCTTCATATAAACAAAGAAGATTCAAAACTTACTATTTGGTATAGATTTCCTTTTCAATGTCATCCACATCTTGTGATTTACAATCAAGTTTTGGTAGAAGATTATAATGGTGTCGATGCAATATTCGATATGTTAGGCTGCCAATATGGATTTGTAGGTGCAGAGTTATACATGGGTGTAAATCCCATAAGAAGCCACTGAGATATTTTTCCCATTTGATATGCCAACGAAGGACCGAGTGCATCGTTTAGTTATTCACATGGCGGTCACTTTCATGATCCATATGCCACTCATACTGATCATTATTCTAAAAATGCAGCTCATTATCCAATCAACATTGGTGGTGCTGACTCATGCTCCATATACCCATGTTGCAACTGAGGTATAACATGTTCCTTATCGGCCATTGATGGTGGTTGGCTCATTACAGGTAGATGTTGATAGCCCAGCTTGGGCAGAGCTGTACATATTGTGCTGTGTAGAGGTGGATGGTCCGGCTTCATCATTTTCGTGTTGTCCACGTTGTGTAGAGGTGGACGAGCGGGTTTCAATAGAGGTTTGCGAGTGCTGTCTTCCTTGGCGCCTCTGTCATCGCCTGAAGTGTGTCACCCTTTTAATAGGGACGGAGGAAATATTTGTTTCCATCAATAAACTTCACTCGACTAAGGTCCTCTACTATTGCTGGAAGGACTTGTTATGCTGTGAGATCATTCATCTGTTGGTTTGCAACAGCCAAATTTAACATATTGTTGGTCTCAATTTACTGCCACATAAAAAGAAAAAAAAATGTTTATTAGTACAGTATTATTGAAAAAGCTAAAATAATAATTTGTTATCAATATTAGTATTTTGTTTGAGTAAATAATTTGTTATCAATATTAGTGTATTATTATTGAAAAAACTAAAATAATAACCTGGTACATATGGGTAGCCACCTCTGGTGTCGTGAATAGGTGACCATGTTAATGGTACCATGTTGTGTAGTCCACACCTAAATGGAAATTGTCATCCCCAACTACATTTTCAGCTCACTCGTTCCAAAGCCGATAGTATTGTGCATGCTGCCTACGCCAATTGACATTGGACTTTCCTGTCAACTTTACACAATGCACAGATTTATTGAAATTGTCAGTAGGCCACTTTGGACATCTTTGCAACAACCCAAACTGTCGCATGACTCTTTCTGGATGGTAATACTCCACAATTTGGAAGCATAGCAATGTTGCTGTTATAGTCCATATATGTTTTTCTGCAAGACACCATGGATGCAAATAATTATTATATGATGTCCAAATAACCTGCAATTCCAATTACAATAACTATGTTATAATCAATCAAGACAATAATATAATTAGTAAATTAACCATTGTTGCATTGTGACAACATATATTACCTGTTCATTATTATGTGTGTTGTGATTGGAACAGTACGCACGTAGAACATGCGTTGGTGTGTGAGTAAACATTCTCTTGGTATCCCACCTATACACAATTAATGATTGCCACTGATTTTAGGGTTTGGAAGTATCAAGGATAAACGCTACAGTATACAATATTGTATAGAAATAGAAAGTAAATATTATACCTGCAACCGTATAGGTCGTCACCATTTAAATTTGTTGGATTTATTGGAATTTGGGTCAGATATGGAAGATGCTCCCACGCCCATAATTGTAATATGAAAACAGGACCTATAACCTCCGTGCTTTTTTTAATAGCAGCAGTATACAGCTCTTTACAAAGGAAAACAAGTGTGGCACTGCCCCAGCTATATTACCCAGCTACACCAAAGTCCACTAATAGAGAAAGCAGCAATGCAATCTACATTGGCTCTTATTTCCAAATAGTAAAAGCCAAAACCTGGAACATGTATGCCCTAGAATACTGTTGGGTTGTTATAGCATTGGCACCTTCTGGTAGGTTTGAGAATGTATTCCTTGCCCATGTTATTTTAAGGCCACCATATGCCAACGTTGTTGCAAGTGGTGTCACCCCAAGTAAATTCTCACAAACTGTTCCACAATCCAAATTAATGGGCCCGTACATTAATTTCGATTAGGCAATCCTGTAATGATTGCTATATCCTGTAGAGTGATTGACATTTCACAAGTAGGTAGGTGAAATGTATGGGTTTCAGATTGCCACCGCTCCACCAAATAAGTGATAAGACCCTAGTTAAGATCTATATGTGGTAGGTGGGTAATGTGGTATAGTCTACATTGATGCAAATATGGGGTGATACGCTCGCCTAACTGCCGGGGGGGGGGGGGGGGGCAAACGGTTGGGGTCATACTCGTAAGGTGGAAACCTGAAATTTTTAAAAATATGTACAATGTTATATTGCTAATGTTGAAATTATTTGCATGTAAATTGAATAATTGTAGATATTGATAGGTTTTAGACTCCTTACAAACAACTAGATTGCGTAGCCTAGTTAATTAGCCAAGTTGTTACTTAGTCAAATTAAGCAATTCTAGGTTAAAGCAATCAAATAATCATATCAAAAATATAATGCAGCAGAATAATAAATAACACAATGATATGATCACCCAGGAAACCGCACGGAAAAACCTGGGGAGGATTTTACCCACCGATCCTCAAGGCAAAACGGAATCCACTAAGAAAGAATTGAAGTTCTTACAAAATGACTTACAAGCTCCCCGCTTGAATTCCTAATGCTACCCACCAGTAAAACTTCCTGACACGACCATGCGCAGGCTCCGAGTCCACGGACTACTTCTTTCTTTGAATCCCTTGATCAGCTACAAGCACCCACGCTTGATATTCTTTAAGCTTCAAAGGCAGCAACCAAGTTGATCATCAAGATGTTGAAGTGATCTCAATCTTGAAAACCCTAAGCTTTGTGTAAAGGAAAGCTCATCTAGATCTCACAAGAGATTTATAAAAAACCGCAATGTATGAGCAACAATACAACTTGTGCAACTCTGAAAAACGTGGCTAGGGTTTGCCTTATATACCTAGGGCAAAAACATAAAACCCTAAATGTTTAAAGAGTTTGGGCTGAGTTGGAAATTCTGCAGAAAACGCATCTGGGCCGACTTTCGATCGATCGAGTCTAACCTTCGATCGATCGAGCTAGGCCGAAATGCCCCAATGCATCTGCAGTCACTCGATTCCAACTTTACAATATTTTACCAACTTTGAGCAAGCATAAACAAGAGTAAGTATATTGTTTTGATCATGGTTTGCCAACATTACAAATTAGAGTTCTAAATACATAAAATCCTAAGACCTTAGAACCTAACAAACTCCCCCTTTGGCAATCCGTGACAAAACACAACTTAAAAGCTCAAAGTTTACAAGTAAAAAGCCCTTTACAAAATAATGCTCATAAACTAAAATTCAACCCTAACTACCATTCATTGGTTGCAAGTGTAAACAGCAGCTTTGTTGAATCAACCTGTATATTCCTGAAATACTCAACAAACACATAAACGCATGTGTGGCAGAAAATAGTATATAAACAGGTATAATATTCTTGTAAGATTCACACAACACAAAATAAAGATATATATATCAATGAATTAACTCATAAATATAAATCAATAAGCAGTGAATCATAAGACAACAAGAATCAAAAGAAAACATGTATATCAATATATCAATCAATGTTACTCCCCCTAACATGAATATCCCAAAAATGATATACAAAGTGAAACACCTAGATACAATCTAATAAACTCCACAAAAATATCCCATGCTAACAAAAATATCTCCTGCTAACAAAAAATCTCCCCCTATCAACAAAATTTCCTAACAAAATCTCCTCTACAAGTCAAAACTCTACTCCCCCTTTTTGTGACGGAATGCCAAAGGGCATCATAGGCCATCATCAAAAGGAGGTGGTGAGGAAGAACGAAGATGCGCCAAATCCGCTCTCAGAGCACGAATCTCGTCGAACAGATCCACCAAAAGCTGACCATGAGCCGCCTGAACGGTCATGACAGTCTCCAAAGTACGACGAACATCGAAGTCAGCCACAGGAGGTGGAGGAACAGCAGCAGCACCTACAGGATCTGGAATAGCCTCACCAGCAGGACCTGTAGAAGAAGAAGGAGGAGGAGGAGTGCTACTAGATGGCTCAGACCTAGGGTGTTTAGAACCAGCTCGAAGATGAGCGGCCCTCTGTCTAAGAAAAGACGCACCTATAGGACCTATAATATGAACAGGCTCAGAAGCAGGGAAATCCTCTAAACCAAGGTAAAGTAAAATCCTATGAATGAAAATAGGATGGACAAGGGCATGAGCAGTAGATGAACTCCTATAAACTTCGTTCAAAGAACGAAGAAAAAGATGGGGAAAACTAATAGGAGCATCAGTGACAAGAGCGTACAGAAATACACACCTCTCAAGAGGAATGGTGTGCGGATGAGAAATGGGCCAGAGTGAGTGACAGGCTATCCTAAAGAAGAGATAGGTAGTCTCAAGAAGCTCAGCGGTGGTGATCTTAGGATCAGAACCCCACTGGATAGATGACCCAGTGATATAAGACATGACATCACTCAACTCGGGTGACTCATCATAGGGATAGACAGGATGCCTAACCAACGGTACCTCAAGAGCATCAGCCACTACCTAAGGAGTAATGGTGTACTCTACACCTCGTATCTAACTCCTAACTAGAGTGTTGGAATCATAGATGTGGACAGAGAGGTTCGAGAAGAACTCTCTAATCAAGGTAGCCGGAGGTGGAGGGTCAGACACAGCTAACAAAGGCAACCAACCTCTACGCTCAAAATTTGCCCTAATGGCAGGATCTAACTCATCTAACAGGACAGAACGCTCAGCCTACACCTTTCTCTTAAGGTTTAAAGTCTCAAAAATCTCTTGGTTTTTCTCACAGGGGAACCTCTCACTATCAAAAGAAGGTGGGGGTGGAGAAGGAGAGGGTAGAGTCCTACGTGCTCTAGTCTTCCTAGGCATGGTGCTAAGGAAAGGACAGAGACACAAAGAGAAAACCAAAAAGAACAAAAACAAAACCAAGGGCAGACTGCAAGTTAGCACAAAAAAATAGAAATCTATATGATGCATGAACATTAACAATGTGATGATGCATGAACTAATGCAGTAACCAGGATCAAATTAAGTTTAATTTCACAAAATTGGCTTGAACATAGAGTTTCTTAACAAAAACCCTAAAAATTTGAGAACCACTTGAAAATTTTTGTACCAAATTGAAGTATCAATCATTACACACCATTGAAAACAGTTTATAATAACCAATTACATCAATTACACAAGCCAATTTCATCAATTAAACCCAATTTCACAAAAAGCCCCAATTCGGATCAATTATAAACCCTAGAAATTTCAATTTTTCACAAAACACAAAATTGATCAAATTAAACTATTAAGAATATGTCTATAGGGTGTCCCCACCAAAGCCCATTGATCAATTTCATCCAATTAGCTTTGAATCATCACAAAACCCAAAAAAAAAGTTCCGAAAAATACTCCCTCAAATGCATGAAAAATGCATGTAAATGTGAAAATAAATTGAAAAGGAAGGGCAAAATAGACATACCGGCTTGAGGAGAGAGAGATTGTGCAAAAAATTTGAACGAAAACGACAAAAAATTGACTGGATTCCTGCCTCGTCGGAGAGAGAAAAGAGAAGTTTGAAAAAGTTTTGAAATAGTAGTTTGAAAAAGTCAGATTTCCTCTTTTTAAAAAAGCTTCTCCACGATCTTCGATCGATCGAAAATTACATTCGATCGATCGAATGTGACAGTCATTTTAGCACATTCTGAGACACTTTTTCGATCGATCGAAAAACACACTGGATCGATCGAAATGGGCAGAGGCACACTGAATTTTGGAGAACATCACAATTTTGAAAAATTGCAAACCCAATTTTGAAACAACTCCTCAAAGCATTTGAACAATGAATACAAAAGGCATGAGTATGAGATGGAATGCTTTTTCAAAAAAACCCAAAATTTTAAACCCAATTTTCTCAAACACAAGTTTCAATCATCTTCCCATTTAATTTTCTCAAGCAACAAATATGTTGTGCACAAATCTCAAGATATTTTCAAACTTGGTTGGTCAGACCAAAAACACACACACTAATATGTACAGCGTTTAACAAAGAGTAACTTGTGTAGTGTGTGAAACTAGCAAAAACTTGAGATACATGTGAGGTGATATGTGAATAGCAATCAAACACAAAGTCCACACAATTCATCACATAGAATTTAAAAGAGACTATTACCTAAAGAGTTACATCCTATAACTCTCACATCTCCTAGAACAAAAGCTTGCAATCATGTAAGTTTCTTACATTTTTGCCTCTTATTTATATATGAAATGACATTCAGCCTAATAATACACACCGGTTTGAATTAAGTGAATTGGCATCAAGCCTAATAGTACACACCAGTTTTTTAATTTAATTGAGGCTACACCTTATGTTCTTTTTGTGCATGTGCTACACTTTCTCGAGCACTAAATCTTATGATATGCACTAAGGTGTTCATGATTGGCTAGTGACCAGTGGTGAGATGGTTATTTATGCCTTTCTCAAAAGGATCAAATCCGTCAGTAAAAAACAAGTGACTTCATGATTAAGGCAAAGTGATTAAGAACCACACACATCTTTCCCACACAATATGCACTATAAAGTTTCAACTAGTCAAGTGCAGTAAATAAGCTCATCAAAGTTAAACAAGGTATACAAGACATGACATGTGTAAAAAGATTGACCAACATTGTTATCAAAAATCAAGAAAAAATAGTGTTTAACATAGTTTTGCTTTCTCCTTTTTTTTTTTTTTTTTTTTTTTATTATTATTAAAAGAGAAAACAAATAAATCCTAGAATGAAATGCATGTATGTAATGCAATGCAAGTCCTATAACAAAAGAAAAAACACAAAAACCAAAGAACAATGGTCACAACAGAATAAAGCAATGAAGCACAAGGACCATGTCAGAAAGACTCAGTTAGTTCGAGTCTTTTGCATCCAAAACTTTTTAGATGCACCCCGAGCATTGGAGTTTTTATTCACATTAGAGTGATTCCCAACTCCAGAATTGGAATAAAGGTTTAACGCCTTTACCAATTCACCAATTAGTGCCATAGGATCTTGTGCTTGAGGCACAGGCACTTTTGGTCTTTTTGCTCTCTTTACAACTTGAAGCTTGTAACAGTTAGGACGGATATGTCCAGACTTACCACAATAATGACAAATCCAAGTAGGTTTACCATGCATCTTGTCCTTAGGTTTGGTAGGCTCCTTAGGTTTGGATTCTCTTAAGTCTACCTTAATCTTCTTAGGTGGTGAAACTTCTATAGGTTTAACAACCTCACTCACAGGGGGTTTAACAGTTTCACTCACAACCTCACTCACGGAAGGTACAGAAGAAGAAGAAGGAACAAAGACAGTGGAATGGGGTCCAACATCAAAGATGCTTTCAACATATCCTAACCCAGCTTTATCAGAATGATACTTTTGAACATTCAGCATGTGATCAAGTTTAGAACTAGCAGATCTAGCAACAGATAAATCATGTTCCAAAGTTCTAACTTTATCAAGCAAAAGTATGTTTTCAGATTTAACATTATTCAAAAGATCATTAGCATCAAACAGTTTTACAAGCAAATTTTTCTTTTCAAGCTCAAGAGCATCAATTTTCTTTAGGCCTAAATCAACTTTCATAGCATCCTTTGCAGCAATTTTGCAAAGTTTGTTGTAGGCCTCTTGAAGATCTGCATCTTCAGAGAGTTCCCCATCAGCAGGGTTCTCCTCAGCAGATATGCTTTCATTTACTACAGCAGTAGCAGTGAAAGCAATGAAGTTTCCATCCTCGTCACATCCGGATTCATCATCAGAAACCTCATTATCACTAAGGGTTACAGCCATAGCTTTACCCTTATTTCTCAAGAAAGTAGGACATTCAGATTTGACATGACCATACCCTTGACAACCAAAACACTGAGGACCCAGAGAGTTATTAGAAGATTGACCTACTTGTTCTCTAGGTTTTTCAAAATTATTAACTTTAGTGGGATCATTCTTCCTAAAGTTTCTAGGTTCAGCAGTGTTGGTATTCCTTGCCTTTCTATTAGTGTTTCTGAGAAAATTTCTAAAGTTCTTGGCAAGGTAAGCTATCTCCGTGGGAGAGAGCTCATCATCAAATCCACCAGCTTCAACATCATCAACAGACTTAAGTGCCATTGATTTGGATTTGATAGTCTTGGATAAGTCAGACTCATAGGACTGAAGAGATCCTACAAGCTCATCCACAGGGATGGAGTCAACATCCTTACTCTCAGTAATGGCTGTCACTTTGGGTCTAAAGTCTTCAGTTAAGGATCTAAGAATCTTCCTAACAACTTTAGGTTGATCATAGACTTCACCCAAATTATAAGCAGAATTAACAATATCATTAAGTTTAGCATAAAACTCATCAAAGGTTTCATCATCAGACATTCTAATGTTTTCAAACCTAGAAGTTAATTGCTGCAATTTGTTGATCTTAACAGCCTTTGTGCCTTCATGCACAGTTTGGAGGATTTTCCAAGCAGTGTGAGCAACCTCAACATTAGAGATCCTCTTAAATTCCTCCATTGAAACAGCATTGAATATGGCATTCATAGCTTTGCTATTGAAGCCTGCTGCTTCTTTTTCAGAAGTTTGCCACTCACTCACAGGAGTAGTGGGCTTGTCCCATCCGTATTCAACGGAGTTCCACATCCTCTCATCAATGGATTTCAGGAATGCTTTCATCCTTACTTTCCAGTAAGCATAGTTGTTCCCATCAAAGTGAGGAGGAACAAACAAAGAGTGTCCATGCTCCATGACAACCGGGGTCAAGGATCAGCTCAGAGATAAAAATCTCAAACAAAAGAGCAGCCCGCTCTGATACCACTTGATAGGTTTTAGACCCCTTACAAATAACTAGATTGCGTAGCCTAGTTAATTAGCCAAGTTGTTACTTAGTCAAATTAAGCAATTCTAGGTTAAAGCAATCAAATAATCATATCAAAAATATAATGCAGTGAAATAATAAATAACACAATGATATGATCACCCAGGAAACCACACAGAAAAACCTGGGGAGGATTTTACCCACCGATCCTCAAGGCAAAACGGAATCTACTAAGAAAGAATTGAAGTTCTTACAAAAGGACTTACAAGCTCCCCGCTTGACTTCCTAATGCTACCCACCAGTAAAATTTCTTAACACGACCACGCGCAGGCTCCGAGTCCACGAACTACTTCTTTCTTTGAATCCCTTGATCAGCTACAAGCACCCACGCTTGATATTCTTTAAACTTCAAAGGCAGCAACCAAGTTGATCATCAAGATGTTGAAGTGATCTTAATCTTGAAAACCCTAAGCTTTGTGTAAAGGAAAGCTCCTTTAGATCTCACAAGAGATTTACACAAAACCGCAATGTATGAGCAACAATACAACTTGTGCAACTCTGAAAAACGTGGCTAGGGTTTGCCTTATATACCTAGGGCAAAAACATAAAACCCTAAACGTTTAAAGAGTTTGGGCTGAGTTGGAAATTCTGCAGAAAACGCATCTGGGCCGACTTTCGATCGATCGAGTCTAACCTTCGATCGATCGAGCTAGGCCGAAATGCCCCAATGCATCTGCAGTCACTCGATTCCAACTGTACAATATTTTACCAACTTTGAGCAAGCATAAACAAGAGTAAGTACATTGTTTTGATCATGGTTTGCCAACATTACAAATTAGAGTTCTAAATACATAAAATCCTAAGACCTTAGAACCTAACAGATATTATTAGGACATTAATAAATTTTGGTCTCGCAACGTACATTGCCTTCCATTGCATCATTAGAGATGTGATATTGTTGTTGGGTTAGTAGAGAATGATCGAATGGTCCAGACTCCATTTCAAATATATTCTACATTAAATGCTACAATGAGTTAAACCATGCAACATCCATTACCTCCATATTAGTAGGAAATTTTCTATAAATCAAACTAAATTAACCATTTTTTTTGGACTGAGATAACCTCTATGAATATCTTCTAAACAAAATATAATCCTAAATAAAAACAAAAGAACAATAATAAAAAATAATAAAATTAATATATCGTGACTACTACAGTTTTTTATGCTAAATATTAAATATAACTTACAATGTTTGTAGTTCATAATAAAATTGAAAGAAACTCAAATAAACGATTTATGAAGTAACTCAAATTGAAAGAAACTCATATAATAATAATAACAATAAATAATATTAAATAATTTCAAAATTAACAAAACACATACATAAATTTAATTAGAGAGTCGAGATGCTTACCACAATTGTGATACCAATTGAAAGAGTGAGAACTATAGAGTGATACTTGCAACAAAAAAAAAAAAAAAAAAAAAAAATCAGATAATAATAAATAAACACAAAATAACAACAATATTGAAAAGTTTATGTGAATTAGTTTGGCTCTTAAAAGAGTTCAAGATATTGTATTTATAATGATATCAACAAGATACTTGAGATTTGCTATACAAGGCAATATTCTGTAATGAGTGAAAATAAAGTATTCCTAGCATAAAAGCATAATCTTTTTTTTTTTTTTTTTTTGAGAAGCACCTATGTATGGTGACTATTACAATTTATTATGCTAAATTTCAAACATAACTAAAAATGCTTGTAGTCCTTACCATAAAAAATTCATTAATCTAAAATTTGAATAACAACAACAACAACAATAATCATAGTCATAATATTTTACAATGTGTTAGCTTCTAATATTTACAAAGCATATATTTATACAATAATAAATCTATTAATTTCTAGAGTGGTAAGTTAATAAGCAAACTCATATATATTAACCCAAAACTTACAGTCCTTAATTGTGCACACTGAAGCAAAGTAGAAGTGTAATATAGCACTGACCAATTGGTGGGAAGTGAAACAATATGAAAAATGTAGGAGATGCAATGTTTTAGTGATGGTGCCTGCCTTTTTATAACAAGGAGAGGAATGAAAAGACAAAAAAGAATCCATCACATAGATTCATATTAGTAGAGTAGGTTTTATAGGGTTTATTGGAAATGATCAAAGAATATATTCCAAAATACATGGAGAATAGAATCAGGAGTAAAAGGTGAGGTGATTGACTCTTTTTTTTTTATCCGAACAATTCTCTCTTTCTCTCTCTTCTCCAATTTTCGGCAACTTCATTGCCATAATATTTTTTTTCCCACAAATCAATTGGAACAAAATTTTTTTTTCCTTCCATTTCGGCGACAACATTGCCACAAATCAATTGCTACAATTTTTTTTCTTCAATTTTCGGCGACTTCATTGCCTAAATTACTAATAAATTTTTGCACAATTCTTTTTTTCTTTTTTTCCTCCCATTTTCGGCAACTTGGTTGTCACAATTCTTATTTTCTCTCTCCTCGCCCCTTCAATTTCGGCAACTTGGTTGCCACGATTGGTTTCTCTCTTTTTCTTTTTTTTTTTTCCTCCCATTTTCGACAACTTGGTTGCCACAATTCTTATTTTCTCTCTCCTCACTCCCCTAGAATTTCGGCAACTTGGTTGCCACAATTGGTCTCCCTCTCTCTCTCTCTCTCTCTCTCTCTCTCTCTCTCTCTCATTTTCAGCAACTTGGTTGCCACAATTCTTATTTTCTCTCTCCTCACTCCCCTAGAATTTCGGCAACTTGGTTGCCACAATTGGTTTCCTTTCAGCCGCTCCTCATGCGGGCACTTCACCTGGCAGCTGGGCAGCAAATTCGGGCTACAAGAATTTCGGCAACGGGATTACCGAAATTCAAATCCTCCCATCACATCACTTGTGTGTCCTCTCTCATACTTTTTGTTAGAATTTTGGCAACACTGTTGCCAAAATTCACTATCTTTCCTCAATTTGCCAAATAACTTTGAACAGTACTTATATCCTAAATAAACTCCATTTTCTGCAATATTCAGCCAAAAGACTCGGCTTGCTATGTATGGAGAAAAATGGGCATTAACAAATATAAAACACATTAAAAAAATATAGAAAAGAAGAAGAAGAAGAAGAAGAAGAAGAAGAAAACCTTATATATCACCTTGGCTGTAATCTACCTGCCTATTTTGAAAGTGAGACTATGGAACAAACTCAAATATACATCACATACAATATATATTCCTGCACTACAGCAAAATTGCTCACCACAAACAACACAACCATCACTTTAGTATCAAGTATCATTAAATTTAAACTTGCCCAATGCAGTAAACGAGTTCCTATTTTGCTCCACATACGTTTAGGCAGTAAGCAAAATACATATTAGCCAAAACTATTAAATTTCATATACCTCGTTTGATCTGTCTTGAGAGACCAAGTAATTGCATAGTGCAACTATGGCTTACTTAGTCTTCCATTTGTTGGATTTTTCTCAAACTTATTTCCACCCCTTGCCTCTTTTAGCTTAGAAACCACTTTCTCAAGCTGGCTAATCCGAGCTTCCAGGTTTGATCCTGGTAACTCAAAAGTACAAGATCTACTGCTTTCTCCTTCATTTCCATTGAGACCTTCTACATTATATTCCGGGCTCCCTTCTTTACTCTCATCCCAATCTTCCATATCTCGTTTTGATTCTCCTACCAATGGTTCACTTTGCATATCTTTAACAAATTTGGTCAATGGCTCCGTCTTTATAACTTTTCCATCATATGCAGTTGATTGTGATGGAACATGAGATTTAGCGACTAATAAAGGCTTGCCATCGCCGACCATTCTGCTCTCATCTCTTTTACAAGATCTCAATTGTTCCTTCACTGTCAAATTTTCCTCTTGATCAGGGTTCATTGCTTCAAACTGTTTACAATTCGGAGGAGAATGAGGAGGAATAGAATCATTGTCATCTATGATCCTCTCTGTTGAACACTTTGATGATCTTTTTGAATCATTTGAACTTATTTGATGCCGTGCAACACCCTTAGCTGCATCTTGCTCACCTAATTTTGATTGCTTCCACGGTTCCACCACTCCAAGTATCGCAATGTAACACCTTGAAGTGTCTGGATGGAATATATAACATTTCGTCATTCATTGGCTCATTGTAACTTCTCCAAGCAATTTCAGGACTCTCATTGCTTCGAATAACAAAGCCTGGCACATCTTGATCCATGCCAAATTGCATTGCTACACGATGCAGTAGGTACTGTTTTATACAGTCTATTCCAACTAACTCACTTGGCCTCAAGCATCGGGCAAATGACTCAAATTCTTCGTCCAAGTTGTGATCAACAGGAATCCACTCTTCTTTTTCACTATAAAGCTTAGGAAATGACCCATTAACCTTTGTATATGGTCGCCGTTGAAAACTCTCTCTGGCGGAGTCTAAAGCTAACCTCACAAGTTCAAGTTTGGACATTTGTGATGTGTGCATCTGGGAACTAGGCTTCTGCCACAATGTTTCAAATCTCTCCCAAGCCCAATTTTGGACTAATTCAAATGGTGCAGAAAGAGTAATTGCTAGACCATTATGTTTTTCATTGCAGGACTCCAATTCAATTAAGCAACAATTTTTGCTTTTAAAACACTCAAATCCCTATAGATGCTAGCAAGAACAGCAGGTGCCAATGCAAGTCTAGTCCCTCTAGCTAGATGAATTGCAATGGGAAAAACAAGTTCCGTAATTGTACCTTTAGAAATCCCAGGAAATACAAATCTTGACAACCATAGTGAAAGAAAAGCCTCATGCTCCAACTCGCTCTCACTCTCCATGAAATGCATCAACCATGGGTATTGACGAGCACTCCTAGCTGCACTAAATACGAAATCTTTTCTAGCTTGGATTAGTCTTTCTTCAATTTCCTTCAACTCTGGGGTTTCAAGAGCACTGAAAATAGGGGACCCAAGAACAGAGAAACCCCCAGAAACCATTATGTCTTCCAATGTAATGGTTGCTTCTCCCCAAGGAAAAACAAATGTATTAGTCTCACGACACCACTTCTCTGCAAGCACAAGAATCAAGTCTTTGTTTCTTTGGTTTTCACAAGTGGAACCCATTATTGCTTGGTAAATTCCAGATCTTTTCCATGTGGACTCGTGCTTTGAATGCATGTGGGCAACCCAGGTATTCCAGTTTTTGAGTGGACACCCGGTGAATTTTACGTTAACTGGAGACTTTCCAGTCTCGGAACTGGTGGTGGTAGAGAAGAAGGAAGGTGAAGGAAGTTGAACTTGAATGGAGGAGGAGGGTATCGAAGGTCTTAGAAAATGGCCATTTCTGAAGGTTGGGTTATTGGGGAGATTTGGGGAGATAAACAACTTGGGGAGCTTCCTTGAGTAATTAATATAACATATAGAGACACACTTTAACCCAAAAGGCCTAAGCCCTATGGGTATGTGCTCAATTATGTTATATTAACTACTCATTCTTCTCATCTTTATTCAATGTGGGACTTCACTCACACGTGTAACCCTACAATCTCCCCCTCACGTGGGAGTCTCTACCACTCTATGGGCTTCAAGACTTCTCTGTGGGCCATGAATAAGTCCTACTCACTTCCCCTTGCCTAATGGACTTTTCTCTTCATCAGCGTGTCATCCATGGGCCTCTCGTACATCATCCATGGGAATCACGTGTCAACCCTGCACGCACATCCATGGGAATCCCGCACGTTCATGTCCATGGGAACCTCGCACCATACCATTATTTAGCACCACGTGAGTCTCTGCCTCTCTGTGAGTTTTGAACAAGTCCTACTCACTCCCCCTTGACTAATGAGCTTTTCACTTCATCAATGCGTCATCCATGAATCTCTCGTATGCCATCCATGGGAACCAAGTGTCAACCCTGCACGCACATCCATGGGAACTCCGTACGTCCATGTCCATGGGAACCTCGCACCTCATCATTGTTTAGCACCATTTGCAATATTCCTTTGTTGGGCCTTTCTTTTCTCCAGGATTTTTGTGTGTGGGCAATTAAGGCTTTCTCTGTCCCCGCTGGGTAGGGACCATGAACACCTCACCACCTTCGCCGCACACCACCATGGGCTCTGATACCACTTGTTGGGGAGATAAACACCTTGAGGAGCTACCTTGAGTAATTAATATAACATATAGAGACACACTTTAACCCAAAAGGCCTAAGCCCTTGGGTATGTGCTCAATTATGTTATATTAACTACTCATTCTTTTCATCTTTATTCAATGTGGGACTTCACTCACACGTGTAACCCAACATGGGTTTCCAACAGATGGGGAAACAATGAGCTCTTTTCTGACTTCAATGATGGTCTCAGTTGGTTCCTCCATTGTTGTTGAAGTTCATGAAGAATGATAGCAAGTTGCATGTAGACACGTTTTCGGGGAGGTAGCTAGGTAATTTACTTCTTGTGAATCTCTGCGTGTGTATTGAGGGATAGAATAGAAGATAAAGTAAAGTGCACTGCATTTGGGTGGGTGTGTCTACTTGGGAAGTGGGAGTTTAGAACTGTAAACTCTGGTTGTGTAATCATGGTATCATGGAGAATGAAGACTTTCAGAATCCATTGCATGCTCTCAGGGTATGGTCCAAGAAATGACTTTTTGAGGCAAATAGACAAATCTTATAAATAGCGAATCAAATTGCTTTAATGTTAGATTTTTTACTAATTTTATAGAATATAGGAAATGTTATATCTCGTTATAACTGCAGGTAGGTCTCCTACAGTCGTAGGATTTACCTGCTGCGAGAAAGATAATATATATATATATATATATCTGAAATACGGTATACTATCTTAGAATATAGAACTAATAAAAGTAGTGGTTTCAGTTAGTTCAATTAGTAAAGTTTTTGATGGTTATATGAGAGATTTATGGTTCAATTTTCGTCTATACTAAAAACTGATTAGTGTCTTGATCTAATAATAAAGAACTATTATCAAGAATGGATGCCATATATATATCTGAAATATGATATACTATCTTAGAATATAGAACTAATAAAAGTAGTGGGTTTCAATTAGTTCAATTAGTAAAGTCTTTGATGGTTATATGAGAGATTTGGGATTCAATCTCCGCCTATACTAAAAACTGATTGGTGTCTTGGTCTGATAATAAAAAACTGTTATCAAGAGTGGACGCCATAAGTTGAAATTCTCTCTCTCAAAAAAAAAAAAAAAAAAACTAATAAAAGTAATTTTTAAAGTTTTACTTGTCACTTCAGCAATTGTAGGACTTACCTGCTTTAAGAGAGATGATATACTCAGAATATAGAACCAATAAAACTAATTTTTAAAGTTTTACTTGTCACTTCAGTAATATTTTTAGTCATTTTATTAATTTATACCATTTTTTTTAAGAAATAATTACAACATACTGCTAACCTTGCAGTTCGAACTCTTTCCCCCCTAAACCCCCCACCCTTTGGCATACCATTTTTTTATTTAGTGAATCTCATAGTAAATCATTCTTAACAAGCACCTTATCATGTCTATTAACATTTCCCATAATAATAAATATATATGAGTGGAGAAATCTTACTCTCACAACTTTTTGTGTTATAATTTTGTCACATTAATGTGAAATTAAAAAACAATTACTCACATCATGCTACATAAAAAAATGAGAAAGTTGTGGTTAGAATTATTCCATATGAATTGTTTTGAAAAACGTTTTTTTTAATCTTTTTTTTTTTTGTTTTTTGTTTTCAAGTAATCTATAATATTTATTTTACTTAAAAAATACATTTTTAACTTTTGCCCAACAAGAATACTCTTATCATGCCTCGCAAAATAGATAATATTAATACATTTCCATCTACATTTTACTAAAAAAACCTATAGCGTATAATAACATTAGCATTGCTGCATTGGGGTGTAAAATCTCCCAAATTGTTATTTTAGTTGGACTATGCCCAAAACCAAAAACATTTGAGTCCGTATATCTATCTTTTTTTTACACATAGCTATAGTAAATGGGTATCAATAGCAATAATTGTAGCTGGTTGCTAAAAAGTAAATATAATTTTTTATTCTCCCACAGTAATTTTCTCTCTCTTCCTTTAATAAAAAAAAAAAATCACTCAATTTTCTTTTCTCTATCGCTCACCCAACACCTCTCTCCTCTCTCCTCTCTCCCCTTTCTCATTACTCCTCTCTCTCTCTCTCCCATCTCAGCTCAGTCTCTCTTGGCGGCATTGAGATGGTAAAGGATTGAAGACTGAAGGTGACAACAATTTTGGCTTGAAAATGGGTTGTTTTTGGGTTTTGCTTGTCGTTTTTGATAGGTCGTTTCGGTGGTTTTATGGTGGTCATGGGTTTGCCATTGTGGGTCATGGGTTGTTTTTGGTTGTCGGTCATGGGTTGGTTTCAAAGTTTCGGTGGTGCTATTTTGGTGGTTGCATTAGGTTTGAATCGGTGGCGAGGCTTGGGTTTTAATCGTTGCGATTTGTGATTTGGGTGGCTGGTTCCGTGGTTCAATGGTGGTGGCGATTCTGTGGTGGTGGGTTATGGTGGGGAGAGAGACAAAGAGGAAGAGATGGAAGAAAGAGAGAAGAGTATTTTTATATTATTTTATTGGGTTGTATGTAAGAATAAAAAAAAAAAAGTTGAGTATATTGTTAAACAAGTTGGTAAAATAGATAAAATAAGTTTTTATAGTGTAAAATATGTATTTTTTTTAGAAATTCGAATGTGAATGCTCTAAATGTGTAACTGCATTAACCTTACTTTTGCAATCAAAAATGGAAAATCACACCAAAATATATATATATATATATATTAACAAAGGGTTATCACAGTAAAGGAGGTTAATTATTATTATTACTATTTTTTTAATTTTTTTTAATCTCTACATTAATGAATTGGCACCTTCCTATGTACAAAGTACTTGGAAGTCTAGGAGGAAAATGGTTCGAGCTGTGGAGTTAGCAACATATTGTAATTATTTCTCAAAAAAATGTTTTAATTAAACGAATTTTTCTTTAACCGTTTAACATTGAAGGCTATTTGGTCACAATTCAACATTTTAATGCGTGTACAAGAATATTCATCATTTACAGTGGTGGAGTCAGGATTTGAGTTGAAAGGGGGGAATTTGTATATACTTTCACAAAAGAAAAGAAAAGAAAAAGTCAAATATTATAATAGCTAAGTACAGAGCAGTTTTTTTAGGGTTTATAATAGATTGTGGGAAAATTATTAGGTACTCTCGGAGTACCATAAATACGTACTCCCTCCTCTCACATGAATGATAGGTCCCACCATGAATTTAATTAGTGAGACCCACCATTCATGTGAGAGGAGGGAATACGTATTTATAGTACTCTGGGAGTATACAATAATTTCCCTAGATTGTGGCTTTTCAAGTGGTGCACTTTGCTTTCCATGTTGGTATGCAAGACTACATTTTAATTTGAAGGGAATGATCAGGGTCTTTTTGCTAAAATACGGTAGGGAAACATTAAAACTTATGTGTAAGGCATACTAATGGAGGACTTGTGGTTACTTATTTTTTCACTTAGAAGGTAGAGTTATGATCTATTTCCAGACTAAAGGAACATAGTGAAGTTTTAGTTGGCTAAATTATCATTAGGTGTGATTGATTAGAGCTTTTGGTTAGATGAAATTTCTCACAGGATAAGGAAGATCTTTGATCTAGATTGCTATTTCTATCAAAAGAAAAAATAAGTCGGGCTTTTTACTAAACATTAGCTATGAAACTAAGGGTTTTTTTTTTTTTTTTGGCTGCCCCCCTCGACCCCCCTGCCTCCACCCCTGAGTAGATATATATGTGCCAATGATTTTATTTATTTCCACATCTTCTAATTGCCCATAAGAGCGATCCCAAGATATTCAATAGGAATTTTGAACCTAATCTCATGAATCTCTCTACACCACCAACCCCCCCCCCCCCCCCCCCCCCTCCCCAAAAAAAAAAAAAGACAGTCATGGATCTATAATCATTATAGTTTTCGGCAATCAGAGGAAGCATACACTGTAATTAAGCCAAAATTACTTCAAATCAGATGCAGCAATGATAGTCAATCGAAGATTTGCTTGTCTTATTTAATTTTATAGAAAAGTTTCACCATTTTCAACACAACAAAGGGAAATGGACATTAATTCTCATGCAAAACTGCACTTAGAATTTCATTCCAAGTATCAGGAACACGAGCAAGACACCAATGGCTACAGTCCACAGAGATGCACTGCCTCCATAACCACAGGATGACCATCTTTCCTTAGTTGTGTAAGCAACATAATGTCAAGCAAATCGGCAGGCTTCGCAGCAATACGCAGTACGTTTTTTTACGACGGCTTCTCCTGGAGTACTAGTACTGCTACTGGGGCCTGGAAATGTTGCTCCAAACACTTGTGTTTGTCCTTGGGAATTTTTTGCATTCAGGTCCAATTCTTTGTCACTGAGGATAGGAAATTAAAATAGAAAATGAGTATTACATTAATTGATTATTGAAAATCCGTAATGATAGAGATACATTATTTTTCATAACTTAATGAAGTGACAAGTTATATTACATTCGCTTGCCTAATTTCTAAATAATTTTATTTTATTTTTCTTCCCCATCATGGGCATATGCATCTCAAGAATTCTGATCCGGGTAGAGTAGGATTTACAACTCTGAACTAAGAGGTTTGATGATTTATACAATTCGTGTATGTATATAATTGAAGTCTTTGACTTTGTGTTAACTTTTTCTAATGTTTAATAAACACATTATGAGCTCTTGAACATTTTAACACTATTATATATATATATATATATATATATATATATATATATATTCTAATTGATTTTAAATTTATTATGAAAATCTATAAAGCTGCATATATTTACACCGCACCATGTTTTCATTAAATAATAGACTATGTAGTTTCATATAAAATTAGTACGTAAATAACTATTAATAATTACCATAATTATCAAATTACATATTTTTAAAAATATAAAAAAAAAAATTACATTTTGTCAATTTTTCCGTACATTACATGAGTCATTGGTTACATTTTTATTTATAAATGTGGTATCTAATATTTTCAAATGAAAAGAACTTACTAATAATGAACAGCAGAAACTCCTTGGTAGAAAACTTGTGTGTTCAAAGGATTAATGTTGGCGTAGATCCATTTAGCCCAAGTACTTAACCCTATCTTGTAAGCTTGCGTTCGATTCATCTCTTTGAAAATTTTTTGGCCAACTTGGAAGTAATCCCATCTGAAATATGTAAGATTAACAAATTAGCTCAGGTCTTATATATTAGTGATCCATATAAGTTGCAAATTTTCTATGTTAGTCTAAGTATAATTCATACATACGTTTGAGCTCGCCCAGTGTGAGTCCACCAGTGATTGGTGTTGAAGTTCAACACGTCTGCTATTTTCCATAGGTTGCCAGTACTGAGGGAATCAAGCTTTAGAACTCTACCTATTTTTGTATCAACCAGGTCGACTAGGAATTCATTTCTCAAGAACATAACTGATACTCCATATTCCTATAAAACAAAGCAATGCCCAGGCCAGGAGAGAGAATATATCATATCAAAATAATTGTGATAAAAAAAAAAATTAAAAAATACATGAGACTAAAAATTAACAAATCCATAAACTCAAATGGTGCTACCACATCAATGCATCAAGCCATCAATCACTTCTAGGAGTGTTATAAACTCGTTCTCGACCATTAGTCTACCTTAAGATCCTCAATGTCACCCTCGACATTTTCTACTCTCTCTCTCTGAGATTAAGTTTGAAAACAAAATGAATTTTTTGATCAATTTTATTAATTATTTTGTTTTCTTAACTACACGTAAATTAAAATTTGGGATTGACATATATATCTTTTCAAAAAAAAAATCCAATTGATTCATTAATATTAGTTGTAGAATAATTTTTTTTTTTAAATGGAATTTAATTTTGAGTATGCATTTGGTGACCCGATCCTCTTGCCACACTTGACCAGATTTGAACTGACTACTCTGGCGGTTAACAGTGGGTCTTCACCCTTAGAATCTGACTTTGGCAGGTCAGTTGACAGGTTTACTCCTCCAAAACTTGAGCCGCCCGTAAAAACCAATAAATCTGGCTAATTTTAAGCGTTTTAGTATATTTCTCATTCTTGACTAATGAAATGTTGAGTCTGTCTCTGCTGGATTTAGTATTCTTTAATTTGTTTTACCAAATTGGAGCATATTAAAAATGAAATACCATTTAGAAAATTTTGCAAAAGCTTACCATGCAGAAAGGATATTGTGTAATCTTGATTCTGTCTCTGCTGGATTTAGTGTTTTTAATTTTGTTTTACCAAATTGGAGCATATTGAAAATAAAATACCATTTAGAAAAATTTTGCAAAAGCCTACCAGAAAGGACACTGTGTAAAGTTGACTCTCAGTGTTGTAGGTGTAATTAGAGTTTGGTGCTGCAGTATAAAGCTTGCACGTCAAAGACTGCCACATATTGTAACTTAAGGAGTCCCCCACAAACATGATCTTTTTGCCTCTTTGCCGCATCAAGAATTCATGAGCATCAAAACTATACCACAATAACATGAAAACATTGTTTAGCTAATCCATGTGTGCACTTGCAAAGCTCTAATAATAAGTATAGAGTATTACATTTTTACTGTAAACGTAGAAATAGCACAGGTTGATTAAGTAAACTGAACAAAATAGAAGAATATCTATAGAATCGTTTACCTTGGGATGAGACAACTATTGGGCTTCCATATGTATTTCAGATATTCCATATCTGCAGGCCTACCATTCTTCTGGCGATTAAAATCTTTTTTTGTGAATGGACAACGAGCTGCATCATAGAGCGGGTAATGATTATCAACAACCCAACTCCCTTGAAAATAATTGCAGCTAGAACATATTTTTTTTCCATGCTGGCCTATGTTTCCTAAATGATCACTCTGCATCTTGTAGGACATGGTTACCACTAGGAAGATGAGAGCAATAATCTGAAAAGAACCAAACCCCAAAGTCATTTGAGAATGTTGGAATTGTGAATAGATCAGTAGATCAATACCATATTTATAGGGATTGTGAGGGAGGAACTTCCCCAAGGAGAGAAGGGGGGGTGGGGGGGTTGTTTGTTTGGGTGTTCATTTTTACTTTAAGCCAATTAGTCAAGGACTTAAATTTCATTTACAAATCACATCTCAAAAAAGAGAAAAAATATTTATAAAATGTGATATGGTGTGTTTGATTAGTTGAGTACTATGAATAAGGATATGCATTTTGGCCAAGGTGGTCAATTCAATCAATGCGGTCAAAAGCATCAAGGTTGCGCTTGGATACTTAAATTTGGATTCAGATTTAGATTTTAAATCAATAATTTTGATTTAAAATTCCATGGAATTAGATGTTACTGTAATTCAAATCCAAGGATTTCAAAGTTTAAAATCCTTGGAAAATTTGGTCACATCCAAATCCACATGCTGAAAATCGTGCTAGCCAAACGCACCATTGGATATTGCGCGGATTTTAATTAAATTGAGTCATTAAAATCTTGTAAGTTGTGGCTTAAAGAAGTTGCCATAGCAGACAATATTCGTATCTGATACATATCAAGCTTTGTTTTTGGGGTTTTTTGTCTTTTTGATTTGGTCAAAAATATTTTTCTTGTGAGCATAGTTAGTAACGTACAAGATGGAATATGTATGGTATAAATACGCATATGTTTCATTCAGCTCAAAGGTGTTTTTTTAAAAGAAACAAATTTGTAAAAATAAAGCATAAAAAGCGGAAATGAAAAATAACATAAATAGACATACGTACAGTGGTACATACAACGGTACGAATATATTACGAATTTGAACAAAATATTAACGACTAAAAACGATCGTATATGTTAAATTATTACTTTTATTAAATTTAAATCTAGTAGCATACTTATATTATCTTAATATAATTTCATAAGAAAATTTATTAAATTTAGTATATATTTGTCAAATTTTAGTCGTGAGAAAAATGCATAACAATACTGAATGAAAGAAATAATATTTAATATATTATTTCACGCACTTAATTACTTAGAAAAAATTAATTATTATTGTCCCGTGTTATTATAATTTCGAATTGGTTTATTTTTGTTTAGTTTAAAAAATATCTTAATAGATGAAAAAAAAATTGTAAGATTATAATAAAAACATGAAATTGATATCTAAATAATAAAACATGAAACTAAAAATATTAATTTTGATAATTTATTTGTTATATATAATGACACATCTTAACAAAATAAATAATTATATCCTCGATAAAAGTATTGAAATTCAATTAAGTTAAAGTATTTTTGTACAAGTATAATGCAACAAACGTTGAGTATGTGTTTAATTATTAAAAAAAAACGTTAAAAAACAAATTTATGGTAAATGGGAATTTTATTTTTTAAAAACGTATATATGTGTAATATACGGTGTACTACACATACTTTACTAAAGGCACGTTTGGTACACTGTAATGATTATTACATGGGAATAGGAATAAGTATTACAAGAAATAGATCAAGTTGGAATGTAATAAATATTACTATTCATTAGTTTGATGACCATTAAGGAATAGAATTCTGAATATGCATCTACAATTTAATAGAGTATAAAAAGAAGAAGCACTTAAATCATTTTTAAGTTAAATTTTCTAAAATACACTTATTTATGGGTGTTCAAAATAGAGCTAATAATTAACAACAAGAAAAATTTATTTTCTTTCCTTTTGAAGATGTGGCAACTAGTAGCTTTTTAGGAAATTTTTTTAAAAAGTTATTACATAAAGTGAAGGAATAGATATTCAGTACTTTAGATAAGGAATAGTTATTCCTCGTTTTGAAGAATAGCTACAGTGTCTATTATAGTCTACCAAATATGCCCTAACTATGCTTGTGAGCGTAGACTAGGGAGTTGAGATTAGATTCCATTGCATCCACTCAACATATATATATATATATATACAGTAATTTTTTTATAAGAATTTATACAATAAACTTCTAAAAAAGAAGAAGAATATAGGAGTATATACATAACAAAAATTCATAACAATTTTACAATATTTCTAAATTAGCCTATTACCTCATACATAAGCCCATAATAATCTGCAAATCATATTATTTTAATGATCTATACGTGAGATGGTAGGCTAAATTGAGAATGTTGTTAAATAATTTTTACTTTACAAACAGTTCTTGCCCAATATGTCACCAAGAAAAAAAGTCGTTCATGCATGCTATTTGGACGTGTGTGCCGCAAACTGTGTGTGGACAGCTGGTACAGAGAAGGTATAAAAATGAGTCTAGAACCTAGTGACTACTCTGGAGCAAGAAATGGAGAAGAATAGACATGGTGGACTGCATATTTCATATGGCTCCAATGGCATCGGCTGATCTTCGTTGATGTTCTGGACAATCCATTCTTTGTGGCAAAATGAGCATTGAAGTTCTTTCATGATTACCAGATAGCTCAGCTTCCCCAAATAGCCCTAGTGCTTCAGTCACCACACCAGACGAGCGAGGAACGACGTGGAAGCTTACCGCCAAAAACTGTCTATCAGATTAACTGGGAAGTGAACAAGTGGTGCAGGGAAAGGACAGATTCAACGCTGGACTGGGATAATAATTTGAAACCGTATGGGACCAGTAGAACTGTAGAAGTAGCCATGGGCAAAAAGAGTGTATCTAATCTAAAAGACACAAAAACTGTGTGGTGACAAGGCGTCAAGGGCTCTATGTTTTGAAATTTTTTACTTCAATACTCTAATACCCTCTATTACAAGGTGAGTTCCAACTCATGACACAGTGATTTTTTTGTAATTGACATTATCGATTTGAATATCTTTCTTGGCAATCAAAGCTAAAATAACAATTAACATAAGACCGTTCAAGTAATTTCTTGGGCTTTGGGAAAATTTCTATTGACACTTCCAGCAAAGTTGGAAATTCTCAAACAGAGAGCTAGATAGAAAATGGCATGAGAAGTGGTAATTACAGAAATTAGTTGCTCAACTTACCAATTACAAGATGGAAGAATTATAAAAATAGGCAAAAAAAGAAAAGAGATGCATAAAACAAAACAGGCAGCTAAAAAATATCTACAGACTCAATTTAAACAATGAGACACATCATTTAGGTAGAAGCATAGCATAAAATATACATGCTCAAATTAATTACAGAACATAAGCAGTTAAATAATTTATAGTCGTAACTTCTTTACACAACTTTGGCACCAAATGAAGCACAAATGCATTCCATTCTTGAAGAAATGTTGTCAGCGGCAGCCTCTATTCTCCATTCATATATGTTTCCTTCCCCTCCTCTTTGCAAGTCAAATACAGGAAAGATATTATTCTTTTTTTCCCTGCCTAAATTTAAAATCACCTATGGAAAATCAGTTTGTTTTATCTTTGCTTACCATTTCGATTTTTTTGCCCTTATTCTTTCTCTTTCCTTCCCAAGGTACAACCAAACACTGTGTGTGAAATTCATGAATATGACCATATAAAACCACTACCCCTTAAGGCCTTATCCATTATAGTGGGTTCTGTAGGCCTCAAATCACAACCTTCAGTTAAAATTTAGCATAGTTGAACTTAAGAACATAACCTCCCTATAGTAAAAAAAGTAACTCAGCTTTAGTTGTAGTACTTAACCAATAAGTTTCATACAATTTAGTGGGTCTATTAACACAACATTATGAAAATTTTGGAAAAATTAGACAGTTGTGAATGCACAAGCTTGTCACATAGTTTCATTGATGTCATACAGGACTTAATCACAATTAGCATTTTAATAGACATGTTACTTGTACTTCTACGGTTTCATGGGCTATTAACATTCTGGTCTGCAATCTGGGTTGCCTTTAAAGTTCCACAACCTTTTGAAGCATCACTCCAGATTCTACTCCATGTTTCCAAGATATCTTCGTGTAGCAAGAGCAATAACTTGGTTCTCTCCCTCCAACTTACAAATGTCAAAAGGAGCAGGATACAGTACTCCTTTTAAAATTGACCAGCTAAATAGTAGCTTTTGTTAAGTCATTGGGAAACAACAAAACAAATGATGACGGGATAAAGTAATTCAAAGAAGGAAACTAATCATAGCATGAATAATTTATCAAGTTTTGCTCTTGAACGACAAGCTACCATAGTAATTTATCAACTTATTCTCAACTTATTCCTGAGAGAAATAGAATCTAACATTTCCTTAATAATATCAATGAGCTCCCACAGTAGCTTCTAAAATAGCTGCATCCACAAGATATTATAGGGCAAGAGAAGATAAATTTTTTCAAGAGCCACTAAATATAGAAGTCAAATATTTCTGTATTGTAATTTAATTCTCATTTTATACATAGGGGCTACATTCAATCAAATCTGACTAGTTCACCAGACTACCACTAATGTTATAGACAAAGCACCATCAATTCATATTTTGAGTTTTGTCAAATTTAAGCTCGCCAAAGCTGTAGATCAGTTCAAAATATTGTTAGGCTGTTAATTTAACAAAATAACATATTAGGAAAAAAAAAACCAGAATTCACCTACCGAGCCTGATATGTATAAGTCTGTGTTGAGACCAAACTGTAACCAGATGCTGCACTATAGGCCAGAGAGTCCTTCTTTGGTTTGGATTTTTCTCAAACTTATAGCCAAACTTTGTTGCTTTTAACTCGTTCAGCAGTCACTTTCTCAAGCTTGCGTATCCGTGCTTCAATTTCCAACCCTGGCATCTCAAATGTACAAGAGCTACTCCTTTCACCTTCATTAACATTGATGCCTTCCATAGAGAGTGCTTCACACTCTTCCTTCCTCTCAGTTGCATCTTCCATAGATCCTTCTGCATTCACTATCACAACTTCACCATGCATAATTTTCCCAACAGCTTCCATTAGAGACTCAATCATTCGATCTTTTCCATTATCTGTAGTTAATGATGATAAGACATGAGATTTAGCATCTGACAGATGTTTTCCATCACCTGAAATTCTGTTCACAACTTCATTATTAATGTTACAAGATCTCAATAGCTCCTTCACTGTTAATTTATCTTTCTCATCAGAGTCCTCTATATTAACTCTATTACATTTGGGAGGGAAACCAGGAGGAACAGAGGCATTGTTGCCACTCATTCTCCTTTTTGAACTCTTTGATGATTGTCTTGAACTATTTGAATCACTTTGACAATCTGCAACACCCTTTGCTACATCTTTCTTCCCCAATTTTCGAACAGGGCCATTATCAGAAGTAGAAGATGAAAGATATTCAAAATGACTGAACGAATTCCCAGCTTCACCATGCTGTTTTCCCTGGCTATTCGTAAACTTCTTATGCTTGTCAGTAAACTTCATCCTTTCTGCAATGGTTAGCCCATCTTCATCATTACAATTCTCCACTCCCACCCAATTAAACTTGGGAGAAAAACCAGGAGCAATATGAAGATCCGATAGAGGTTTTCCATTACCCGAAATTCCATTCCCAACTCCACTATTAATGTCACAAGATCTCAATAGTTCCTTCACAGTTAATTTATCTTCCTCATCAGAGTCTTCTATATGAACCCTATTACATGTGAGAGGGAAACCAGGAGGAACAGAGGCATCGTTGCCACTCATATGCCCTTTTGAATTCTTTGATGATTGTTTTGAATAATTTGAATCTCTCTGACAATCTGCAACACCCTTTGCTACATCTTTCTTCCACAATTTTCTAACAGGCCCATAATCAGAAGTAGAAGATGAAAGACATTTAAAATGACTGAACGAATTCCCAGCTTCACCATGCTGTTTTCCCTGGCTATTCGTAAACTTCTTATGCTTGTCAGTAAATTTCATCCTTTCTGCAATGGTTAGCCCATCTTCATCATTACAATTCTCCACTCCCACCCAATTAAACTTGGGAGAAAAACCAGGAGCAATGTGAAGATCCGATAGAGGTTTTCCATTAACCGAAATTCCATTCCCAACTCCATTATTAATGTCACAAGATCTCAATAGTTCCTTCACAGTTAATTTATCTTCCTCATCAGAGTCTTCTATATGAACCCTATTACATCTGGGAGGGAAACCAGGAGGAACAGAGGCATCGTTGCCACTCATATGCCCTTTTGAATTCTTTGATGATTGTTTTGAACAATTTGAATCTCTCTGACAATCTGCAACACCCTTTGCTACATCTTTCTTCCACAATTTTCTAAAAGGCCCATAATCAGAAGTAGAAGATGAAAGACATTTACAATAACTGAATGAATTCCCAGCTTCACCATGCTGTTTTCCCTGTCTCTTCGTAAATTTTTTGCGCTTGTCAGTAAATTTCATCCTTTCTGCAATGGTTAGCCCATCTTCATCATTACAATTCTCCACTCCCACCCTATTAAACTCGGGAGAAAAACCAGGAGTAACGTGAAGATCGTTAAATTTCCTCTTTCCTTTCAACTTCTTAGGTTGTTTATTTGAACTCTTTGAAGGTCTTTTTAAACCCCTTGGTTCTCTTTGTTGTTGCACAGCTCCATTACTTGCATCATGCTGACCAAGAATTGATTGCTTCCACCACTCCAAGTACCTGACAGTAACATCTGCCTCAAAAAGCCGGGGTGGAACATATAATTTCATATTACATGCCTGCTTACTATAATGATTCCAAGCAATCTCTGGAGTCTCATCTAATCGAGGAACACAAACCGGAAGGTCTTGATCCATTCCAAATTGCATTGCTACTCTATGTGGAAGGTACTGTTCTATACAACCAAGCCCAACTAGCTCAGCCACCCGTAAGCATCTAGCAAATGACTGCAATTCCTCATCCAAACCAGGACCAACTGATATGTACTTTTCCTTTTCTGCATAAAACTTAGGAAATTTGCAGTCATTAACAATCAAGGTATAAGGACGCCATTGGAAACTCTCTCCAGCCGAGTCTAAAGCCAACCTCACATTCTCAACTTCGTGGCTAATTACTTTGTTCCATCTAGCTATTCTCGGCTCACCATAATTGATAACATTTGGGTTTGGCCGCAACTCTAAAAATCTCTCCCAAGCCCAAATCTGAACTAAATGAAACGGTGAAAAAATGGCAAGTTGTAAAACACCATCTTCATCATCCTTACAAGGCACTAATTTAGATGAAGCAATCATTTTTTCTTTGAACAAACTCAAGTCTCTATAAATGCTGGCAAGAACTGCGGGCGCAAGTGCAATTCTTGTCCCTCTAGCTAGTTGAATTGCAACAGGAAAAAGATGCTTACTAATTGAGTCACTAGTGGTTATGAATACGTACCTTGACAACCAACAGGCGAGAAATGCTTCGTGCTCGACTTCACTCCCACTATCCATGAATTTCTTCATCCATAAGGCTTTGTCAGCCTTCTTTCTTATAGTTCTTGCAATCTCTCTCCTTGCTTCTTCCAGTCTCTCTTCTGTCTCCTTCAGTTCTTTACAGTCAACAGAGCATAAAACAGAGTCGCCCAAAACAGAATAACCTCCCAAAACCGTTGTGTCTTCCAATGTGATTGTTATTTCACCCCAGGGAAATATGAATGTATTGGTCTCAGAACACCATTTCTCTGCAACCCCAAATACTAAATCATTGTCTCTGACTATTTCGTACGTGGAATTCAAGACTGCTTCGTATATGCCAGCTTTCTTCCATTTAGTTTCGTGCAAAGTAGCCATCTTTTCCACCCATGTTTTCCAATTATCTCGCGGGTATCGCCATCCCCAGAATGAGACTCTCAGAGGTAGTTTGTTGTGCTGCTCAATAAATGGTGGAATGGAAGAGGGAGGAAATGGTGGGAGGTTAAAGACAGGACCTTTGATAGTGGGTGTGAGAAAATGGGCAATTCTGAGAGTTGGGTTTCCACCATTTGATGAAACCATGAGCTCTTCTCTGATTTCAACAATGGTGTCTAATGGGTCGTCCATCTTTGTAGAACAAGAAAGAGAGCTGAGAAGGGACTGTAGGGGAAGGTAGCAACTCCTAGTTATTTTCTTTGCACACAAAAAGAGAGAGGAAGTGAAGGGTCTGTGTAATGTGTTCAGTGTTCACTGCTCACGGGTGCAGCAAAGAAAAAGTGTGATCATATCATATCATATGGTCTTTCAGTTGGGCTTTTCGCCTTCCAATAAAAGAAAGGGGAAAAAAGTGTTTTTATATACATAAGGCTGTATAGCAATAAATGTGATATTGATTCGATATTAATTTATGCATGAGTAAAATAAAATCCGCCCCACTTTGCCAAGATCTCTATAGATGTATTTTTGTTAGAAATAAAGTCTACTTGGTCCCTGTGAAGTTAAATGGGTGATGTATATCCAAAATTCACTCAATTGGATCATTATGATCGACAAAATTCATTTCAATTGTTTCTCAAAAAAAGTTCATTTCAATTCTTCTTTCCTTTTCTTTTATGAAAACTTGGTACAAATCTACCAAATGTTTAGGTGTATAATAGGTACATGACCATGATCTTCCATAAAACATCTATAACACTTATTTTCATAGTCTTTTGATGGTTTATTCTGTTAATCCTTATCATTTTCTTGTCTTATTTCATTTTGATTTTCTGACGGTAAGGTGTCTTGTGCCCTTTCTGAAGAATTATGAGTAGGACTTTGTCTATATTGTTTGTTCCTACCACATCCACATCCACATCCACATCCATGACCATTATTTCCTTCATGATTATCAAATGAGTTTTCATTCGCTTTAGGAAATGGGGTAGAACGGGTCAAGTGAGATTGGTGGTTTTTCAATGAAAGTTCATTATTTTGTTCAACAACTATAAGAAAATATATAAGTTCAAGATACTTTATGAATTTATACTCATGATATTGCTGCTATAGCCTATAGGAGCACATTCGAGGCATGAAATATGGTATATGTTTTCTCCAACGTTCAAGACATGAAACATAATATATGTTTTTTCCAACATGTCTTCATTAGTGATCTTTTTCCGCACATAATTTTAATTGTAAGCTGATTTTAAAAAGTGCAGAATTGTAATCATCCACACTTTTAAATCTTGCAGCTTCAGGTGGAACCAATCGTAACGAGTTTTTGGGAGGATTATGATCTTTTGATTCTCATATCTCTCCTTTAAATTTTTCCATAAATGGATAGGGTCTTTTCACTGTAAGGTACTTAGTTTTTAACTCTTCATGTAGATGATGACGAATAAAAATCATTGCTTTTGTGTGATCCTGTTGGAATGCTTGGTTGCCATCCTTAATGGCCTGTTTAGATGTTTAAAAAAGGAGGGGAAGTAGAGTAGAGGAAGGGAGAGTAATCTAATTACCTTGTTTGGAGGTTTTTTAAGGAAGGAGGGGGAGGGGTTTGAAGGGGTTTCAACTCCCTCTAGCCCCCCATTTTTAATTCCCCTAAATTGGAGAGATTTGGAGGGAGAGTAGAGTACATAAACTATTGACCAAGTAAATTACCTAATTTACCCTTATTATATTAACAAAATTACACAAAGGAAAGGGCTAATTACTCCCTTCCCCCTTACTAATTTTAAAAACATCCAAACAAGATGGAGGGGAATCATTTTCCTCTACTCTCCTCCCCACTAATCCCCTCCCCTCTACTCCCCTCTACTCTCCTCCCTCTCTAAACTTCCAAACAAGCCATAAGTGTATTTCCAAGATTCATTACTTCCAAATGAATCTCAACATCAAGGATCCGTGATAAGTAATTCTTGCCTAAGATTTCAAGGGCAACAAATTTAAGTTTTGTAAGGTTCAACATGTATATCAATGTGATGACAAATAAATAGGATAATAAAATTACTAATTATTGGGAAGAAAACTTACCGTGAGTTAAGAGCACTACACAAATAACCTTTAATGTTTGAAGAACAAAATAACTGATTTAGCAATTATTTTTTTAAAAAAAATTATGAGAAGAAAAGAAGAACTATTTTTTTTTCAGCTTTTTAAATTTTCAATGAAAATGGTATTAAAACTTTCCTAAGGATACCAGTTAAGTGGACTCTAAATTTAATTTCTAAAATATTTTTATGTTATTGGTGACACGTCATTAAGAAGGATTAAATATATGTAGTAAAATTTATATCAGGATCCTTGCATCACTCAAAAATAAATAAAATAAATAAAAGTAACTAAAACCAAGTCATATGGTTTTCATGTCTCATGAAAATGAAAAGAAAACTGTCTTTCCAATTAGCTCAACTGGTAAAGTTTCGGATAGTTAAATAAGAGATCTAGGATTCAATCCCCGCTATATCAAAAACTGACTAGTGTCTTGATTTTATAATAAAAAGCTATCATCAGAAATGGATGCCATAGGTTGAAACTCTCAACCAAAAAAAAAAAAAAAACCCTATTCGCTTAGTTCTTCTTAAAGAACCATGTCATATAACAGCTTTGCTTTTGCATTTCCAATAAGAAAAATCACATTAGAAAAAAAAAAGGTTTAATAGCATATCTAGTCCTCAACTTTTGCACCATATTTCAAAATGATACCTTATCTTTTAAATGTTTCAATTTAGTCATCTATACTACTAATAATAGGATTTTATGTTTGGGTTTCATATTTTTGCATACTAAAATATCCTCACACAAATTCTTAAACTCTCTAAAATATCCTTATCTTTTTGTTAAATAATTTTAAATTAAAAAACACAAAATGGTTAAAAAAAGTAATTTACTGTTCCAAGTTTTAGGCTTTATCCTTTCTCTTCTTTATCTGAATTACCACTTTTTATTTTAAATTCAAAATTTCAAAATTTAAACCCACAAACAAATAATTTTAAGAAAAATAAATAAATCACATAGAGAAACATTATAAAATTACGACACTATCTTTATCTCACTTTTAAACATTAATACTTTAATGATTGTTTCAAAAATATATACCCTTAATGGGCCGCAGAGTCCTTGTGTCAATTTACATTTAAAAATAAAAATAATTTATATATATATATATATAGTATTTACTGTTAATTGTTCATGTACTCCTATTAAGCTACACCATCAGCTACATTATCTTTTTCTTCCTATTTTTTTTTCCTCTTTTTTTTTTTTTTGAAAATATGAAATATATATATATATATATATTGGCTAAAAATATGAGATATTCAATAGACAATAAAAGTCTCACATCATGAAAATGAAAACAAATGGCTTTACATATTCATTTTAAATAGTTTTAACTTTACATATACTTTACCATTGGTCCATTACACATTAATTTACTTTAATCCAAATGATTAAATGATTATAACTAAAAAATAAAATAAAATAAAAAACTTGAAAAAATAGTAAAAACTATTCGGTTAGTTAAAGTGCTTTCCTGTTTTTTTTTTCTTCTAATTTTTTTGAACAATAAAAAATATATGAATTATTTGAATATTCAATAGATAGTAAAAATCCTACGTCATGATAATGAGATTGACTTTACATATTTATCTCGGGTGATTCAACTTTACATATACTTTACTGTTAAATGTTCATTTACTCTAATTCAAATATTTATAATTGAATTAAAAAAAAAAATAGTAATACAATCACCTAACCTCTTCCCATTGTAACTATTGAATTTAAACCCAAAAAAAAAAATAGTGACCTTGGCCTTTTTTTTTTTTTTTTTTTGACAACAGAACACGCCATCTCACAAAACTGCTAGCGGCAGTTGGAGACGCAGAGCTCTATATGTACAAGAAGAACTAAACTCACGCACTGATGTGGGACACAAGCCCACATCAGGTGAATTGTGACCTTGGCTTAATAGTAGTAGTAGAATTGTTGTCTTAGTTAACAGCTAAGTGAATTTTTTGAAGTGCCATATTGTCCAAATTATATAAAAATATTTTAACCAATTAAAACAATTCTCCAAATCTTTTTTTTTTTTTTATATAGGAAATCTTTTTTTTTTAATTTTAAAAAAAGTCGTTTTTCTATCCATTATAAGAAATCTTTCGATAAGTGCATAAGTATAAAAGCACCATTTCGTTTCAGTTTTTTTTTTTTTTTTGGTCATCTTATTAGGAAACAAATAGAGCTCAACGAGTGTATTCTTTGCAGCCAAATTGACCTTTTTTTTTTCTCAACAGCCTGTGAGAACCACATCCCAGGCCGGTGCTGGGGGAAGGGGGAGTTTGAGTCCTCGACAATGCTTTAGCCTTACTTTAGGGTTTCATACAATAGTCACCACTTAATTTAGTTAAAAAAGGAAATTAATTAAGAAAACCTCAAAATATATCTTTATTGATTGAATATTTGAAATTTCATCATTGTAGTTCAAGAATGAACCTAAACTGAAAAGTCCATGGTTCATAATCTAAAAAGAAGGGGGACCGGGGCTGGAATTACATTGAATACCCATTTGGATATTGATTATTAGCGTCTGTATCTGCGTTTTTTTTTTTTTGAAGTGCGTTTCTATGGCTGTGGTGGCTTTTCCAGTGGGTCTCGTATACTGTTTACGGGATCCACAAACCTCTTTTTTCAACAAAACTTTTATTAAAAGTGGGTTCCACTGCACTATTCACACATTTAAAAATTATTTTCTACAATGTTTTAGTTTTCAGCAAAATAAACGGTATCCAAACACACCATAATTAACTCATTTTCATAGCTACAATCTAGAAAATAAAATTACATGGATAAGACTTAATCTAGAATCCACAAATTAAGTTTAGAGGTTAGGTAACAAAATGAAAAGATGTTAGCACACATTCCAGCCCAACTCAAAAGTTGGTTTTCTTTGATTTATTGGGCATATCATCTTATGCACAAATAATCAAATATATATACATCCATTTATGTCATCATCATTTAAGCATATCATCAAAGAAAAAAAAACATTTGAGAATAAAGATCATGCGATCATATTCATATTGCAATCGTTATCATCATAACGTGATCTAATATTCATGTTCTTAAAAGTCATTTCATCATGTTAGGCATTTATTCAGAAAAACATATGATTACTTAGCCCATATCATCAAAATGAAGAATCCACAATGTATTATGAAGATAAAATTTTTCAAGAACAAAATAACTTGAGTCACATATCTCTGTATTGTGAGATAATCTAGTCCGCCAGACTACTGCAGATATTATGGACAAATCAACATCAGTTTAAATGTTAGGTTTCGTCAAGTTTAAGCTTGCTAGAGTTGTACATCAGTTCAAAAGTTTTTCCAAATATTGTGAGGCAGAGGCAGTTAATTTAACAAAATAAAAGATTAGCCATAAAAAATAGAATACATCTACCTCGTCTGATATATTAAAATCTGTGTTCAGACCAAAAGGTTACCAGATGCTGCCACTATGGGCGAGAGAGGCCATTTTTGGTTGATTTTTTCTCAAACTTGTAGCCAAACCTTGCTGCTTTTAGCTCAGCAACCAGTTTCTCAAGCTTGCTTATCCGTGCTTCAAGATCCAACCCCGGTTTATGATCAAGTGTACAAGAGCTACTTCTTTCACCTTCAATACCATTGATGCTTTCCATAGAGAATTCTTCACTGCCTTCCTTACTCTTGTTTGTAACTTCGATAGAATCTCTTGCATTCCCCATCACAGCTTCACCATGCATAATTTTTACAACAGGATCCATCAGAGATTTAACCTCTCCAACTTTTCCCTTTTCTGCTGTTGATGATGATAAGACATGAGATTTAGCACTAGATAGAGTTTTGCCATTACCCGACATTCCATTTCCAACTCCATTATTAGTATTACAAGATCTCAATAGCTGCTTCAGTGTTAATTCATCTTCCTCATCAGAGTCCCCTGCATCAACCCTATTACATTTGGGAGGGAAACCAGGCGGCGCAGAGGCATCGTTACCTATCATCCTCCCTTCTGAGCTATTTGAATCTCTTTGACACTCCACAACGCCCTTTGCTACATCTTTCTTGCCCAATTTTCTAACAGGCCCACTATCTGAAGAAGAAGATGAAAGACATTCAAAATGACTAAATGAATTCCCAGGTTCACCATCCTGTTGTCCCTGGATATTTGAAAAATTCTTATGCTTGTCAGTAAATTTCATCGTTTCTGCAATGGTTAACCCATCTTCGTCATTACAATGCCCCTCTCCAAACCTATTGGAAAATCCAGGAGTAACATGAAGATCATCACTTTTCTTCTTTCCTTTCACCTTCTTATGTGGTTTTTTTGAGCTCTTTGAAGGAATATAGGCATTGTTGGTCCCCTTCTTTCCTTCTCCTTGTTCTAACATAGCTCCAATACCTGCATCTTTCTGACTAATAATAGATTGCTTCCACCACTCCAAGTACCTGACAGTAACATATCCCTTGAAATGCCGGGATGGAACGTATAATTCCATCTTATGTATTGGCGTACTATAATGATTCCAAGCAATCTTTGGAGTCTCATTTATTCGAGCAACACAACCTGGAAGATCTTGATCCATTCCAAATTGCATTGCTACTCTATGTGGAAGGTACTGTTCTACACAACCAAGCCCAACTAGCTCAGAAACCCTTAGGCATCTAGCAAATGACTGCAATTCCTCATCCAAACCAGGACCAACTGATATGCACTTTTCTTTTTCTGCTGCATAAAACTTAGGAAAATTGCGGTCATTAGCAGCCATGGCGTAAGGACGCCACAGAAAACTCTCTCCACATGAGTCTAAAGCCGACCTCACGCTCGCAATTTTGGAACCATTTACTTTGTCCCATTTAGCCATTATCGGGTCCCAATTATTGATCACATTCGGGTTTGGCCGCAACTCTAAAAATCTCTCCCAAACCCAAATCTGAACTAAATTAAATGGCGAGACAATGCTAAGTTCTAAAACACCATCTTCAACATCTCTAAACAGCACTGATTTGGCTGAAGCAATAATTTTTTCTTTAAACAAACTCAAGTCTCTATAAATGCTGGCAAGAACCGCGGGTGCTAGTGCAATTTTTCTACCTCTAGCTAGATGAATTGCAATTGAAAAGGCACACTCACGAATCGTTCTAGAAGAATTTTGTAAAACATACCTAGACAACCAGCATGAAAGAAATGCTTCATGTTCAAATTCGCTACCACTATCCATGAATTTCTTCAACCATTTGGATTGGCATGCCTTTTTAGCTTTAGTCCTCCACATTTCTCTACGGGTTTCTTTCAGACTATTTTCTATCTCCTTTTGTTCTTCCGACTCAACAGGGCAAAAAACAGAGTCTCCAAGAACAGAGTAGCCTCCCAAAACCATTATATCTTCCAACGTGATTGTTGCTTCACCCCAACGAAATATGAAGGTATTGGTCTCAGAACACCATCTCTCTCCTAACCCAAATACTAAATCATTGTCTCTTCGGATTTGGTATGTGGAATTCAAGACAGCTTCGTATATACCAGCTTTCTTCCATGTAGCTTGGTGCAAAGAAGCCATCTTTTCCACCCATGTTTTCCAAATATTCTGAGGGTATCGACAGCCCCAGAAGGAGACTCTCAGAGGTAGTTTTTGTGGCTCAAAATATGGTGGGAGGGAAGAGGAAGAGAGTGGTGGGAGGTTAAAGTCTGGACCTTTGATAGTGGGTGTGAGAAAATGGGCAATTCTGAGAGTTGGGTTTCCACCAGTTGATGAAACCATGAGCTCTTCTCTGGTTTCAACAATGGAGTCTGATGGGTCATCCATCTCTGTAGAACAAGAAAGAGAGAGCTGAGGAGGGACTGTAGGGGAAAGGTAGCAACTTAGTGAACAATCTAAATTCTAGTTTAGTTTCTTTGCAGAGAGAAAGAGAGAGAGAGAGAGTGACTGTTCGGCTGTGTTCACTACGTTTGGAAGTTGGAAGTTGGAAGTGTTCATGCGAGGTAAAGAGTTAGAGAAGTGTGCTCGTAAAGAATATTCTTCTTGGGCTTTTCACTTATCAGTAAAAGAAATTATTACATACAGTAAAAGAAATTACTACTACGCTTGGCTGAAAAACTTCACATTAATAAATGCAATTTATATTACGGCTCATTAATTTCCCTTATCTATTCAGCAAAAAAAAAAAATTTCCCTTATCCAATTTCACTTTATAAATAAAACCAAACCGTGAAAACTGTTAGTAGTCGTAAAATTGTGTCACGTAAATTTCGTGATTACATATTTAATTTAATTTTTAATATTAAATATTTATTTAAATTCATTATCAAAATTTTCACACATTATATTATTTTTAGAGAGTAGAAAAATATAGTATGAACAAAACTTAGTTTCAATGCTCCAATGCACTAAAGCCGACATTATACGAACATGTAAATTTAATAGGTGTTTTTAAGACATTTGATCATTGGAGTTAAGCCATATCCAAAAAAATTTTCAGCAAAAAAATATTTCCCTTATCCAATGTCACTTTATAATTAAAACCAAACCGTGAAAGCTATTAGTAGTCATAATATTGTGTCACGTAAATTTCGTGATTAAATATTTAATTTAATTTTTAATATTACATATTTATTTAAATCCATTATCGGAATTTTCACACATCATATTATTTTTAGATAGTAGAAAAATATATGAACAAAACTTAGTTTCAATGCTCCAATGCACTGGAGTCGACATTATACAAACATATAAATAGGTGTTTTTAAGACATTTGATCATTGGAGTTAAGCCATGTCCAAAATATATAGTTTCATAGATAAAAACAATCCTAATAAATGTTTATTATTAATAATTACTATTATTATCAAATTTCATATTTAGACAAAAAAATTTTATAAAAAATTATATTAGGTTAAAATTTTCCTGCATTGCATGAGTTACCAAATAAGAATTCTACTAATTATTACCTTACACATGGGTTTATTAAAAGATATTAAACTTGTAGATTGCAGTGGGATCAGTTGCCAATTAAGATGGTGTTGTTAAATTGTTATGAATTTTCATTGTAGCTTTCTTGATATATATATATTTTTTAAGGTACCTTTATCGTAAGATAAAATCGTTGAATAGTGGCCTTAAACATTTTTTTTACAAGATAAAAATTCTACTCTAACCTAATCTAAGTATGTATATGTGTGTGTGTGTGTGTGAACCTCCCTCTTGGAGAATTCAACTCCAGCATTTACCCCCCACACGTTACAAACACTTATATTTATGGAATGACTTTCGCATCGAGAGTGTGCGGTTTATATTAAGCATTTTTAAGCAAAGTTTATATTAGCAACCTTGTGCATATATTATAATGGGTGCCCTTATGGCAACTAGTACCACATTGAGTGTTGTTTCAAGTTCTATTTGTTTGCGAGCCTTATAACTCAATTGGTTAATATATTTTAATATTTCTAACAAAGAATTTAAGGTCCAAATATTTCATTCCCAGTTGTGGCTATTAAATTATATTAAAAAAAAATTTATGTTTATTATTTCTTTAAAAATGAATGTTTATTTTCTTTTGCAAAAATACAAAATATTTGTTTTACAACTATCAAAGGGATGCTGAAGCAACATCAGTGGGTTGAATTATGAGTAATTCTAGTATTACATAAAGTAAAAAAACCAAAACTATATTACGTGAAAAATTGTAGCTTGTTGTTTGTAACTTTCACATGGACCACTACTTTTTTTCTATCACTCAATCTACCATGTAGACAGTTGTGACAAAAATTGTGATTTTTTATGTAGGGTAAAATATTATTTTAGTCTTTAAACTTTATCAAAAGTTTGTTTTTCATCCCTAAACTTTAAAAAGTTCATTTTTTGTTCCAAAATTATTGAAAAGTTCATTTTTCATACTTAAGCTATTGAAAATGTTTTATTTATGTCAAACTTTAAAAAAATTTTGTTCTTCATCTCTAAACTATTGAAAAAAAGTTATTTTTTATTTCTATTTTTGTCTCTAAACTATTGAAAAAACTCTTTACAAAGTTTAAGGATGAAAAAGAACTTTTTAAAGTTTAGGGACAAAAAACAAACTTTTGATAAAGTTTAGGGACTAAAGTAGTATTTTACCCTTTTATGTATTACTAAAATTTTTGTTGAATTACATTTAGTTTTGTACTAAATAATGGATTAATAATTACAAAAGAAAAGAAAACAATCCTATACAATGACATTAGTTCAGTGTCATTTGAAAACAATTTATCTTACTTTTTTGCTTAAAGTACTATCAATAAAATGAAAAGACAAATATGTGACTTAGAACCTGCAAATAATAGAAAAAATAAATAATAAATTAGCCTATATAAACGCATCCCAAACAACACTAGGAATAATCAAAAATCCAATCCACATGACAAAACCGTCTGATCTGATTTGAACAGTCACACTTCCAAGTACAAACTCAATTGTGAAAGTAAATTTGAAAATATTATTTCAAATTTTCAATACTCTATTTTCTTTCTTCAACATCACCCTTTCTTCTGAGTCTCAAATGTCTTTTAGATGGGTCTCTTTTTGGATTTCGTCATGGGAGAAAAAAACGGTTATTTGTGTAGTAAGTGGCAAAGCCATTAATAATGGATGGATGATGAGGTGAAATCCATGGATAATAATAACAAAATTTGGGTTTTGGTTGAGCTGCTTAATGGTTGCAGATCTATTGGAAGTGTGATGCTAAGGGAAAGGTTGAGTGGCAAAAACCAAAAATGTTGCTAAAAGCTTTAATTAAAAAAAAAAAAAGTACTGATTAGAAAGAGACTTTCTCACTGGTCTCTTTTAAGGACTCTTTAACCATCATGGCGTTGGTTGCACATTTTAATTCAGAACTTCTTTCTTTTAATAAGTCTGTTGCACATATATGATATATGGACTCAAGTATGTGTGTTGTTGTGTACTTATGCATGGTTATAACTTACAATCATGAACTCTTTGTTGTTGCATAGTTCTTGTATTATTAAAATTTACAAGATTAGACTAATAAAAAGAGTACTTCCATTTAAATATATTGTAAGTTTGTTGTGAATATGAAATAATTGTTGTAATTCCTTTAGTTAGGTAGTTGGTTGAGATTAGGATGAGTTAGTTAGGATTTGAGTACATGTAGCTCATTTAACACATGACTTAATTCATAAAGCACATATTGAATTAACTAGCCAATTATCTTGAGTCATGTGAGCCAATGACATTAGAGATAATCTCCTATAAATACATGATTGTAATTCAACATTAGATATCAATTGAAAAATAAACCAATTTTTTAGTACATTTGTGCATCTCTCTCTCTAGAGGGTGACTACCTCGAATTAAATCAATTTCCCTACAATTCCCATCAATCCCCCTACAATTTATATCCATCCTCATTAGGAACTTAGGTTCATAACAAAGTTTGTAACTAGATACTTGGATCTGTCAATAATTATCACATTAACATATATGTGCATAAATAAGAAGGTTTACCACCGCGCACCTTTGGTGCGGTAGTCACTTCATAAGTATAAGTGTTTGTGGGGTGTGGGAAGCAAGGGTCGGACTTCAAGTCTCCAAAAGGAAGCTTAACACAAATATACACTTAAATTAGTTTAGAATAGAAATTGTATCTTAAAAAAAAAAAAAAAAAAAGATTTAGAATGTAAATTAATACTGAAACTAAAGTGGCATTAATGATTTTAAACATTAACTACCATCACAAGTGGGAAAAGTTGAAGCTTCCTCCTGCAATATCATGACAGAGCCAATAAGCTCTATATCCTGGTAGACTAGCCTACAAAAAGATGTCAACTTTACAAAGATTAAGCAGGAGTATAGGCCACTAGTGATACGCTCAAATATTTGGATTTTTTCACTAGCTTGTAAACAATACTTATTTATATCAGGAAAATCAAGTCACAGGAAACTTCACAGGCAATTGCAACACTTACAGATCTAATATAACACTCCCTAGAACATGAACTAATTCGGTGAAACAATGCATTCAGACATGAGTTGTTCTAAAGTAATTGTTGGAGAAAGATTATTCTACGGCCTAATCACTTTGCTTCAGGAAGAAAATTGTTAGGCACGACATACATTAATTTTTAATAGAAGCTTTTGCAAATTATATACAGAGGTTCAAGGTTCCTTTTCGCTGCTATTTAGCTCTTGCTGCTTTTAGCTCAGCAACTACTCTCTCAAGCCTGCTTATTCGAGCCTCAAGCTCCAATGCTGGCATCTCAGTAATGCAATGGTTACTGTTTTCCCCATCATTATGTTTGACATGCACTGCAACCTTGGTTGAACGTCCCACTTCTCTCACAGTTGTATCTGCCACACTTTTCCCTGCTTCACCCATTGAACCTTCACTCTGCGTGAACTTTGCCTCTGGTATTATCATCGAGTCCTTTTTAGGAGCTCCATCATTTGCCGTTGAGTGTGATATACTATGAGATAAAGAGACTGTCAAAGGCTTAACATCAATAGCCAGTTTGTTCTCGCTCAAAGTTCCCAAGAGATTAGTTTTCTTGCCAGAATCCTTTATGTCCACTTTATGGCATTCCACAGAAGAACTAGGTAGAACAAAGACATTGTAATTTTCCATCTTTCCAGAATAACCTTGTGGAATTCTTGGATTTTGAGGCCGGGTAACAAAATTCTTAATTGCATCTTTTTGATCAGACACTGACTGCTTCCACCACTCAAAGTATCGCATGGTAACATCTGCCTCAAAAAGGCGCGGTGGTATGTATAATTTTGCATCTCCAATTGACCTATTGTAATGGCTCCAAGCAATACTTGGGTTCATACTGTATCGAGCAACATGACCTGGAAGATCTTGATCAATTCCAAATTGCATTGCAACTCGGTGTGGGAGGTACTGTTGAATGGATTGTACTCCAACAAGCTCACATACTCTTAAGCATCGCGTATAAGACTCCAAACCTTTGTCTAACGCAGCCTCAACTGACACCCATTGTTCTTTATCTCCATAGAACTTAGGAAACAACCAATTATGATTCAATGCTATAGCATAAGGGCGCCACAGAAAATTTTCTCCGGCAGAGTCTATAGCCAACCTCACATTCTCAATACCCAATAGTTTCACTTTGTGCCAGCGAGCTGGCCTTGGCTCACCTTGTGTGATGGATATAGGAGTCGGCCGGAATGTTGTGAATCTCTCCCAAGCCCAAAGCTGGACTAAATGAAAAGGCACAGAAATAAGAACCTTTTTATAATCCAATTTTTTTGAGGCAAATAATTTCTCTTTCAGCAAACCCAAATTAGTATAAACACTAGACAGGACTGCTGGCGCAAGTGCAATTTGAGTTCCTCTAGCCAAATGTATTGCAAGGGGAAAATTTCGCTTTTCAATACGATAATGAGGCATTGGGAAGACAAACTTAGACAACCAATATGAGAGGAATGCTTCATGCTCATATTTGCTCCCATTCCCCATGAAATGTTCCAGCCATGAATGCTGACTGGCTATGATGCTACCGCTTGTCGCAGTTTTTTTGAGTGCGTCAAGCAAGATCTCATGAATTTCTTCCATTTCTTTGGTAACAAGAGGGCTTAAAACAGAGTCACCCAAAACAGAGTAGCCCCCTAAAGCCATCATATCTTCCAAAGTAACAGTGGCTTCTCCCCAAGGGAAGATGAATGTGTTGGTCTTAGGACACCATTTTTCAGCAAGACCAAGAACCAAATCTTGTTGTCTAAAGATTGAATATTTGGAGCACATTATTGCTTCATATATTCCAGCTTTCTTCCACATGGATTGGTACTTGGAATGCAAGTTTCCGACCCACATTTTCCACTTCACATGTGGACTTTGCCAACCTTTGAACTGAACCTTCATAGGCAAATTCTCAAGCTCAGAAATGGTGGGTTCAGCAGAGAGAAAAGGTGAAGGAAGTTCATCAATGGAGACCACAGAGGGTTTAAGAAAATGGGCTATTCTGAGGGTTGGATTTCCACCAGTTGGTGACAACATGAGCTCCTCTCTCTTCTCAAAGATGGCATCTTCTGGTTCAACCATTCTTGGGGTTTCAAGGTCTTTCCTAAGTTTGCTTTCAGTAAGGACTAACTCGAAGGAAGACAAAATTTTGGTGGGTTCTATATTCTATATAAATTATATATTATATATTAACTACTTTCTATTCTGCTCAATACATGTCCTTGCTTAGATCCATGGGAAAATTATACAAAGGAAAGAACTTTTCCATCACTCTTCAAAGTTAATGATTGTGATTGTAAATAGACTACAGTATAAATTAAGAAAGTTGGTAATATTCTATATCACTAAAAACCATGTTTGGTTCTTTGGAAAATAACAAAAAGAAAAGGGCTTTACCGCCACTTTGATGATCAAGAACTTTGAGGGATTCTCATGGAAGATGATGGATGGCTACCAGGCACCAGCTCATATTATCATTTTTCTTCACTCTTCAGACCCCATCCTCTGCTTGGATCTTGAGAAAAAATAAAGAATAGAAAATGAAAGCACATTCCTTTCAACCTCTTTCCTGAAAGTGGAAGTCCATAACATTTGCCGTGAGCTAATGGTTGCTAAGAGTTGGTGGGTATTTATACTTGTGTAGATTAAATCTACTAGATTCTGGGAAAATGAGAAAGGAAAGAGCTTTACCTTCAATTCATTTCATTAGAGAAGGGATTCTGTGGGAGATAAAAGACTGGTGACCTGGTAGGTACTTCATATTTTCTTGTTTTTCTTGTAGGAGTTTCTTTTCTCATAACGTGTATTCTCTGTTTGGTTCCCGGGAAAGAAAGAACAAAAGTAAGGTAAAATTCTTAAGCCAGGATTTTTCAATGCTTTATGCATATAGGCTTAGAATAATGCCAAGCACAATAAATTTCTCAGCATTTTTCACACCTAGTTGAGTTGGCAGAATATAATTAATAGCAATTAGGAGTGGTTACCAAATTGCTCAAACCACAAGGCCACACCTAAACCGACCAAAATCACCTGTAAAATGAAGTAATCACACAACATTGTAAGTATGGGTGGAAAAAACATGCGGTTGGCAATTTTGTGTTAAGAAAATAGCCAATATATATATATATATATATAATATTTTATGTTAAATATATATTATATGAACTAGGTGTTGATCACTTGATCCTTTAAATATAAAAAATGAGGTTTTTCACACTTAAAAACTTGTTGGGCTACTTTTAATCAACCCAAAACAAAGAAAAATCACCTCAACACTTTAAAAATTGGCCCAAAACAAAGGAAAAATTAGTTTGAACTAAGCCAAATTGGCCCAAAATTGGCCCACAACAAAAGAAAAAAAATTGGGACCACCACTATTATCACTTTATGGCACATCAATTACAGACTAACACATCAATATGTTTGAAGTTTGTTTTCAAATTCTTTTGTGGTTTGTTTAGATAATAGAATTTGGGCATGTGGATTTGGATTTAGGTGCTTAAAATTCAAATATTTTGTTTGAATAGTTTAAAAATGGCTGAGGATTTAAATTTAACAAATTTACAAAAGATTTTAAACTTTGAAATCCTTAGATTTGAATTAATTCTAGACTCATAGAATTTTAAAAATCCTTAAAACATACTTCAATAAATTTTAAATTTTATAATTTCAAATTATCATAGGTACAAAACTTTTAACAAAGAATTTTAAAATTTATAGATTTAAAATGAAAGACTAGCATTATCCAAATGCAACGTTGTGTACTTAGACTTTCTCATAGGCTTGTTGCTTGGTCGGTCAGATAAGAAATGGCACTGTGAAAATGATTTTCCTGTAATATAGCCGTACGGGTTAATTTTGCAAAGTTTAAATGGAATAAAGGGGTTCCTCAAAAAAAAAAAAAAAAAAAAAAAGAAAGAAGGAAAGAAGAAGGAATAAAGGGAGCTTCTTTGGCTGCTCGGAATTTTATTTCCTGGAGCATCATTGTACACCATTTTAAATTTTTAAGAAAACATCACCAGGCAGACAGTCACATACAGATATAGTTACTAATGTAGTCATATTATTTTATAATTCTTGTAGAAAGTTAGCCCATATGAGCTGAATAATGGTCATCGCATGTGTTAGAGATTATGGACCAAGGTGTTCAAACTCACAATAGGCTGTTTCTCACCCCACCCAAAAAAAAAAACAAAAAAACCTCATTATAGGCCCATAAGCCCTTGACCAATTTTCAATCCAATCCTAAATTTAGTGCTGGTTTGGCATAATTAATTTTACCAATTTATTTTATTATTCAATTTATTTTTGCTACTATTCATAAGTCCCACTGCGCTTTTTGATATTATTCACAAATTTTATTATACTATTTCAGCTAACTTTTACCTTTATCTACAGTATTTTCAGTATAAAATTTTCAGTTTCAGCAAAATAAGCGGATCCCAGACAGACCCTTAATGCAAGCTACATCGAGTTTGGACTAATATAACACTATGAAATACCAAACCTCCCCCCCCCCCCCCCCCCCAAAAAAAAGACATTGAGAAAACAAATAGTATATATCTTTGTTTGTTGGTAATTAGGGCATATGATAAAAGGAAAAGGGGACCAAGGCCACACAGAACAATAGTAGAGTAGACTAGAAAAGTTCAAAGTTACAAAATGAGATACATCATGATGAGAATTGAAGGCAGAAGAAAAAAAGAATAAAAGAAGAAGAACAAATTGATTGTTGCTCTCTTGTATTCCCTTTGTGAACACTTTAGTTTCAATTTGGTGAGTTGTTCTCTAATTTATAATGTTTTCAAACTTAAGAGTGTAAGATTTTTTTACTTAATTTGTGCAACGTATACATCAATATTTTGAGAAATAATTTCAACCTATAACGTTCGCTTTTGATAATTGACACAAATTAGTTTTTGACATAGACAATGTTCGAACTCCAAATTTTTTATTCAACCACATTCTTCAGTTAACTTGGACATCAATATTTTTTGTTTGAAGAAAACCAAATTGGTTGGAATACAATAAAGGTTGAGAGATGGGCAGGATAACCCAATTATTGGTTCTTGATTAATTATTTGGCAGTTAGCACACCTTATTTCTTGTGTATGGGGTCTATTATTACTATATGGACTAAGTTCCAGCTCTCTCTCTCTCTCTCTTTATATATATATATATATATATTTTTTTTTTTTTTTTGATGGGGAAATCAGTCAAACTTTCATTCAACAAGCTGAAATTGAAGTACAACAAAGAAAGGAAAATACAGAAGCTGAAAACTAGTCAGATATCATCAAGGATTAAATGTTCTACACAGCTGGGATTAACTCCCTTCCAAAATTGAGAGAAACCTGATAGTCCAACAGCTTTTGCAAGTTCATGGGCAACTTTGTTGCCATCCCTTTGCAAGTGTTGGAAAGTGCACCAACTGAATGAGGCTGAACAGCTTCTAATGTCTTGAAGGATGAGACCAATCTCACCATCAGCATCTCCACAGTTAAGAGCTTGGATAACAGAGAGGGCATCTGACTTGAAGATAGCATGAGAAATTTTCAATTCCAAAGCAAGAAGCACACCATGCAGCAGAGCAAAGGCTTCAGTAATTTTTGCCGAGTAAGAAGATTGAAGAACTTCGCTAGAAGCTGCAATAGGAAAGCCTTGACAGTCTCGGACAATCACCCCAATGCAAGCGTTGGTACCATCATTAGAAGTGGCTCCATCAACATTTATTTTGAAGAAGCCAGAGGGAGGAGCTTTCCATTTGAGGACAAGGGGGGAATGGGGCAGTGGGGGGTGAGAACCAGCATCCTTAAAATCAATGAGAGTTCTATTGGCCAATTCCCAGCTTCGGCTTGGGGGAGAACCCAACTCCTCATGCACTACTTGACTGTGATTCCACCAAATAGACCAGGCTATTGTAAAGAATATCTCCAAGTCATTCAAAGTGCCCCTCGAAATGATGTCTAGAACGATATCAATAGGATCACTGACTGGGCGTGAAAGGTCTATAAGGCAGTCCGACCAAAGAGCCCATGTTATGGGTTAGAGTTTCATATAACAGCATATTAATGTCAGGTTGGTTCTTGATAGATCACTGCATGAGTCTCATATTTGGAGTCTTTGGACTAGACGAGGATATGGTATATAATGCATCTGTTGCATGGTATATTTTTCTAGACTAGAGAAAGGGCAGAAGACTACCCTGCAAAACAAAACGGTTTTCTTGCAGCTTTGGACTCATGTATGTGTTGTGTACTTATGCATAGTTATAATCATGAATAAGTCCTCGTGGTTGTATAGTTCTTGTGGTATTAAATGTTACTCCTACAAGCGTAGTCTAATAAATAGAGTACTGTCACTTTAATATAAAGCTATGGACAATTTTTTCATAACAAATTTCACAATTGCAAAAAGATTGTGAATTGTGGATACAAGCATAGACCCATTTTTCTTTTCTTTTTTTTTTTTTTTTCAATCTGGGCCCACTTGTTTTCTACCACTCATAGACTCATAGTTGACAATTTCAATAACTGCAATATATGTTGTGAAAAAAGTTATGTTGGTTTAAATATACAGAAATCGGGTACATGGATATATCAGGAATTTTGACCATGTGTGTGCAGACAGAATGTATAGTAACACTGTAAAATGTAATTAAACATTAACCACCAGGACCATGCAGAAAAAGTTGAAGCTTCCACCTGAATATCATGACAGAGCTAATGAGCTCTACACTGTCAGACTAACCTACAAAAAGATGTTAACCTTGCAATAAAGCAGAAGAATAGGCCACTTTTCAAATATTTGGATTTTCACTAGCTTATGCCAATTCTTATTTATATCAGGCAAGGCCAAGTCACAAGAAACTAGGCAATTGACACATTCATCTCTAATATAACCGTCCCAGGACTAATTCGGTGAAACAAAGCATTCTGACGGGGGTTGTCTACACTAATTGTTAGAGTAAGATAATAACTGTTGTACTGCCCGGTCAGGTACTTCAGGAAGAAAATTTTTAGGCACTCAATACATAACTTTTAAATTTTAATAGAGGCTTTTACAATTTATGTACTTTGCTTTTTGCTGCTACAGTTCCTATTTGGCAGGCTTGTTCTCAAACTAGTTATTAGCTCTTGCTGCTTTTAGCTCAGCAACTGCTTTCTCAAGAGTCAAGCCTGCTTATCCGAGCCTCAAGCTCCAATCCCGGCATCTCAGTTTTGCAATAGCTACTGCTTTTCCCATCATTTTCTTTGACATGCACCACAATGTTTGTTGGATGTTCCACTTCTCTCACAGTTGCGTCTGTCAGAATTGTCTCCGCTTCACCCATTGAACCTTCACTCTGGATGTCCTTTGCCTCTGGTGTCATCCTTTTTAGGAGCTCCATCATTAGCTGTTGAGTGAGACATTTTTTGAGATACAGAGACTGGCAAAGGCTTAACATCAATAGCCAGTCTTTTCTCACTCCAAGTTCCCAGGAGTTTAGTTTCCTTGACAGTGTCCATTTTAAAACATTCTACAAACGAACTATGTGGAACAAAGACATTGTAATTTTCCATCATTCTAGAATAAACTCGAGGAATTCTTCTTGAATCTCTAGGCCGGGTAACGAAATTCTTAATTCTTCTTGAATCAAGAACTTTGAGGGACTCTCATGGAAGATGATGGATGGCTACCAGGAACCAGCTCATATTATCATTTTTCTTCACTCTTCAGACCCTATCCTCTGCTTAGTTCTTGAGGAAAAAAAAAAAAAAATTAAAGCACAATCCTTTCAATCTCTTTCCTGAAAGTGGAAGACCTTAACCTTTGCCGTGAGCTAATGGTTGCTAAGAGAAGTTTGACAAATCAAGGAAGCTCTTTTACTCTATTGGATAAAGAGAGAAACCGTGGTTGATTCAGCCATGTTGGTGTTGACTTCCATAGCTCTTATCAAGACCATGTAGGCATGTAGTCCTTATTCCTAGGAGCAAATATCAACACACAAGTTGGCGCCCCACTGGTAGCATTCGATAGAGTATTTCCTTTTGCACATTTTCCAAAGCTAACACCAGATCAAGTGGCTCACTAAGATTTGCAATATTATCAAGATATATAAAGCTAATTGGGGTTTCTTCTCTTGTTAAAGAATGAAATATAAATTTGGTTTTTTTCTTTGGTGTGAAAGAAAAAGCTATTCTTTGGAGTTAAAGGAAAGTCTATTCTTTGTTAAAGTAGTAATGTATTCTTTATCCACAAAGAAATAAGAATTAAAGATGCGTTCGAATACCGTTTATTTTGCTGAAAACTGAAAATAATAAAAAAATAATTTTTGAATTACTATTCACTGCTGAAAACACTGTTTATTTGCCTTAATGCACTGTTTAGGTCCATGAACAGTGCAAGAGGCGTTGGTAAAATAAAAAAGGCAAAACACTAAATGTGGATGCTGGACGTGAGATCCAAACAGGTACTAAGTCTTGTAAATAGACAGTTATACAAAGGAATTGATGGCTTTAATCCAGGGGCATTCCTTATAGGAGGAAGGAAAGAATCATAAAATTAGGTGTGAAACTAAAAGAGATGGGGGGGGGGGGGGGTGATGAATTTTTGCTTGGGAAGTAGTGCAAGTAAAGAGACAAGAAGGTTTGGGCTTTCTCTAAAAAAGAAGAGAAGACTAAAATGTAAACTAGAGAGTGCAAAAAAAATTAAAGAGATTTTCTTTAGTAGTGAGACACTGATGCAGAACAGATAGCACAAGTCTTTCTGGAGCAATAAAGGTGTCGGAAGTCATAGTGCACGATCAAGGAGGTGCCAATAGAGGCCATCGGAACGACGATGTCGAAATTGCATGAAATTTAATAGGTTAAAGGGAAACGTTATTTTGATCTAGACTTGAGACTTGTCTCAAGTGTCGCCTAAATTTAGGCAAATTCTTTCATTAAGGCCCCGAAAATAACATTTTTGCTATTTATAGTAATATTTTTTTTTTCCTTAATAACTTTTAGTTTAAAATTTAGAATAAGGTCCCGTCTATTTTGGGACTTCTCTTAGAGGCAATATTTTGAATTTTCGCAATTATTTCAATTTTTTGCTATTTTTGGCAAAAATCACTATTTTGGCACCCAATTACGTGATTAGCACAAATTAGGGTTTCTGGGTGTTATCCTAGTCACCCTAGGGTTTCTTTTACTATTTAAACATATTGTAGCCTTCAGGACAATTAAGTTTTTAGATTTATAAAAGTATAGACTTTGTCTATTTCTCTATGATGGATTCCAGAACCCTATCACCTTGTGAATTCAAGGGACTCTCATGGATTTGAGGTTTTCATTCAGAAACTAACATGTTTAGTTTTTTTTTTTTTCCATTCAAAAAGTAATGTGTTTGTTTTCTTGTAGCTTCCTCAACATCAGACACCCACAACGAAAGATAAATTTGGGGTTTTCTCTAAGGAATGTTTTTTCGGATGCTACAACCATGGATAGTTGTTTTTAAAGTGGCTAAGGGCCTGTTTGATAAGAGAAATTAAATATAATTTGTTGCTTTGGAAATTGAAAAATGGTAGATCCCAAACTTTAATATATTGTTTGGCTCATGTTTTCTAAATACAGTTTTCAGAAAATTGTTTCATATTTTTCATATTCAAAACAAGATTTTGAAAACAAGTGAAATGATGTTTTCAAAAAAAAAAAATTTCAATGGCATAATAGTAAATAAATTGAAAACAGTGAACCCCAAATATTTTCTAAACTCTTCTATCTCTTAAATTAAAGAGATTATCTTTATCAAAAAAAAAAAAAAAAAAATCACATGCTTTAAATTTGAAGCTTATCATTATCTCAAAAAAAGAAAAAAGTAATCTACACGTCTGTAAAATATTTGAAAAAATTTATCTCATTGAATTACCCTATATCTTCGCAGCAATTACACAAGGCAAAAAAATTAATTTGTTCTCCATTGTAGTAGAGTAAGGACCATCTCTTATTTTGTTCAAACTTTTTTATGTGAAGTTGTACCAACAAACAGAAAAAGCTAAAAGATTGCTGCCGATGTGGTTATTGAATCTTCAAATTACGCTGCCATGTAACAGCAAATTGAGAACCAAAACGTGAGATAGTCTTGTAATTTTGGAAAGGCATGCAGTCTCTATTTTGGGTTTAAAAGGAAGGTGTGCTAAGTGCTTGAGAAAAGTTCCCATTAAATTTCAAATCAGGCTATTAGCAACCTTATGCTTTGTTTTTGTTTTTGTTTTTGTTTTGTTTTCTTTATTTTGAGTTTCTTTGGAGAAGAAAAAAAAAGACAATGGTAACTCGTGAAAGTGTTTTGTTAGCAACTACAATGTATTCACTTATTTCAAAAGTTCAGTTGCATTTACTTCTTCATATTCTTCTTTTAGATCAATCAAAATTTCTCATTAATGTTAAAATTCTCTTGATCAAAATTATTATTTTTTAATTAAGGAAGATAGTTTTATTGATGTAAAAAATGAATACAAGAATACAGGAACATGAGCATTGGCTTCCTTGTTGGTCACTGAAGAACAACTAACAGCCTTCTAAAACCTTGTACAGTAAAGGTTCTTCTAAAAAAAATAGTACAATACAGGTCATGTGCTTAATTGTTTTAGGTCATGTTCTACATTGCTCAATTGTGCTCTTTTACACCTGTGCTGCGAAGATGATGATATTAAAAAAAAAAAGATGTGTTAACTGCGTAAGATTTTATATATATATATATATATATATTGGGATTTCTCATGTAATTATTCGATTAAGCAATAAATTTAAAACAACTTTAGAAAAATTATACCCATATGTGGAAGTGGTGTAGCACAAAGGAGTGAAGTTTTCGGTCTGATTCTTCCAATTTATTTGTATTGTGGGTCAAGAATATTCAACAATGAAAGGCCCAGAAGATGGTGGTATAGGTACAGCTACTACAAAAAACAAATGAGAGTTACACTTTCATAAAACGTAACTAAGATGTAACAATGTGACTGGCCCCCTTTTTAAAGAAATTTGGATTGGACTCATTTCTTCCCGGGAAGCTCATCTCCTTACTACACTCGAGTCTCTCTCCCCAAATTTTTCCAACCCCTAACCCTCTACCCATCGGTCTTTATTTGTAGACTTCCTTTAGTGGGGTCATCATGATGAGATGGTGGTTTTCCATGTTGATGGGTCCCTTTGAGCTATATTCCTGATCAATGAGACCCATTATTCGTGACTGACATAACACTCTTGAAACTTGCACCAGACGCCAATAATTGCTTGGTAGACAAATTCTCCCAAGGCATTATCACTTGACCTCGGAATAGTAGAGACTGTTTGGTTAGGCCAGGAGCTTGAACCAAGCCCATCTAGGGAGTGGGCTAGGTGCTTGGTTAGTAAGCAATCGAGATGTGCCCATTTATGAGACGTGTCACGAGCTCAGTGCAGGCCAATAGCTGTGGACTGTACACCATAAATTAGTTGCTTCCTCTTTACAAAATTTGTTAATACGTTTGACTAATTGGGGGCTCTAATGCCTAATGTAATAAGGAATATTAAGATATTCTTACTTAGTACTCATTTTTTTTTAAAAAAAAATAGTGGAATGCCTTCGTGGTTAAATTCAATAGCTCCACAAATGTAGCTCAATTTAGTTTCTTACATCTCATAAACACATGATTGAATAAAATATCCAAAGAAGAGATTGAAATGATTAGGTTATTCTATTTGATTGTTTGAAAAGAAATTTCTTCTTCTTCTTCTTCACTTTGTTGTTGTTGTCGTTGTTTTTATTTTTATTTTTGGAGATTATATAGAATATTCTAATTTGGCTGCCAAAAGAAAACTAAAAATAAAAAAGAGGGAGAAGTTGGGCGGGAAAACATATTAGTCATTTTATTTTCGCGCCTTAACAGCGTTAGACTTAAAAAAACGATGTGTTGACTGTTGAGTAGTAATACTTGTTTCTCTGCTCTGTTCTCTCCAGTCTCCACCGCAAACCACTCTGTCTCCGCTACGGCTAAAGTTATTTCCTTTCTCTTTTGGGGTTTGTATAAATCTTTCAATTTCTTCTCTTTTGGGATTTTGGGGGGTTTTCTTTTTAAATTCTGTGATTAATCCAAGCAGATAAATTAATAACAGTTTCCATGGTTAAAAAAAAAAAAAAAAAGGTTCATATGGTCATGTTCCAGCCATACAAAAAGTTTCAAATCCACCCCAGAATTTAAACCTCAAAAAACTGACTCCCTTAGTTAATGTCTTTTCTCTGAACCAGAAGAAGGATTGAAGAAGCAATGGTACGAAATAAGAGGGATAGGATCAGCAATCTACCTGACCTTCTCGTCTCCCATATCCTTTCCTTCCTCACTACCAAAGAGGCTGTGGCCACAAGCATTTTATCGAGCAGGTGGAAGACTCTCTGGACTCTTGTCCCCAATCTCGTTTTGGACGAAGATGAATTTGAGAGGACATTGTCAGATGAAAAGCAAAATCGTAAAAAAAAGTGGGATGACTGGGACGGGTGGGTTTGCCCAAGTGGTTTTACATTTGTGCAGATTGTCTCTAAAATCTGGGCTCTTCGCAATGCATATCCCCTACAAAAGTTTTACCTCAACTGGCTTTATGATTGTGACCCAATACATGTCGATAAGTGGGTCAGCACTGCAATCACAAGTGACTTGGAAAAGCTCACTCTTAACATTTGTCCTAACCTACCTTTCGACATTCCCAGTACCCTTTTTAATTATTGTAAAACATTGGTAAATCTGAGACTATATGGCAATATTATTGTTGATCCTCCGCATTCATCCCTCGGCTTCCCAAGTCTCAAAATTTTGCATCTTCTTGGAGTCCAGTATGCCAACCACGACTCTTTCTCAAGATTCCTCACTTGCTGCCCGATACTCGAATATTTGTGTTTAGAAGTAATTGAAAAGGACGAGGAATGCAATTTTATAATCACTCTACCTACATTGAAAAGATTAGATTTAAATATGCAAGATTTCTTATACAAACTTGAGATAAACGCCCCAGCTCTCCAGTATCTAGAATTCGTGGGTTTTCTGCATAAAGTCGTTTTGTTGGAAAATCTGTCCAATTTAGTTAAAGCGGTCCTTTTTGTTTCTCATGACTCTGAAGTAAGTGATACTGAAGATTATGGAAATAGGGTAATGGACTTCATCAGAGCACTCTATAACGTTAAATCCCTGCATTTGGGCTCATTCACCACAGAGGTAAAGCGCATTTTTCATTTTCTATTATTAATTGGTTGAATAGTGATATTGTTGTTCTGACTTGTGATGTTATGTTGTTGTGCAGTGCCTTTGCAATGTTCCTGAATTTGATCCTCCCATGTTTCATAATTTGGCTTTCTTTAATTTTGGTTTTCATTCTTGTATACCGCATGTGTTACCACTCTTGCTTCAACGGGCTCCTCAGCTTGCAGTACTGACCTTAAATAGAGTAGGTCAAGTTCACATGTTGATATGGTTTTGTTTTTTCCTCTTCCTGAATTGATTTAAGTAACCATTGTGTCTTCTGTTGTCAGGACAAAAGTCACCTTCATTCTACTAGTGAGCAAGAATCTCTTAAATGGAATTTCTATGAGTATCTTCCTAAATGTTTGTCATCCCACCTTACAGCTTTTCAGTTTAAAGGATTTAAAGGGCTAAAGGATGAGCTGGAACTTATTGGACATATCCTGCAGATGGCAAGAGTCTTAAAGACAATGACGCTCTCTTCTGATCCTTCAACTGAAAAAGAGAAGATTCGTGTTCTCAAGGAATTAGTAATGTTCCCCAGGCATTCTAGCACTTGTCAAATTACATTTAACTGATGTGTACTTCCTTCACCGTCATTAGCAGCCATTTTTATTGGAGTGACCACCAATGACTTCCCACTGAACGCAAATGGTGATCCTTCTTCACCCCCCCCCCCCCCAAATGACTTTTTCTTCTTTCTATGAAATACTAGTATGTTTGTTCTGTGTCAATGTGTGAATGTGCAGTGCTGCAACCCTAATTGGTGCCACTCTTAATCTGCTACCCCTTCCTTTAGTGCTTGCAGCCAGCTCCTATTACTGTGTGGTAGCTGTTTATTTTGTTGTTGTTGAGGTCACTTTATTGAGAGTGGTTGGTGTGAGTTTCTTGTTCTCTGTGTTTTTACTTTGTGTCTATGATTTTGTGGGGCATCACATTTTCTGGTTTTTTTTTTTTTTTTTTTTTTTTTATTTTTTATATTGGTTTTGATGGTGAATGAGGGAAAAGGAAGAGGGTGACTTTTACAAAAATGGAGGATAGTTAAAAGTTTGTGTAAAACAGCCCACTCTTTTCCCTCTCCTTTTCTAATGGTCGAAGCCGTCCCCCTCTCATTTTGTAACAGCCTAACCACAAGAATGGTTTCACTTTTTGTTGCCACACTTTGAATTACCCCATTGTCTTCTTCTGATGGACCTACCTCAAAGAAAAATATAATATTTCAGGAATTCGAAGAACATAGTCCACGTCTTTCGTTCCAGATTTTTGATCTTTGTTAATGTGCGTAATACTTGTAAGGAGTACCCTACCAGGCTGTAAGACACTATGGCATATTGAGTTTTAAAATAAAACTCTGTTATTAGTCTTCTTTTATTGGTGTTTAATCATTTAATGCTTTCGCAATTTTCTGCATCCTTTAGTGCTGGCAGCATCAGAGATGCCTTGGTGTGAAAGCATATAAAGTCTTTGGAGGTTATTTACCATTCTGTGTGTTAAAATTGATACAATTTGTTCAAGGCTTGAGGAATTATCTGCTGGGACTAGTGCAGGGCAGCAATCCAATGGTGGAGCAAGTCAACAAAGCAAAGAGACAGTTGGTAACTATACTGATGCAAGTGCAAGCAGAGTAGCATCATCACTAGCAGACAAGGACAGCCACAACAATAAACAATTGTGGAGCAAACGTGCAGCAGAAGCATCAGATACAGAGCACCAATGGGATGTGCTAGAAACCATTGAGACAATACCTTATCATGAAGTCTTCATACATAGCTTTGGAGACTATGATACACGTGGCTTGTAATAATTAGGCTGTCATGTATATAATGAAAACACTATTGTATTGTTAGCATAGTTAGTAATTGATTTACTGATTTTAAGGGTTTTAGTCTTTGACGTGTATATATATAGAATAGCTTTACTGTATAGGCATCAGTTGCTTGTATCAATTCATTTTTCTGATTAAATAAAACTCTGATCTTCTATTTAGAGAGAGTGCTCCAGATTAAAAAAAAATAGAGGTCAAACATGCATATCAGTTTTTTAATAAATGTACAGTGAGAATAGGAGTTGATCTCATTATATGTTATGATATGACTCCCATCCTTTCACTTTGTTTCTTACTTCATTATTTGCTCAATTGAAGCTCTGGGTTTTTATTTCCTAAAAAAGTGGGGGCTCAATTTTTTATTTTGATATACATTTTTTAATGTCCTTCTAGAGACTTAAAAGCTAAAAAAGTTGACTTGGTTGATGTTTATTGTATGATATACCCTTTAGTGATAAGGAGAATATATATGATTGTGTGCACCTACAGATGTGAGTGCTCTGGCAGTTTTACACACACACACACACAAAAAACGTTGTGGGGGGTTTATAGTGATGAAGGCTTAGGGGGGTGGCAAAGGAGGTGGTGCGGTGAAAGTAGATTCTCCTTGTAGCAATAAGCCTGTTTCAATTCCTCATAACATTGTTTATCACCGGGTGAGAAACGGCAAAATTTGCCAAATAGTAGCTTTTTAGAAAAATATTAGCAAAAAAACATGCGGATAAAACATTTTAGTAAATTAGACTTTTTTTTTTTTTTTAAGTGGAACTCGAGCTTCCTAGACTCGAGTTCCAAATTATACACAAGGAACTCGAGTTTAGGAAACTCGAGTTCTGTTCAAATGGAACTCGAGTTTCCACTTTTTTTTTTTTTTTTGGTCCATGTCAGACTTCACCCAAGAGGAAATTGAGTTTGAATGGATTGGAACTCAAATTTGTTAAACTCGAGTTCTAAAAACAGTCGAACTTACTAAAATGTTTCATCCGCGTGCTATGTATCAAATTTTTTTCTAAAAAGCTACTATTTGGCAAATTTTGCCGGTGAGAAACCAATACTATAAAAATTAGAATAAAAGTCAAACAATTTTCTAAATAAGAGCCTGAGTAAGAATGCAGAACTCCAAGTGAAATGAGGTACCATGCAGATATTGATAAAGGAAGAGACACGCAAAGTGTGTAGCCTGTTCCAAGTATTGTTGGGGAATAGAGACCACACACGGACGAAGTGGTCTGTTTTGCTACCTAACGCAGAAACACACAGAGATCCTCAGGTGTTCATCAGCAAAGCCAGTGTTTTTCAAAGAATTATGCCACCAATGAAAACTTTAACGTGACCAAATCGAAACGTATAACGAATGAACCAGTTTGATCGGTCCAATAAATACTACCATTGATGGAGCTTTCCGAATGTCCCAACAAAAATATAGGAGGGATGCTAGGGATCCTCTTCCACAAATTGGTCTTTAGTCCAAGGACATACACAACAGGCTTATATTGGTTAAAATGAGGCCCTGGAAATATCCTAACCACCTTGTATTCATCTGCATGAGGAGTGTAACCAATTCCATTTACACTGGAAACTTTTAGGATGGGGAGGAGCCGCTAATTCCACGTGTTCCCCCAGAGAACGATTCCAAAGTATGAGGGAAACCCTCTCAACCCTCCTCATCACCCCACATAGCAAGCCATCACAGGGAGCCGAAACTCTGAAGTTAATAGCATCCTGGAGTATTGAGGGACAATCAATTTCTTCTTCTTCTACCTCTTCTTCCTCTTCTCCTTCTCCTTCTTCTTCTTCTTCTTCATAATAATGATAATCATAAGGCTTACCAAAATCTCTTTGGCGCCAAGTGTAGTCTATTTCTAAGTCCTCAATTACACATCCATCTGCATCCTTGAGTGGCTTTTCATGATGATGATAATTAAGGTGCCGTCGAAGAAACCTAGGATTGGTGATTAAGGAAAGCCACGAGTTGCAAACTCACCTGAATCAAACCAAAGATTTGGCCGGTAGAGTCATCAGTATATCCACTAGAATATCCTCTGGCAATTCTTTAAGCTATCTTCTGCCTTTTACATGGATTCAGATGTATATTATTGCCTACACAACAAAACAAAAAACCCAACCCTAGTCATGCATAATTTCTGTATTCATTCTAATTAATATAAAGGAAAAACAAAACAGAGATAAAAGAATAGTTACAAATTTGCTAATAAATTAAACTTACCTTGGGACTGTGATAATGGTTCAGAACAATCATCGCTTTCGCTTTGGCTCCTACTCGGCTTCGAGAGAGACAGCCTCATCCCCAGCCCCAGCCCCTTCTCGCACCAACGAATTATGGCAAAGGATCACAACAATCATCGCCCCTTCCACTCCTCTCTGGCTTCGCACCGTTCGTGTTGGATCGGATTTCGGCATTAAGTCTCATACGTGTTTCTTCAATGTCTCCTATCGTATCGTGGGCGTATTTATATCCCTAATTCATAGTTGTCAGTATCGTACGATACGCGATACACATCGTACGATACGTATCGTATCGTGTGTAAAAAGTTCTGTATCATATCGGTGTATCGTAAGTGCTCATAAATCATATGATACAGTGTGCATATCATATGAATCGTATCATATTATAAAATCGTATATATCGTACAATACATAAACAAATGCTTTAAAATTAGATTTTTTTAATTAAAATTTGTACTTTTATTTGAATCTAATAAATTGTTTGACTTGTTTTTATCACACAATTATTAGTTTACTTAATTTTGCCTACGAAAATAACATATTTATAAGTTTTTTTCCCCTCTCTTTTACAATTGGACTACACAATACACACTTACCTTTCACTTTAATATTTAAAATTTTTTTTTATTTTTTTTTATTTTTATCGTTATTGTTACAAGTCCAAGAAACTAAAATGCAAAATATATATATATATATATAATTATTAAAATAAAAAGAACAAGAAGTGATAGTAAATGTTAATGACGAATGACGATGAAGAAAATTTTAATAAAGAAATAAATTTGCAAAATTATAAACATGATGATAGCTAGACTTAGATGGGTTGACTAGGTAATTTGATGAATATGATGAAAATAAATTATTATTTTTGGGTCATTTGTAATATATTATCACTTTTGAATTTAAGTAATTTGAATGTGTATGTTATGAACAAATGCTAGTTTGATTTATTTAGTTAGCTTGTTAAACATTATTACATAAGTGATGAATAAATTAGTTAGCTTGTTAAACATTATTACATAAGTGATGAATAAATTAGTTATTGGTTAAATATATTCAAAATTTATAATGAATATACCATTTATATATGTATATTTATAATTTTTTATAAATTTTATTAAGTGTTTGTGTATCTTACAATACGATTCATGTTTTGACAACTATGCCCTAACTACTCATCAGTCTTCCAGTCTAGTTGGGGGTCTTTTTTTTTATTTTATTTTTATTTATTAATTTAGCGAGATACGCACCATATCAACCATATTTTATATTTCCTAAAAAAAACACCATATTTTATAGATAACTTAAAAGTCCTTGACCACTGCGCACCCTTGGTGTGATAGTCACTCCACAAATATAAGTGCTTGTAGAGTGTAACGTGTAGAGGGCAAGGACCGGGGTTCAATTCTCCAGGAGGAAGTTTTTTTTTATGCTTTGAAATCTAAACAGATATACTTGGCCAACAATTAAGTGTAAGTATGACCATATAACTCTATGCCCTCAACTATCTTCTTTTGTTTAGGTTTTTTTATTATTTTTTATTTATATATATATATATATATATACTTTATTTCTTGATTGCTTTTTAGTTTAAGCATCTTTGAATTTTTTTTTTTTTTTTTTTGGTCATGTACATATGAGTGTGTGACATTGTTTTAGGTTTTAGCTAACCTTATATTTACTGACAAATATAAATTAATTTGTTTGTTTTTTCTAATACTATTGCTTATGAAACATTGATTTTGATTTATAATGGTGAGTTTAATTTAGGCATATGCCTTTTTTTTTTCTTTCTCTTTTTTTTTTTTTTGAATTTACATATTCAAGCTATGATTTCTCAAACTTAATATATATATATATATATATAATTTTTAAAATTTTTTTATTTGACCCTACGGTTCGACCGATGACCCACTGGTTGAACCAGTGACCCAGCTCATAGACCGGGTCAACGTATAGTCCAAATTTAATAACTTCTGCAATACTCGTAAAAAATAAAAAAATCTTTAATGTTTGGAACTTTTGTAAATTTAATGTCGGGTCAATAATTACATTTAACATTTTATATATGAGACTTATGAGTTAAAAAAAATTAAATTACAGAATTGGTCCCTATTCCTTTAAGAGTAGTGGTAGGGGGGAAAAAATCTTAAAATTAAAGAACAACTCACTTGTGGCCCCCCAAGGATTTAAACAAAAAAGATTAAGCCCATTTCACTCTTAAAATCTTAAAGTTGGTTAAGAGAAAACCCAAAAACAAAATAGCATATAGCCCTTTCTTTAGGCCATAATTTATTTTACAAATTCCAAAATAAATAGTCCAAATCCCTTTTACAAATGCCATTATAGTGTGTAGACAAAAACACCGCTATAGGTCAAGTTTTTTGTAGTGATGTAAGGGAACACTATAGCGAAAAGGTAGAAGTTTGGGAATGGTAGCTCTGTACCTACAAAGAAATGTGTGATCAAATGTGCTCCACCTAGCAAAAATCAAGGCGAAAAGCCTAGAAACTCGAGGTCTAATATTCCACCACATTGCAAGATGCCAACAACAATTTTCTTGAATGCACCTATAAAAATTTATGAGTTTTATCCTGCTACAATGGAAACAATAGAAATTAACCTATTGTACATTCCGGGAATAATGGCAACCCGTTTAGGAGAAGTCTCCTTTATATTTGGAGCCGTCATACTTATTTCGGTCATGAAAGATCCAATTCCACTGTCATTTGGGTCCATTTGGCCAAAATATCGGGTATGGTTTGTAGGGGTAGACAGAAATGGTAAAAGACACTACTTGGACACCTCTCGCGGATGGGACTTCATGTCTGTTAATACAAGCTTCATTGTTGTTGCTCAAAAGCTGTAGCTTGATACTCCGTGTCTGTTAACTCAGAATTCATTTTTGGCTCGAAAGCCATAGCTCAATCTTGTAGCTTTTGAGTACATTTTAAGGTCTGTAATAATATACATTGTAGTTTTTAAGTACATTTTAAGCTCTGTAATAATGAATTTTGTTAGTTGATCGTTCAACTGAAAAAGAGAAGATTTGTGTTCTCAAGGAATTAGTGATACTACACCCTAAAAAAAAAAAAAAAAAAAAGAATTAGTGATACTAGCTGAGTTCTTGCACAATGTACGGTGCAACTCATTTTAGTTTTCTCCAATATTTCAATAAGACTTAGTTTAGCTGGTTGGCATGATAATTTCTAATAGAGAAATTCAGATTTAAATCCCTCACCCTCAACTATCAATGTATAATAAAAAAATAAAAAAAAATTCAATAACTTTCCTTGTAAAAAAAGGTAATCTTTAGTTATTTTATAAACAAAATAGAAAGACACTAAGAATAATGTAGTGATTTGATCATAGTATATATATGTGTTTTTAAATTGAAAATTGCATGATATATTGGGTCATATAAATAGGCATGTTTCATGCCTACAAAAAATGCAAATATCCTTCAAATTTTTTTTTTTTACATTCTGGATTTTGTGTTAGTAAAGTTATTTATTTTTTTCCCTTTTGGTTGGACATTGTTTCAATAGTTGCAAAGACAATAAAAATTTTAGTAAGAATATCATATTTCAATTTAATTGTTCCTCACATAAAAAATAAAAAAAAAAATCAATTGTTTCTCATATAAATCTTAGAAAAATGATACTAAAATTTAATTATGCTTAAAATAATTAATATAACAACATAAACATATTCATTCTATTAGTTATCTTTCTAATTACGTAAAATAAATAACACAATGTTAGTTCCACATACATACATACATACATACATATATATATATATATATATATCACATGTCACTTAAAGGAATCGGAAAATTTAAAGGGTTAAGATTAATTTTTAGTGAATTCACAAATGTTTTTTTTAAATTTTTTTTTATTTTAGTTTTTTTGTCAATTTTTGTCAAAGCAACTAAACATGAGGAATAATGTCATATTGTAAATCTAATATTGTTATTCCAACTAAAAATTATTTCTTAAATAAAGTTTATAAAAATAATCTTATAAATTCATTTAATATAAATAATTAATGCACAACTAGAGATAATTAGTATATACATTTACCCTGTTAGCTGATCATTTGATATAAATGCAAACTTTTTGAAGTAGAAGCCTAAATAAAAAGAACTTCAAGGAATGCGCCACTTGGCATAACTCCATACTCTCTAACATGAGGTCTGTACTTATATTTATATATATATATTGATTCCCAGGCATTATAGCACTTGTCAAATTACATTTAACTGATGTGTACTTCCTTCTCTATCATTAGCAGCCATTTTTATTGAAGTGACCACCAATGACTTCCCATTGAATGCAAATGGTAATCCTTCTTCACCCCCCCCCCCCCCCCCCCCTTCCCCCCATTAACTTTTTCTTCTTTCTATGAAATACTAGTTTGTTTGTTCTGTGTCAATTTGTGAATGTGCAGTGCTGCGACTCTAATTGGTGTATTATGTGAAAATTGTGTTATCTTTGTGTGAGATCTTGATGATATAAAAGAGAATTATGTGTATGTAGAAGGGAAATTTTCAATTTTGTATTACCCTTGTTATTTGTGCTGCCATTTTCCTTCGACCACCTTACTTTTTATTGCTGGTAATGTTAACTCCCACTCTTTGCTACCCCTTCCTTTAGTGCTTGCAGCCAGCTCCTATTACTGTGTGGTAGCTGTTTATTTTGTTGGTGTTGAGGTCACTTTTTTTAGAGTGGTTGGTGTGAGTTTCTTGTTCTCTGTGTTTTTACTTTGTGTTTAAGATTTGTGGGGCATCTTTTTGTTTGCGTTAATGAAGGATGGTGATCACATTTTCTTGTTTTATTTATTTATTGGATTTGATGGTGAATGAGGGAAAAGGAAGAGGGTGACTTTTACAAAAATGGAGGATAGTTATTGTTAGCGTGTATAATATTGTGGGCTTTAGGCCTAGTTAGATTACTTGTATAGCACACATTCTTGTACTTCACTCTTACTTATACTACACACATATTTACTTGTATTGCACACGTATACCTTCTATATAAAGGCACCAATGTATATTTTTTGATTATGAAATACAATACTATTGATTTCAATATTTCTAACATGGTATCAGAACCACTGCTATGACCTTTTTAGCAGTCTTGTCTTTATTAGTGTTTCCATTATATACGGTTTGAAATTGTTATAAAATTCATTATATAAGGTTTGACATTCATTTTCTATGAAAATAAAAACACTAAAAATGTGTTTTCATTTTTTGTATTCGAATCTAATTTTTAGAATACTGAAAATGAAAACTAAGTACAAGTTCGTAAACCAAACAAGTTTTTTTCTTAAGTTTCTTTTATTAAAAAAAACACATTTACTTTTTAGTTCTTTTTGTTTAAATTTATGCTTCAACTGTGATATTCAATTCTCAAATGAAATTAACCTTAGTTTAGTTAGGATTATTCATCAATTTCTATATTTAATATGTCAAATTAGTCTTAATTTAATTATTATTAAATAATTTTATTTGATTAATGTCTAAATATAAAAGGCCCCCGCATAGATTTTTCGTCTTAAGCTTCAAATTATGTTGGGCCGGCCCTAACTAAGATACTATGATTGTATTAAACTCAGCTTACTAAGTATATTTTTTTCCTAGTAGTCTAACTACTTTGAATCAAAACGAAAGAGATTATAAAAATAATAATAATAATAAAAAAGAAATATTAAATAGATTTATACAGACGCATAGATAGCCTATTAGGCCCAACTCAATAGCCCAACTTGCTAAAGATAAAATGAGCATAGCATATAGAGAGGATCATAAGCTAACGTTTTTTCTTTCAACATATCCTGACCGGCCCATTAACTAATCAATTGCCACAAAAGAAAAAAAAAAGAAAAAAAAAAAAGAAGAAGAAGTAATGTTGGGATAAATTTATCAAAAAGTGGTAAAACCACTGGCATCTATCATTAGCGGAAATCACTCGGTATCAAATATCAATATCACCTTATTAAAAATAATAATAATAATAATAATATCTTGGGCCAGTGCTTTACCTCTTCGTATCGTAGGCCTACCCAGCGCGACCAGTGATTAGTCTTTGATTGAAAGTTTTTAGAAAACACAGTAAGAAACCAAAAAAAAAAAAAAAAAAAAAGTCTAAACCAAACCCTAAAAGCAAAATGGCGCCCTCCAATACCCTCCAAAATTCCAAAGCCCGGGAATTAATTTTGAAACCTATTTATTCTCATCTTCTGAAGCGCACTAAGTATCTTGATAGTTTCGATTGGGAATTCCAGACTTTGTGCTCCACAACAAAATCTGAATGGCCAAATCCAAATCAACCTCAAAAAGAAGCAAGAAGCCAATACTGAAACTGAAACCCAAGAAACTAATCGCGGTGGACAGGATCAGCGATTTACCCGACTTTCTCCTCTCCCATATCCTCTCCTTTCTCACAACCAAAGACGCCGTTGTCACCAGCATTTTATCGAGCAGGTGGAAGACTCTCTGGACTCTCGTCCCAAATCTCGACTTCGACGACTACGAAGTTGGATTTCTGAGGATCTCATCTTCTTTGCCTTCGTATCCCACTTGGCAAAGACCCTCTCCTCTGCCTCTTTTCAAACGGTACCGTTTTACATTCGCGCATATCGTGTCTAGGGTCTGGTCTCTTCGTAATGCCAATCCCAATCCCCCAAAAAAGTTTCGCCTCCGCTGGCAAAACGATTGTGACCCGATTCACGTTGATACGTGGCTCCGTACCGCGATTACGCGCGGCTTCGAAGTGCTTGATCTCGACATTTATCTTCCCCTTCCTGATCATTTCATCTTGCCCTTTACTCTCTTCAATTATTGCAAAACTTTAGCTGTTTTGAAATTGGCTGGCAGCATTGTTCTCGATCCTCCATCATCTTCAGCCATGGCGTTCCCGAGTCTCAAGGTTTTGCATCTCCACTTAGTGGAATATGCAAACCCGGACTCTTTCTCCGGGCTCCTTAGTTGCTGCCCTGCCCTTCAGGATTTGTCTGTAGAAATATTGGGGAACGAAGACGATGAAAACAATTTTAAAATCATTGTGCCAACGCTGAAAAGATTACAATTTAGTATCCATATTCCGAACTACAAACTTGAGATAAACGCCCCATCTCTCGAGTACCTTTATTTCATAGGTAATATAGGCAAATACGTTTTGTTGGACAACCTGTCCAACTTAGTTGAAGCAGTTCTTGAGACCTCGGATTCGTATGTAAGTGTTCGTTGTTTAACTGAATTATTTGATGGGTTTCAAGAATATGGAAAGAGGGTATGGGCCTTCCTCAGAGCTCTCTATAATGTTAAATCCCTACATTTGGACTCATCTACCACAGAGGTAAAAACATGGTTTTCATGCTCTATTATTAAATGGCTAAGCACTTCTTGGACAAGTAGTAATATTGTTGTTGGGAGTCGGAGTTGTGATTATTATGTTGTTTTGCAGTGCCTTTGCAATGCAATTGATTTTGATGATCCTCCCATGTTTCATAAATTGGCTTACTTGAACTTTGGGTACGGTCATCATTGTCTAATGGAGAATGTGCTACCACTCTTTCTTCATCGGGCTCCTAAACTTGCGGTACTTATCTTTGATAAGGTATGTTAATTTCACATACCAGTTGCTGTAGGTTTTACTCGCTGAAAATGAGTCCAAAGGGCTCTTCTTTAGAAAGGTTTCTTAGTTATCACAAGAATATATGCATTCGTCTTCCCTCAACATTTTGCTCCTATGAAAAGTTACATTGATGAATTTGATCGAGCATATGTGAACAAGTAAACAAGGGTTATTCATATAAGGATTGCTAAATGTTAGGGACTAGGCTAGTTGAATATAAAACAAAAACATCATTACATTGATTAAATTTCCGATAATTTTTATGAATGCCTTTTCTTTCTTGCTAGCATTTAGATGTTTCAATCTTTATTATCATCTTTTTTCCCCTCCAGCTTACTTGGTCTTTCCATTTAGGCAGTGACATGGGCTTTTATTGATAGAAACTTGTGATCATATGTGTGGATTAAACCATTGCAATGAGATTTTATTGTTCTTTTCTTTTCTCATGTTGGACGCTTGGACCCCTTTTATATAATTGTTCTTTTGATTCCATTCTTGTACTTATCTTTGATAAGGAATGTTAATTTCACGTCACGATACTTTTTTTTTTACCCCCTAAATCTCCTTAAATGAACCATTCCTTTGTTGGCAGAAATGGAGCAAGTGTTGTGGTGATGAAGAGAAAGACTGTTTCAGTCTTGAGAAGATGTTCTGTGAGGATATTCCTGAATGTCTGTCATCACACCTTAGAACTTTTCATTTTCAAGGATTTCACAGGATAAAGGATGAGCTAGAACTTATTAGACGTATCCTAAAGTGCGCAGGAGTCTTAAAGACAATGTCAGTCTCTTCTTATCCTCTAACTTCAGAAGGCAAGGTTTATGTTCTCAATGAATTATTGAAGTTCCCAAGGCTTTCTAGCACTTGTCGAATTGCATTTAACTGAAGGATGTTCTTTAATTAGTCTCTCCCTTGGTTAGTCCTTTTTCCAACTGACAATTCAAAGTGAAACGTTGTTTTTTTTTTCCTTTGTATAATTAGATCCTTGATTAATCAAGTGCTATCGGTCTTTTGAATTTGAGCACACTCTATTTTGGGATTTGGAGAGAGAGATAGAAAGTAAGAGTTATTGTTGCAACTTTTCATGGATGTCACTTAATGTTTATTCTGTCTTCATTTTTGGATTTTTTTTCCCCTTAGTATTTGCTATTATTGAACTAGTATGAGACATCAACTCAACAATCAGTTGCATACTTGTCCCCACGATCAAAACGCTGCATGTACACATTTGCAAAGGGCTTGTGTGTGAGACTCTTTAAAAATTAGGAGTTGCCCGTTTATGTACTTGCAAATCTGGTCAAGTGAATCAAGAGTTTAGAGCACAATCCACAATACCATATTAGGAAACTCATTAATCAACTAGCCCTAAATTCTTATAGATGGTTTATAGAATCAATTTAGGTCTATAGAATCTGCAATTAACCTTTTATGCTATTATGTTTAATTGTTCTCTAAAATAGTAGCATGAATTTTATTTTATCTCATGCTATTTTCCTTTTTCACCTAATGCTTTTAGTTGTTGATTCCTATAGATGTCCTGCAAGATGGAAAACATCTTCATATTCATGCTAAAAAAAGGTATAGCTATCACCATTAAATCTAGGATGAGATTCCTAGTATAACTGCCAATAAGTTATAGCTCAGCTGGCAACTCTCTCTTTTATTTTCCATGTCATGTTTTGTTGTGTTTTGAGGTGGTATTAGATGTAAGAGAAATTGAGAAAATTAGTTCTTGTTGGTCCTGTTCCTGATGTGGAACAATTGGCTCTTATGCTTGGGTTTAGGGTCTCTACTCTTCTAATCACATACTTGGGGCGGCCTTTACAAACTAAATTTAATGTGACGCTTAGGAGTAGACAGTCATTTGGCTGTCATCCAAGTCATACAAATTTTCAATTGCAGCTGCATTAGAAATAAATCTCCAGGTAAATTTTCATTTGAAGCTAGCAAGCTACAATGGAGTGCATTAGAAATAAATCTCCTGCTGTGGATTAACATCGTTTAATTTGGATTCCCTCTTCAATTCCTAAGCATTCTTGTATTATCTAGCTTGCTGTGAAAATTAGATTGAGCACTACAGATAGACCTCTAAGTCGCATAGAGAGTAGGGATCATATTTTCTGTCTCATAGAGTAGGGTGTTAGGCTATGTGGAGCCTAGTTGTGTTTGATCCAGATTATGACCCAATCCAATATGAAAGTGCTACGTTTTTAATGGGAGATTTTCTTAGGCTTAATCCATGGAGCAGAGGCTTGGGGCCGACAGACTCAAGTTTTGGCCCGTTTTTAACCCATTGTGAATCCTTTGTGTGGGAGTGAAAATATTGTCGTTTTCAGATTAGGGTTTGGTGTGTTCTTTTGAGAAAGAAAAAACTGTATTGCCACAACTTGTATTTTTTCCCTGAAAACAGTAAAATCATTGAAACTCCATGGCTTTAGGCAAATTGCCGAATCATGTGAAAATCTTCATGTGATTGTTTTCTTTGGCATATATTTTTTTCTCTATTTTTGCATCTTACAAATCTAGAAATTGTGTATATTCCCTACATAGGGAGCACTAGAAATTAATAGATTGTGATTATTCTACATAAGTCACATAGAGAATAGGGATCATATTTTCTATGAATGCTATTTCGCCCAAAGAAGTTGGAGAAAGATGATGTGCATGTTTTTGGTTAAGAACCCAGAGTGTCAATAGGATGTTGTGATTGAATGGGTTACTAGAGAGTTGCAGAAAATCTCTCTCAAGGCTGTAATATGGAAACTGTGCATGGCTACTTCTGTTTATCATATTTGACTTCAAAGAAAAGCTTGGGTATACAGAGGGCATGTTAGATCTGAAAATGCCATTGACACCTCCATCAAGTGTGATGTTAAAACTTGAATTGAATTTTGCAAGAAGGTGAAGTTGTCACTGCATAACGAAGTCTTATGTGCAAATCTCTTCTAATGTTTTCTAGAACTAAAGATATATATATTTTTTTTTTTGAGTTTTGTTGTAAATTTGTGTAGTTCTTCTCTAAAATGTAATAGTGCTACTATATTTACTGGCTGTGCAGTGTAGAAGAGGGTTTGTTGTCTTCTTCTGCTGTGTGGTTTGGAGCTATTTGTGTGGTGCTCAATTGCACTAAGTTGTAGAACTTGTGTTCCTTTTTCTTTAGTAATGAATTTTGCTCTTATTCATGTAAAAAATACTGGTCGTAAGAGATATGCAAAATACTTTCGAGGGGTCAGTTCCATTATTATTGTAGTTCTGGAAGACTCTTTGGTTATAGAGATTAATAAATAAATAAAAAACCCAACTATACATAGTAAAAAAAAAAAGGCAAATTAAGGCTAGTAAACTCTATAAAATCTTCTAGGCTTATATCGCAAACAGAGAAGAAAAACCAATTAAATCCAAATGTTTTAGTTATTGCTGGATTGAAACCAGTTTCTCCAATTTTCTCATTAACCAAACAGATGTAATGCTCAGATAAGCTTCCTAAAAGAGTTATAGCTTATAGGATATTATCGATTAAAGAAAAAGGATATTAAAGATTAAAGAAAACGAGATCAATTGTAAATAATTATCTCACCAAAATAGGGGTAAGAGTTTTGCCTAGAATCATCATAGAATGATATCTAATAATTCCTAATTTTTTGAGAAAGATGTAATTCCTAATTAAAATTTTAGTTTATAATTCTTTAGAAAAAATCGTACTAATTAGCAATCTGATACATCTGATACGTCCACATTTAATAAAATCTTTTAAAAATTAAAATTGATAATTCAAGTAATACATGTGTAGGACATCTTAATAATTTGATAGAAAAAAAAAAAAAAAAAAAAAAAAGGTGAAGGAAAAGAGAAGAAGAAGAAATTTAGGTAAAAATCAAATACGAAAACACAACTTGTTAAAGTCAGTCTATCATGAATTCTTACGGAAGATATATTACCGTGAAATTCATCTTTAACCATATTTAATAAAACCCATAAGCATATAATTGTGAAAGAGAAATGATATATCTACAATATTTTCACAATATTTTTACAACAAATCTTAAGTAACAGGTTATTACTAGTTGCTATTGTTTGGGCAAAAAAGTAATCTTAGTGTTAAATTCAAATTTAAATTAATAACAATCAACCACCTATGATTTATTGTAACAATGTTGTGGATGTAGTATCTCTTAATTATGAAAATCATGCTTAACCATATTTAATCAGATCATAAGCATATAATTATATCAAAGTTAAGATTGTGCAATCTTTTCAAATGGTTTGAATTTATTAATTAAAAATCACCTGTAAACAAAGAACCAACAATAACACCAAAGAAAATAAACATAAAAAAAAATTAAAAAAAAAAAAAAAGCAAAAACGAAGGAAGAATGCATACTTGGTACCTCCATCACTCCAAAATGAACTTACATATTGGTAGAGTTTCATTTGATATAGAATTTAAATCCTATTAAATTAAGATTTCTAATCAACATGTTTTGTTGCCATCTCATGAAAAAATGGAATAAAAGAAAAGGGTAATATGAAAAAAAGAAAAAGAAAAGTGTATGAAGGTAATAAGGAAATAAAATAGACTTATATATATATATATATAGAGAGAGAGAGAGAGAGAGAGAGAGAGACTCCCATTTGATATAGAATTTAAATCCGGTTGAAGTTAGGAATTCTAATTAGCATTTATGTTGCCAATGCCATCCCATAAATAAATAAATAAATAAAAGGGTCATATTTTTGGAGCAAAGTATCTTGCTAGTTTGGAATTGGTGAAAATACTATTTTTGTTCTTACATTTTTACCTCACTCCCACTTTGGTACCTACCATTTTTTTTTTTATACCGCTTTTAGTCCCAAAAAAAAAAAAAAAAAAAAAAAAAAAAAAAAAAAAAAAAACTAACTATTCTATTTTGGTCCCTATTGTCATCTCACTAACGGAAAATAGTCTATGTGGCAAATGGAGTGCATGTTGGCACACAGAATGTTGATGCGGCTATTAAAATAATATTAAAAATGCCACATCAACAACCAATTAAAAAAAATTAATTTATCAATTTTAACAAAATAAAAAAGAAAAAACAAAATTAAAATCTAAAAAATACATCAATTTAAATCTGTCTTCATCTTCAACAGGAACACTAAAGACCACAAACCTAGATTTTAAATAAAAGAACACATGCCCAAATTTTCTAGCATTTTCTTACCCTTTCTTGTCAACCAAACACAAAAACACAAACATAAACACAAATCGATCTCCAGCAAGAACACAAACACAAACCCAATAGCAGCTCTTTCTTGTCAACCAAAAACAAAAAAAAGAAAAAAAAAAAGAAAAAAGAAAAACACATACCCAAAAATCAGCAAGAATACAAACACAAACACAAACCCATCAATCCATCTTTAGCAACAACCCAACAATCCATCTTCGACAAGATTTTCTTATTCTTTGAAACCAAACACAAAATCACAATGATCCGAAACTCAACTCAAACCAACGATCCGAAATCTCCAAACCCACCACATCCACATCCACAAGCTTTAATCCTTCACCGATCTTCAAACCAATCACAACCATCTAATCTTCTACTTTTGTTTCACCACGAGGAACCCAGGCCGAAGCTCCTTAAGCGTTAATCCTTCACTGTTGACCACCACAGCCACGAACTGCAGTGGGTCCTTTTTGGATTTGATTTATGGGTTTCAAATCCAAACACCATACAACAATGGTTGAGGGTTTAGATCAATCAAAAGAGAGAGAGAGAGATAGAGCCAAGGGTTTGTGTGAGAAGAGAGCTTGAGATAAGAAGAGACGAGATCTGAAAACCATGGCCATGAAGGTGATGATTGGGTCTTGATCTGAAGAGAGAGAGAGAGAGAGAGGGGCTTTGAATTTGGTTTTGCTTTGAATCGGGTGAGAGAGAGTGAGGCTCTTCAATATAATATTTTTTTTGTTTATTTTTTCCATTTGGGGCTGTCCAGAGCTTGAAGAACATGAATTCATGTTCTGTTTTGAGTCCTTTATATTCTTCCCAAAAAAGTGGAATTTTTTTTTTTTTTGATAATTTGTTGGGTTTTAAAATTTTTAGGTTCAAAATCTAATCAAATCTTAATTCATGTGTTTTTTTTTTTTGGTTTTTAATTCTTTTTTTTAATTTAGTTAAAATTGATAAATTACTTTTAAAATTTTTATATGCTATGTGGCAATTTTAAATGTGAAATAAAATTTATTATTATTATTTTAATTGTCACGTCAGTATTTTGTGTGCCAACATACACTCCGTTTGCCACGTAGGCTATTTTCCGTTAATAAGATGACGGTAGGAACCAAAATGGAACGGTTTTTTTTTTTATTTTAGAGACTAATAGTAATAAAAAAAGTATGAACCAAAGCGGAAAGAAGTGAAAATATAGGAACGAAAATAGTATTTCCGCCAATAGAATTTGATTGGTTAGTCCAGTCGGTCAGAGCCACGTCCAAATATACCAGAGTCTAAATTCACCTAAAAACGCCAAAAACTAGAACTAGAAGAATCAACAATGGTGGACAGGTTCAGCAATCTACCAGAGTCTCTCCTCTGTCATATCCTCTCCTTTCTCACAACCAAACATGCTGTTATCAGAAGCCTTTTGTCGAAGCGGTGGAGGAGTCACTGGACTCTGGTCCCAACTCTCGACTTTGACAGAGATGAATTTAAGGGGATATCATCTTTCCCTAAGATGTCTTCGTGGGATCGGTACAGGGGTTTTACATTTGCTCATATCGTGTCTAGAGTCTGGGCTCTTCGCAATGCCAATCACCTAAAAAAGTTGCGCCTCTGCCGATATTAGTTTGCAGTATTTTTCTAAATCCTCCTTCTCCTTCAGCTACAGGATTTCCTAGTATCAAGGTTTTGCATCTTCATTTCAAGCAGTGAAGAATGCAAACCCAGACTCTTTCTCCAAATTCCTTTGTTGCTGCCCTGTCCTCCAAGACTTGTACAGACAACACTGAAAAGATTACAATTTTGTATCCATCCTCAGCACTACAAACTTGAGATAAACGCCCCATCTCTCGAGTACTTTAATTTCGCAGGTCATCTAAGTAAAGACATTCTGTTGGAAAACCTATCCAACTTAGTTGAAGCAGTCCTTGAGATCACAGATACAGATATAGATGTAACTGATATTCGAGAATATGGAAATAGGGTTGGCTCTTCATCAGAGCACCCTATAATGTTAAATCTCTGCATTTGGACTAACGCACCACAAAGGTAAAACATGTTTGATACTTATTCTTGGACAAGTAGTAATATTGTTGTTGCGACTTATGATTATTATGTTGTCTTGTGCAGTGCCTTTGCATTGCATTTGATTCTGATCCTCCCATGTTTCATAAATTGGCTTACTTGAAATTTGGGTTTGGTCGTCATTCTCTTATGGAGCATTTGCTACCACTCTTGCTTCATCGGGCTCCTAAACTTGCGGTGCTTATCTTTGATAAGGTATGTTAAATTTCATATGAAGATACAATTTTTTTTCCCCTAAAACCTCCTTAATTGAACTGTTTCTTTGTTAGTAGGGAACGAGCTTTTCTTCGGATAATTAGACATCTTTTGGTGTATGGGAATCTTTTGAATCTTGGGAAATATTCAGTTATGAAGAAGAAAGTTTAAGTTTTCAGAAGTTGTTTTGTGAGAATATTCCTAAATGTCTGTCATCACATCTTACAACTTTTCGTTTTCAAAGATTTGTGGGGGTTAAAGGGATGAGGTGGAATTATTAGACGTATCCTAAAGTGGGCAACAGCCTTACTGACAATGTCTAATGGCGGCTCTAGGAATTTTGTTCAGAGGGCCGTTAAGAAACTTGAACCAAACAAAATTTAATAATAAAAAAAATTGAATATATTGAGTTATCGAAAAAAAAAAAAAACGCAAATATATGAAGTTTTACCATTTTTTTATGAGTTTTCATATTTTAAAATCATTACAATAGAGTTTATTATCAATTGTCATTATTTATTGTTAATGTTGGTAAGTGTGACCATTTTATTTTATTAAGTTTGTATAACATTTTTAATTTTTATGAAGTTGTCATTATCTATTTGGAGTATTATTTTTATAAAAATTATTTCAAATTAAATAACAAAACTCAACCCATTGTCACTGTATTAAATTGGCCCACATAGCCATATTCATTCATACATAAGTAATACACTAAGTATCTACATAACTAATAAAATGCTTAAACAATTACTAATTTTACTATTTTGGTTCTTGAATCACTAACTTTATAACAAAAAGTTATTATAACATGATAATAATATACACATGTAACAAACCCTCCGTATTTTCTAATTATTAAATTATATAAAGTTATATTATATTTGTAGTACACAATGCACATTCACATACATCACAATTCACACAAATAACAAAATAAAAAATAAAAATTAACATACACAATCAGTATTAGACACACACTCACGCACATATAATATAAATTCATGATAAAAAGAGACACCTAAGACTTACAAACATTCTCTTTTTACTCTTAGAGAAACCTGTGATCTATGTTGTTGTTTGATTTTGGGCTGGGCTGATATGTGATTAGGGTGTGCAAGATTAAGCTAAAGTGTACAAACTTATCTTCAAGGGTAAATTATACTAATAAAAAAAAATTATTATAGGCTAGGGTTTTTCAAAAGTAAGGTAAAACGCTTAAGCCAGGGTTTTTCAATGCTTTATGTATATAGGCTAAGAATAATGCTAGGCACAATAAATTTCACGACATTTTTCACACCTAGTTGAGTTGGCAGAATATAATTAGTAGCAACTAGGGCCTAGGGGTGTTTGCGAAATTGCTCAATACACAAGACTACACCTAAACCAACCAAAATCACTTGTAAAATGGAGTAATCACACAACATTGTAGATGGAGGTGGAAAAAACTTGCGGTTTGCTATTCTGTGTTAAGAAAATTGCAATTATATATATATATATATATATAATTTTATATTAAATATATATTATATAAACTAGGTGTTGATGATCCTTTAAATATAAAAATGAGGCTTTTCATGCCTAAAAACTTGTTGGGCTATTCTTAATCAACCCAAAAGAAAGAAAAATCAACTCAACATTTTAAAAACTAGCCCAAAATAAAGGAAAATTCAGTTTGAGCTAAGCCAAACTAGCCCAAAATAAAGGAAAAATCAGTTTTGGGACCACCACTATTATCACTTTAAGACAGATCAATTACAGACTACCACATCAATATGTTTGAAGTTTGTTTTTTTTTTTTCTTTTTTCGTGGTTTGTTTAGATAATAGAATTTGGGTATGTGGATTTGGATTTAGGTGATTAAAATTCAAGCACTTTGTTTGAATAGTTTAAAAATGGTCAAGGATTTGGATTTAACAAATACACAAAGGATTTTAAATTTTGAAATCCTTAGATTTGAATTAATTCTAGGCTCAAAAAATTTTAGAAATCCTTAAAACATAGTACTTCAATAGATTCTAAATTTTAAATTTTATAATTTCAAATTATCATAAGTATAAACCAATTTTAACAAGGAATTTTAAATTTTATAGATTTAAAATCAAAGACAAGCATTATCCAAATGCAACGTTGTGTACTTACTTTCTCTTAGGCTTGTTGCATGGTCCGTCAGATAAGAAATGGCACTGTGAAAATGATTTTCCTGTAATATAGCCGTACGGGTTAAGATTGCAAAGTTTAAAGGGCGCTTCTTTGGCTGCTCGGAATTTTATATCCTGGAGCATTGTACACCATTTTAAGAAAACATCATCAGGCACAGTCACATGCAGATATAGTGACTAATGTAGTCATATTATATTATAATTCTTGTAGAAAGTTAGCCCATATAAGTTGGATAATAGTCACCGCATGTGTTAGAGATTATGGACCAAGATGTTCAAGCTCACTATAGGCTGTTTGCCTGTTTCTCACCACCCCAAAAAAAAAATATAAAAAACCAAAAACCCTCACTATAGGCCCATAAGCCCTTGACCCATATTCGATCGAATCCTACATTTAATGCAAGCTACATTGAGTTTGGACTAATATAACAGTATGAAATACCAGAACCCCAAAAAAAAAATGAAAAAGACAAATTGAGAAAACAAATATATATTTTTGTTTGTTGGTAATTAGGGCATATGATAAAAGGAAAAGGGGGCCAAGGCCACACAGAACAATAGTAGAGTAGACCAGACAAGTTCAAAGTTAAAAAATGAGATACATCATGATGAGAACTGAAGGCAAAAAAAAAAAAAAAAAAAAAAAGGACAAATTGACTGCTGCTCTCTTGTATTCCCTTTGTGAACACTTTAGTTTCAATTTGGTGAGTTGTTCTCCAATTTATAATGTTTTCAAACTTGAGAATGTAAGATTTTTTTTTACTTAACGTGTACAACATATACATCATTATTTTGAGAGATAATTTCAACCTATTACATTCGCTCGTGATAATTAACACCAATTAGTTTTTGGCATAGACAATGATCGAACTCCAAATTTTTTATTCGACCACATTCTTTAGTTAAGTTGGACATCAATATTTTGTGTTTGAAGAAACCAAATTGGTTGGAATACAATAAAGGTTGAGAGATGGGTGGGATAACCCAATTATTGGTTCTTGATTAATTATTTGGCAGTTAGCACACCTTATTTCTTGTGTATGGGGTCTGTTATTACCATATGGACTAAGTTACAGCTCTCTATATATGGGTTAGGGTTTCATATAACAGCTTGCTAATGTTAGGTTGATTCATGATAGATCACTGCATGAGTCTCATATTTGGAGTCTTTGGACTAGACAAGAGGATGTGGTATATAATGCATTCGATGCATAGTATATTTTTCTAGACTAGAGGAAGGGCAGAAGACTACTCTGCAAAACAAAACGGTTTTCTTGCGGCTATGGACAATGTATGTGTTGTGTACTTGTGCATAGTTATAATCATGAATAAGTCCTCGTGGTTGTATAGTTTGTGGTATTAAATGTTACTACTACAAGTTTAGTCTAATAAATAGAGTACTGTCATTTTAATATAATGCTATGGACAATTTTTTCACAACAAATTTCACAATTGCAAAAAAATTATGAATGATGGATACAGGCATAGACCCACTTGTTTTCTACTGCTCACACTCAACAATTCCAATAACTGTGATATAAGTTGTGAAAAAAGTAGTGTTGGTTTAAATATACAGCAATCGGGTACATGGATATATCAGGATTTTTAACAATGTGTGTGCAGACAGAATGTGTAGTAATACTGTAAAATGTGATTAAACACAACCACCAGCAACATGCAAAAAAAGTTGAAGCATCCACCTGAATATCATGACAGAGCTAATGAGCTCTACACTGTTAGAGTACCCTACAAAAAGTCAACTTTGCAATAAAGCAGAAGAATAGGCCACTTTTCTTTCTTTTTTTTTTTTTTTTTTGAGAAACAATAGGCCACTTTTCAAATATTTAGATTTTCACTAGCTTGTAGCTATTCTTATTTATATCAGGCCTGACCAAGTCACAAGAAACTTCACAGGCAATTGACACATTCAGCTCTAATATAACAGTCCCAGATCAAATTCGGTGAAACAAGGCATTCAGACGGGGGTTGTCTAAACTAATTGTTAGAGAAAGATAATAACTGTTGTACTGGCTGGTCAGGTACTTCAGGAAGAAAATTTTTTGGCACTCAATACATAACTTTTAAATTTTAATAGAAGCTTTTGCAATTTATATACTTTGCTTTTTGCTGCTACAATTCCTATTTGGCAGGCTTGTTCTCAAACTAGTTATTAGCTCTTGCTGCTTTTAGCTCAGCAACTGCTCTCTCAAGCCTGCTTATCCGAGCCTCAAGCTCCAACCCCGGCATCTCAGTTTTGCAATAGCTACTGCTTTTCCCATCATTTTCTTTGACATGCACCACAATGTGTGTTGGATGCTCCACTTCTCTCACAGTTACTGTCAGAATTTTCTCCGCTTCACCCATTAAACCTTCACTCTGGATGTCCTTTGCCTCTGGTATCATCAGCAAGTCCATTTTAGGAGCTCCATCATCAGCTGTTGAGTGTGACATTTTTTGAGATACAGAGACTGGCAAAGGCTTAACATCAATAGCCAGTCTTTTCTCACTCAAAGTTCCCAGGAGTTTAGTTTCCTTGACAGTGTCCATTTTAAAACATTGTACAAAAGAACTAGGTGGAACAAAGACATTGTAATTTTCCATCTTTCCATAATAAACTCGGGGAATTCTTCTTGAATCTCTAGGCCGGGTAACAAAATTCTTAATTGCATCTTTCTGAGCAGACATTGATTGCTTCCACCACTCAAAGTATCTCATGGTAACATCTGCCTCAAAAAGGCGTGGTGGTATGTACAATTTTGAATCACCAATTGATCTATTGTAATGGCTCCAAGCAATACCCTGGCTCATATTGTATCGAGCAACATGACCTGGAAGATCTTGATCAATTCCAAATTGCATTGCAACTCGGTGCGGGAGGTACTGTTGAATGCAGTTTAGTCCAAGAAGCTCACAGACTCTTAAGCATAGGGCAAACGACTCCAACTCTTTGTCCAAAGCAGCATCAACTGACACCCACTGTTCTTTTTCTTCATAGAACTTAGGATACAACCAATTATGATTTGCTGCTATAGCATAAGGGCGCCACTGAAAACTTTCTCCAGCAGTGTCTATAGCCAACCTCAGATTCTCAATACTCACTTTTTTCAGTTTGGACCAGCGAGCAGGCCTTGGCTCACATTGTGAGATGGATATGGGACTTGGCCGTAGTGCTGGGAATCTCTCCCAAGCCCAAAGCTGGACTAATTGAAAAGGTGCAGAAAGATTAAGCACCTCTTCAGTATCCAATTTTGTTGAGGCAACTAATTTCTCTTTCAGCAAACCCAAATCAGTATAAATACTGGAGAGGACTGCTGGTGCAAGCGCAATTCGAGTTCCTCTAGCCAGGAGTATTGCAATTGGAAAATTTTGCCTTTCAATGCGATACTCACACAATGGGAAGACAAACTTAGACAACCAAAATGAGAGGAATGCTTCATGCTCAAATTTGCTACCACTCCCCATGAAATGTTCCAACCATTTATGCTGACTGGCTGTGAAGCTAAGACTTACTCTTCTGTTTGCTTCAAGCAAAATCTCATGAATTTCTTCCATTTCTTTGGTAACAAGAGGGCTTAAGACACAGTCACCCAAAACAGAGTAGCCCCCTAAAGCCATCATATCTTCCAAAGTAACAGTGGCTTCTCCCCAAGAGAAGATGAATGTGTTAGTCTGAGGACACCATTTTTCAGCAAGACCAAGAATCAAATCTTGGTGTCTACATATTGAATATTTGGAGCACATTATTGCTTCATATATTCCACTTTCCTTCCATATGGATTGGTACTTAGAATGCAAGCTTGCAACCCACATTTTCCAATTCTCATCCATACGACGCCAACCTTTGAAATGAACCTTCAGAGGCAAATTTTCAAGCTCAGAAATGGTGGGTTCCACAGAGAGAAAGGGTGGAGGAAGTTCATCAATGGAAGACACAGAGGGTTTAAGAAAATGGGCTATTCTCAGAGTTGGGTTGCCACCAGTTGGTGACACCATGAGCTCCTCTCTCTCCTCAAAGATGGCATATATAGGTTCAACCATTCTTGGGGTTTCAAGGTTTTTCACAAAGGACGAAATTGAAGGAAAAATGATAGAAAATAAAGGAATGTACCATCACTCTTCAAAGTTAAGGATTGGGGTTTATAAGGGAGAGAATATAAATTATGAAAGTTGGTAGACATATTCTATATTACTTTTTTTTTTATATGAAATATTCTACATTACTAAGGAGAATAACAAAAAGGAAAGAGCTTATCACCACTTGATGGTCAAGAACTGCGAGGGACTCTTATGGAAGATGATGGATGGTTAACACTTACCAGCTCATATTATCAAACGTTGTCCTCTGCTTGGTTCTTGAGAAAAAAAGAAAAAGAAAATCAAAGGGCAATCCTTTCAATCTCTTTCCTGAGAGTCCCTAGCCTCTGCCGCGAGCTAATGGTTTCTAAGAGTTGATGGTTATATTTTACTAGTCTGGTTCTTGGGAAATGAGAGAAAGGAAAGAGCTTTACCTTCATTAATGAATAACAAAAACTCTGAGAAGGGATTCTATGGAAGACAAAGGCTTATATGAGCTTCATTTCTCATAAAAGTGCATTCTCCGTTTGGTTCTCGGGAAAGAAGGAACAAATGGGAAAAACCTTAAAACCTTGGAGGATTTTTCCTAAAATACAACACTAGAATCTATATAATAGGAGTATTTAAATGTCAAATCACAGCATTTAATGTTGTAATTACTTTAAATGAAAATTGAGTTTCAAATCTCTTATTTAACTAATGACTCTGCTAGTGGAGTTAATTGAAATTCACAATATTAAGTTACAGTATTGGTCACATCACTATTTTTTTATTAATTTGTTCCTTAAGTTATATATATATATATATAATATTAAATATATTACACCATCCAAGATATTATTTGAAAAAAAAAAAAACGTTCAAATGAATGTGTAAAGTGATTTGGTTAATATATTTAATATTATCAAAAATTAGAAAACAAATAAAAAAAAAATAGTAATGTGGCCAATGATTCAATTCATTTAAGTCCATTCAGTCCAATTTAGTTCATTTCAATATACTTACTTAAAAATAAGAAAAAACAAGTTTGAGTTGAGATTACCTACTCTTAATCTTAATTTATTAACAAAAGATAGATAACAAAAAAAATAATAATATTATTTTTAATTGTTTAATTTAATAGTTTGTGGTACTATTATTTTTTTATGTTTTTTTTTCTCCCTTAGCTAGTATTCTAGTTTTCTAAGTGAATTACACCATTTTAGTGTTGTAATACGATATCATTTGAATTTGAAAACCAAAATAACTTACACATAACTATGGTTCTCTTAAACTTTTAAATGATTGACCTATGCACATGAAAGTTTCTTTTTTCTTTTTCTTTTTCTTTTTTTTTTTTTTTTTTTCTATTGACACGTGAAGCTCAGCTTGCAATGTGTGTTATTCAACATACCATGATAGAAATTGCTTTATAAATAAATTTATTATCCTTTTCATTCACTAATAAGAATTATCATATATATTTTCATACAAGCACTCAAAATAGTTAATATGACAAAACAAGGCTAAATGAAGCAAGTTCTTGATATTGATGTTTCTGTTGTGTGTTTGGAAGAAGTTCCAAACTCTTTATTGAACAAAAAAAAAAAAAAAAAATTCAACACAAAAATTGTAATTGTTTCATGCATTACGTGGTTTAGAGACTAGTAACCCCTAAATCCTAAATCCTATCACTGATAAATATTTTATTAGTTGTGTTAGTTTGTAAGTTTGTTATAATAATATATATAAAAAATACTTGTTATAAACCAAATTTTTTTTATATAATAGGGGCATAAAAGTTGTTATAAACCAAATTTTTTTTATATAATAGGGGCATAAAAGTAAATTTATACGAACGACATTTAATGTCCTCTCATTTTTCTTCTCAACCAAGCAAAAGAGTTTTCCATCCCTCCACTTTTTAATTCCCACCATTTTCCATCCCCCAACCAAATGAAACCTAAAACCCAAAGGAAAGTAAACCCTTATATGTGTAAACCCTAAATCCTAAGTCCTTGTACCTAGGGCCGCTCCATACTAAAGTCATGGTGGTCACATGACCTCTCTGACTTGCAAAAAATTGTATGTGTATATATATATATATATACTTGCAAAAAAAAATTATATACTAAATTAATCTATTTTGACCACCTAATAAAAATGTTAAACACCTTGTCTTGAGAATAAATTAAAAAAATTTTGAGTTCAGCAAAATAAGACTAAGGCTACATTCACAACACTTTTACAATAATTTTGCAATAAATCCTACATGGTAAATTATTACTAATTCTAATTTGAGCCCAATACTGACATCACTTTTTACCCCACCGATAATAGATTGTCGCATAAAACTTGTTATGAAAGTGTTGTAAACGTAACATTACTTCAAAAATAATTTTGGCCCCTCAAACATAGTCCTTAACCCCTTAAACACAAAATATATGGGCTTAAATAACAACAATAAAAATTAGCCCAAATGACAACAAAAATAACTCAAACAAAAACAAGACTATATCAAACAATAATAAGTGAAAAAAATTATTCAACAATAAGCCTATTAAAAAACCAAAAAAAAAAAAAAAAAAATCCTTATCATTCAAATTTGTAACTCATTCAACCCATTACATAAAAATAATCTCTAATTTCATATTTCCTTTAAAAAATGTACAAAAAGAAATATTGTGGTCATGAGTTCTCCTTGGGGTTATCGATAGTTACTCTTTGGTTTTGCAGTTACAATAATTTTGCTCTCTTTAGCGACTTGGCTTGTAGTTGTAGCAACTACCATCTCTCTCTCTCTCTCTCTCTCTCTCTTTATTACTCTCATTTCAATATTCTCAATTTATCTTTGTCTCTTTGTTAGTAGAAAGAAATTGTATCATGTATTTGCAATTTTTTTTTTTTTTTTTTTGGTGTGATGATGATATATTCAAGTTATCTTATTATTAGATATTGTATAGATTAAGTTTCTTAGTGACCACCCTAAAAACAATTTGCAGAGCCGCCACTTCTTGTACCTAACAAATAGTAAACCTTAAATCCTAAACCTTATAGACTATAGGTAATAATACACCAGTTTGGTCTTCAGCAATTGGTACCTCCCAACTGCGATACTAGCAATCGATTATTTGATATTAACCTGCGAGACAAGATACACAAAAATTGGCAACTACATTGATTCAGTAACTTGAAAATTCCAGGGCAAAAACCTTAATCCCTTAACTCCTTGAACAAATTTAAAAGATTTTCGAAAAGGGTTAAACTTGTTGCATATTCGTTATTTTATACCATTTTATACACATGAAAAAGTAACTAAATTCGTGACTTCACTTGAACTTGAAAATCATACAAATTTCAGTTGTTTTTTGGGCGTATAAGATTGTGTAAAATAACATTTATGTAATAAACACTTCTCCTCTCAAAATTACTTTTAATTAACGCAAGAACAAGAAGAGTGCAAAAGACATCCGCATGAAGAGGCTACAGCACTAGAAAGAAATGAAGATAAATCATGACCATGTGTGCACAAAGAATGTATGGTAATACAGTATTACCACTCACAGCAGTTGAGGCATATTGCTATATTGCTAAAATTTAGCTCCACAAACACAAAAATCTTGCTACAGCAGTGGAGCTAAATTTAAAAATTTTAGCTCCATTGCTACAGTATTTATAGATAGATGTGCACTGTTCATGAGAGTTAAAAAAATATATATTATTTTATTAATGTTAAATATTAGCATTGATACGCCATGTTGAATATGCTAGTATGGATGCAGAAGCGAAAGTATAAAGTATAGAACACAATAACACACGAGGGTTACATGGTTCAGCCTAACAGCCTACATCCATGAAGGAAACCCTAAAAGGCTACATCAATAATATATTATAGTGTAGTACAAATCCTGTGTTACAATGAATCATAACATGTATATATATAGTAGACTAAACCCTAGATTAATAGACTTCTAGTACAAGTAGGAGACTTGGCTTGCACACAAAGTAGAATCAGGCTTGGGCTTATGCTAATGGGCTAATATATCTCTAACACCCCCTCTCAAACTCAAGATAGAAGCTTTATAAAATTTTGAGATTTGATAAGGTTGAGAAGATCCCTTGAATGAAATTTGGCTCTGTGACGGTAGTTTGAGGAAGGCAATGGTCTTGCAATGTTGATGCGACTTCTAACAGTGGCATGATTATACCAGAAAGTTTTGACAACAGTAGTAGGAAGCCGAAGAAGATGAACGTAACGAAAAAACACTAAGGAAGATAAAAATTGCTCTAAAATATACTGTAAGGACAGAAAACCATGGCCACAAGAAGGTGGCTCTGATACCATGTTAAATATTAGCATTGATACACCATGTTGAATATGCTAGTATGGATGCGGAAGCGAAAGCATAAAGTATAGAACACAATAACACACGAGGGTTACATGGTTCAGCCTAACGGCTTACATCCATGGAGGAAACCCTAAAGGGCTACATCAATAATATATTATAATGTAGTACAAATCCTGTGTTACAATGAATCATAACATGTATATATACATAGTAGACTAAACCCTAGACTAATAGACTTTTAGTATAAGTAGGAGACTTGGCTTGCACACAAAGTAGAATCAGGCTTGGGCTTATGCTAATGGGCTAATATATCTCTAACAATTGAATTTCTCTCTCCTCTTCCATTAAAAAAACATTTTCTCTTTCTTTCTTTTTCTCTCTCTCTCTCTCTCCAACTTCTCTTCTTTCTTCCTCTTTCCTTCTCATTTTTTTTTCTCTCCTTCATCTACTCTCTGCTTCGCCGATCTTCATGTCGATCTTCATTGAGCTTCTCTGGCTTCTCTCTCTCTCGTGCCTCTCTGAGTAAATCGTTGCCGTCTTCCATCATGCCGCCGCTAGATGGATCGTTGTCGCACCGAGGATCGCCATCATGTCGCTGGATGGATTGCCGTCTTGTCGCTGATGGGTCACCGTCATGTCCTGATGGATCACGTCGTGCCACTAGATGGATTGTCGCCGTGTCGCTGGGTAGATCGCCGCCGTGCCTCCCCTCTTTGGGTGGATCGTGGTCGTGGGTTGCTAGATTTTGTGGTGGGTTTGGGTGTGGATGAGTTTGCAGTTGGCTTGTGTTGGCTTTTGACAGTTTGGATTGGTAATTAGTGGCGGTGTGCTTATTGGTGAAAAACATGGGTTTTGTGGGTTTGTGGTGGTGGATTGTTGTTGGTGGCAGATCAATGGTAGGTTTTGCCATGGATTGGTTGTGAGTTGGTGGCTGGGTTGGCTTGACATAGCAGTGAGTGGTGGTGATGGTGGTGGTGCCGTGAGGGTTTGTGGGTTGAAGAGAGGGAAGAGAGGGAGAAGACAGAGATAAAGATGAATAGTGTGGGTTTGTGGGTTTTTGTTTTGTTCTTCTTCACTGGTTTGGCTATGTTGATTTTTCTGGGTTTTTGTTTTGTTCTTCACTGGTTTTGATGGGCACGGTGGGGTTGTGGTTGTGGTTGTGCAATGATTTTTATGGGTTTGGTGGTGGTTGTGGTGGTGTGTTGGTAGTTGAATGAAATATTATTTTATTATAATGTTTATATTATTTTATTGTGTTAAAATGTAAAATAACTCCACTGTTGTAGGGTGTGAAAAAGTAAAATAGATAAAATGACTTTTTGTGTAGCTAAAAGGCTAAAAATTTAGATCTACTGCTGTGGATGCTCAATATTGTAAATGTCATTAAACAATAACCACCAGCACACATGCAAAAAAAACTGACGCTTCCACCTGCAGTATCATGACAGAGCAGATGAGATCTAAACACTATACTAGATTACCTACAAAAACATGTCAACTTTGCAGACAAGTAAGAGATTTGAAATATTTGGATTTTCACTAGCTTGTAGCAATACTTATTTATATAAAAAGACCAAGTCACAACAAACTTCACAGGCAATTTACACTTTCAGCTCTAATATAACAGTCCTAAGACTAATTTGGTGAATCAAAGCATTCAGATGGGGTCTAAACTATTTGTTAGAGAAAAATAATAAGTATTGTACTACCTGATCAGTTACTTCAGGAAGAAAATTTGTGGGCACTCAATTCATTACTTTTAAAATAGAAGCTTTTGCAATTTATTTACATTGGGTTCATGGTTTGCTTTTTGCGGCTATGGTTCCTATTTGGTAGGCTTGTACTCAAACTTGTTAAATGCTCTTGCTGCTTTTAGCTCAGCAACTACTCTCTCAAGCCTGCTTATCCGAGCCTCAAGCTCCAATCCTGGAATCTCAGTTTTGCAACTGCTACTGCTTTCCTCATTATTGTCTTTGACATGCACTGCAATGTTGGTTGAATGTCCCACTTCTGTCACAGTTGCATCTGCCAGATTTTTCTTTGCTTCACCCATTGAACCTTCACCCTGGATGTTCTTTGCCTCTGGTTTCATCAGCAAGTCCTTTTTAGGAGCTCCATCATCTGGTGTCGAGTGTGACATTTTTTGAGATAAAGAGACTAGTAAAGGCTTATTATCAATAACCAGTCTTTTCTCACTAAAAGTTCCCAGGAGTTTAGTTTCCTTGACAGTGTCCACTTTAAAACTTTCTACAGAAGAACTAGGTGGAACAAAGACATTGTAATTTTCCATCTTTCCATAATAAACTCGGGGAATCCTTCTTGAATCTCTAGGCCGGGTAACAAAATTCTTAATTGCATCTTTCTGAGCAGACAATGATTGCTTCCACCACTCAAAGTATCCCTTGGTAACATCTGCCTCAAAAAGCCGTGGTGGTACATACAATTTTGCATCTCCAATTGACCTATTGTAATGGCTCCAAACAATATCCGGGCTCATATTGTATCGAGCAACAGGACCTGGAAGATCTTGATCAATTCCAAATTGCATTGCAACTCAGTGTGGGAGGTACTGTTGAATGTAGTGTAGTCCAAGAAGCTCACAGACTCTTAAGCATAGAGCAAACGACGCCAACTCTTTGTCCAAAGCAGCATCAACTGACACCCACTGTTCTTTTTCTCCATAGAACTTAGGAAACAACCAATTATGATTCGCTGCTATAGCATAAGGGCGCCACTGAAAACTTTCTCCAGCAGAGTCTATAGCCAACCTCACATTCTCAATACTCACTTTTTTCAGTTTGGACCAGCGGGCAGGCCTTGGCTCACATTGTGTGATGGATATGGGATTTGGCCGTAATGCTGGGAATCTCTCCCAAGCTCAAAGCTGGACCAATTGAAAAGGTGCAGAGAGATTAAGCACCTCTTCAATATTCAATTTTGTTGAGGCAATTAATTTCTCTTTCAGCAAACATAAATCTGTATAAATACTGGAGAGGACTGCCGGTGCAAGCGCAATTCTTCCTCTAGCTAAATGTATTGCAATTGGAAAATTTTTCTTTTCAATGCGATAAAGAGGCATTGGGAAGACAAACTTACACAACCAATATGAAAGGAATGCTTCATGCTCAAATTTGCTCCCACTCCCCATAAAATGTTCCAACCAGGCATGCAAACCAACGTAGGCGATACTATTAGTTTTTGCAACTGTTGTGTATCCTTCAAGCAAGATTTCATGAATTTCTTTCATCTCTTTCGTAATAAGAGGGCTTAAAACAGAGTTACCCAAAACAGAGTAGCCCCCTAAAGCCATCATATCTTCCAAAGTAACAGTGGCTTCTCCCCAAGAGAAGATGAATGTGTTGGTCTTAGGACACCATTTTTCGGCAAGACCAAGAATTAAATCTTGGTGTTTACATATTGAATATTTGGAGCATATAATTGCTTCATATATTCCACTTTCCTTCCATATGGATTGGTACTTGGAATGCAGGCTTGCAACCCACATTTTCCACCTCTCATTTGGACGTTGCCAACCTCTGAAACAAACCTTCAGTGGCAAATTTTCAAGCTCAGAAATGGTGGGTTCAGCAGAGAGAAAAGGTGAAGGAAGGCCTTCAGTGGAAGTCACAAAGGGTTTAAGAAAATGGGCTATTCTGAGAGTTGGGTTGCCACCAGTTGGTGACACCATGAGCTCCTCTCTCTCCTCAAAAATGGCATCTATTGGTTCAACCATTCTTGGAGTTTCAAGGTTTCTCACAAAGGACTAAATTGAAGACAATATTTTGGCGGGTACTACATACAATATTTATATATTACTTTCACTGCTGCTAAAATAAAGAATGATGGTTGACATATTCTATATATCACTTAAAACCTGACCCAAGCTTGGTTCTTAGGAAAATAATAGAAAGGAAAGGGCTTTACCACCACTTTGATGATCAAGAACTTTGAGGGATTCTTATGGAAGATGATCGGTGGCTACCCGACACCAGCTCATATTATCATTTTTCTTCATTCTTCAATACTTATCCTCTGCTTGGTTCCTGAGAAAAAAATAAATAAATAAAGGACAATCCTTTCAATATCTTTCCTGGAAGTCCTTAGCCTCTGCCGTGAGCTAATGGTTGCTAAGAGTTGGTGGGTATATTATACTTGTTTGGTTCTTCGGAAAATGAGAGAAAGGAAAGAGCTTTACCTTCATCAATGAAGAACAAAAACTTTTAGAAGGGATTCTATGGAAGATAAAGGCTAGTGGGTACTTCTTCATGGTTCATACATGAGTTTCTTTTCTCATAAAAGTGTATTCTCTGTTTGGTTCAAGGGAAAGAAAGAACAAAAGTAAGGGAAAATCCTTAAACCTTGGGAGGGTTTTTCAATGTTTTCAGTATATAGCATCGAGCTATAGCATGAACAAGAACATGGCATGGTCGGTTACATGGGAAATGGCACTGTGAAAAATGTTTTTTCTGTAGTACAATTGTATATGCAGAGGAATGAAGATTATAAAGGCTAATGTTATAGATACAATTATTTTCACAAAGCTTTTCATAACAATTGTATATGCAAGTTGTTACTTTTTTGTTGCGGAATAAAAGGGGTTTGTTTAGCTGCTCCGAATTTTATGTTTTTTCTTTCTTTCTTTCTTTTTTTAGAATGGAATTTTATATTCAAGAGAATTGTACACCAGTTTAAGAAATCATCATCAGTCACATATAGATATGGCGCTAAAACCCTAGGTTTGGTAGAATACGTGCCTACTCCCTGAGTGAGGCTTCTGTTTCTGTTCTTTGGTTCCCTGACCGGCGCAGCAGCGAGTTTTCTATTCAGGTGGTTTCGGATGGAGAATCTGTCTGTTCTTTGGGAGTCCTTTTCGCTAACAGAGTCTGAAGGTAGGAAGTTCCAGGCAAGGTTTTCAGACTCGGACCGTTCATTGAACCGTAAAGAGAAGAGGTCCAAGGTTTTTGAGGTCGAACCGAGGTTGAACCGGGGTCGAATCGTGATGATGTCATAATTAATTTAATAATTATTTAAAATATAAATAAATATATTAAATTAATAAAAGTAGAAAAATGAACTAAAATAGTCCAAATAAATATAAAAATCTATTTTTCAAATGTCTTTTTTATATCATAACTTTTATAAAAGCAAATAAGAAATATTAAATATTAAGCAAACCTAAATCAATTTTTGTTAATGCTCAATATTTTACTCTTTTAAATTTTTTTTATGAGAGCTTATGTCTAAATTATCTTAAATCATGTTCAAGCCCATTTAACTACCCAGTAAATTGTTTTATGCTGAAGCCCATTTAAATATTCAATCATTTATGAAAATTTTAAACATAAAAAATAAATAAAAGCTAGAAGTGTGACCGTACAAAGCATTAAAAAATTGATAAAATAAAGAACAAAAGCCCAATAAAATTTTTAAAGAAGTGAATGACACATTGACACTTGACGGCATACATTTATTTAAATTTTAAAAATAAAAAATAAACAACATCCAAAGAGGGACCAGACAAACCATTAAAAAATTGATTAAACTCAATAAAGTTTAAAAAAGAGTGGTTGACAGCCTGTTCTTAGTGTGTGACAGAAAGCAAGTTGACTCATCTTCACAGTAGGCTAGAAGATTCTAGAGTGCGAAGGAAAATGCAGAAACAACAAACAAAAACAACGCAGAGAAAGATAAAATGCAGAAACGGCAGTCGGAAAAAATGAAGAGAGAGAAGGGGCGAGCGAGACTGAGAAGAAGAATAAGAAGAAATGTTGGTGCGATCTCAAGGTCTGAGTTTGAAGCTTCAACAATGGCTAACCGGTAAGTACAAAAAAAAAACAAAACTTTGAATCAACTGAACCTGCGAAACCGTGATAACCGTTCACGGTTTTTAAACCCGGGGGGTTCAACCGCAGTTTGCACGGTTCACGGAGTTTTTCTTATATGCCGGTTTTTGAGGCTAAAAGAACCGTTTTGGTGGACGGTTTCCGGTTAACCCGGTCGGACCGTACGGTCCGGTCCGGGTTTCATAACCATGGTTCCAAGTAGAGGATGATGGGCTTGAAGGGAAGTTTCTCCTTGCGGCACGGTTTTTTACTGGTAGAGTGTTGAATATTGAGGCCATCGCTCGCACCTTCAAGATACTATGGCATTCTATGAAGGGATTTGAAGTACGTGATATGGGTGATCATCGTGTCCTGTTTATTTTCTCTGAGCAGAGTGATGTTAACAGAGTGATTGCGGGAGAACCATGGTCGTTTGACAAGAGTTTGGTTGCTTTGAAGAGGATTGGACATCAAACAGAGATGAAGGGACTGATTTTTGATAGTGTATCTTTCTAGATACAGGTACATGATCTCCCTCTCGGTAGTTTGAAGATGCGAGTGGCACAAGACATCGTTTCATTAGCAGGGGAAGTTGTAACCATGGGAGCGGCGGAGGAGGACTATGAAAGCAGCCACTTTGTGCGAGTTCGTGTGCGGATTGATATTACAAAGCCTTTGTGCAGAGGGAGAAAGATAGGGTTGAACAATGGAGAGGAAGGTTGGGTGAGCTTCAAGTATGAGCGTTTGCCGAATTTATGTTATTGGTGTGGCCGGCTTACTCACCATGATAAGGAATGCTCAATATGGCTATCAAGGAAGGGTTCTTTGAAGGGTAGTGATCAACAATATGGTTCGTGGTTGAGAGCGAGCACTCCGAACCTGGCTAAGAAAACTGTGATTCGGGTTGCTGGGTATGAAGAGGTGTTACATGGTGATGATGGGCCTGATTTACATTCGAAGCAGAGTGAGGGTAAGATGTGGAAGCTTTGAACTCCATGCAAAGCAAGGGGATTAGAAAGCATCATTGTGGAGATAACGTGGAGGGTGGGAGTGTAAACTCTGATACGGTGCATGGTCAGGGGGATGTACCAATAGTTACGAATGGGGATGGAAGTCCTGCTATGAGTACTTCGAACAAATGCATGGATCAAGGCCACATTGGGGGCTCCTCTAGTCAGAATTTTCAAGATCAGTTAGATGAAATTGATGCCGAGTTAGAAAGATTTAATGGTGGGAAGGAACTTGGGCAACAGAATCAGGTTTGTAGGGGCAATGGAGTGGGGGTTCGGGTAGAGAAGTCAATAAGGGGGGTGACAAATTATGCTCTTCAATTTGATGTTGGCAGTACACCTTCAATATTTCCAGGAGAGTTGTGTTCTTTGAAGCGACCAAGGGAGGTGTCTACTGAAGAATTGGGTTTTGCAAATGATAGTAGAAAGAAACAAGCATTAGTAATTACAACTCAATCGGTGGAGGCTGAGGTTCAGCCCCGCCGACAGCCATGAAAATCTTAGCTTGGAACTGCAAGGGGCTTGGGAACCGGCGTGCAGTTCAAGAGCTTGTCGACATTGTGCAAGCACAAGATCCCATGATTGTGTTTCTCTCTGAAACATGGTCATCTAAGGAGCATATGAAATGGGTAAGAGATCGGATTTTGTTTGATGGGTGTTTTACAGTTTCAAATGATGAGAGGGGGGGAGGTTTAGCTCTTTTATGGAAAGCAGGGGTGGATGTGTGGGTGGATAGTTTTTCTAAGTACCATATTGATTCTATTGTGCATGGGGGTTCGGAGATTGCATGGAGGTTGATTGGGTTTTATGGGGAGCCCGATACTGGTCGTCGGAATGAGGGATGGAATATGCTTCGAATGCTTAGCTCTAAACCAAAGATGCCATGGTGTGTTTTGGGTGATTTTAATGAGGTGCTTGAGGTGCAAGAAAAGAGAGGAGGGGTTCCTCGGGCTCATTATTTGATGCAAAATTTTCGGGATGTGTTGGACCATTGCGGGTTTGTTGATTTGGGGTTTTCTGGACCAGATTTCACTTGGCATGGTAGGCGAAGGGGGGAGTGGATTTGGGAAAGATTAGATAGGGGTATTGCTAATTATGAGTGGTTGACTCACTTTCCTACAGGAAGGGTGATGCATTTGAATTGCTTTACTTCCGATCATAGGCCACTACTTCTATCTTTGGATGGGCATAGAGAGTACCAAAAGTGGCGTAGAAAACCTTTCCGGTTTGAAGCAATGTGGACTTCTAATCCTGAGTGTAAGGAGGTGGTAGCAAGGGCTTGGGATTGTGCCCCTAATGGTTCTCCTATGTTCGTGGCAGCCACTAAGATTAAGAGATGTAAGACACGGTTAAAGTCCTGGAGTCGGGTTCATTTTGGCAATGTGAAGCAACAGATAAAGCAAGTAAAGGATCGATTATGGCAAGCTGAAGAGGTTTCGGCAAGGACTGGGGAGCATGAGGAGGTTATTCGAATTAAGTTGGAACTGAATGAACTTTATGAAAAAGAGGAGAAGATGTGGCAACAAAGGTCCAGGGTTCAGTGGCTGAAGAATGGTGATCAGAACACAAAGTTTTTTCATGGGACTGCTACTCAAAGAAAGAGGAAGAATTTTATTAAGGGGTTGCGTGATGGGAATGGAGTTTGGCAGGAGGATGAAGAGGTTTTTTCGGCTATCATTACTGATTTCTATACTCATTTGTTTACTTCCTCAAATCCACAGGCGCTTGACAGGGTTTTGGATGGTGTTGATGCTGTGGTTACTAAGACTATGAGTGCAGATCTGATGAGGCCTTTTACTAGTGAAGAGGTGGGGCTAGCAATCAAGGAAATGGCTCCATTAAAAGCCCCTGGCCCAGATGGTATGCCGCCTTTATTCTACCAGACTTATTGGTCTGATATTGGTATGGATGTTGCTCAATCAGTTTTATATTGCTTAAACTCAAGGTCTATTCTTAAATCTATTAACCATACCTTTATTACTTTGATTCCTAAAGTTCCTAATCCTAAAAGGATCTCAGATTTTCGGCCTATAAGCTTGTGCAATGTGATTTACAAGATTATCAGTAAGACGATTGCTAATCGCCTTAAGCCTATTTTTAATTCCATTATATCTGAGACTCAGAGCGCATTTATTGCTGATAGATTGATCACTGATAATATCTTAATTGCTTTTGAATCATTGCATCATATGAAGAATAGTTGTACAGGGAAGAAAGGTTTTATGGCTATGAAATTAGATATGAGTAAGGCGTATGATAGGGTGGAATTGGTGTTTCTTGAAAAAATTCTTCTTAAGATGGGTTTCCCGTGTGCATGGGTGGCTTTGATTATGGAGTGTATTACCACTGTCTCATTCTCTATCCTTGTGAATGGGGAGCCGAAGGGTATGATAGCCCCTTCTCGTGGTTTAAGACAAGGAGACCCTCTTTCTCCTTACTTGTTTCTTTTTTGTGCTGAAGGGTTGAATGCACTCTTACGAGGTGCTGCAGTGAATGGTGAAATACAGGGTTTTTCACTTTGTCGAAGTGGGCCTAAACTAACTCACTTATTTTTTGCAGATGATTGCCTAATCTTTTGTAGGTCTACTCTAACTGAGTGCAATAAAATTCAAGAGCTTTTAGCTTTTTATGAGTCTGCGTCAGGCCAAGTGATTAATAAGGAAAAGACTACCCTTTGTTTTAGCAGGAATACAGATGAAGTAACTCAAGAAGCCATAAAGGTAGCCCTTGATGTCCCTGCCATTAGGCATTATGAGAAATATTTGGGCTTACCTTCTTTTATTGGAAGGAATAGGAAGGCATGCTTTACTCAAATAAAAGAAAGAATATGGGGTCGTATGCAAGGTTGGAAGGAAAAGCTGTTGTCTCAAGCTGGTAGGGAGATTATGATTAAGGCAGTGGTCCAATCTATCCCGGTCTACTCGATGAGTGTGTTCAAGCTTCCAGTCAGCCTTTGTAAAGATATTGAAGCCATGGTTCGAAAATTTTGGTGGGGCAACGGTGATGCGAAGAAGATTCATTGGGTGAAGTGGAGCTCCCTTTGTTCTCCAAAATCAACTGGTGGTATGGGGTTTCGGGACTTCCAGAAGTTTAATAATGCTTTGTTAGCTAAACAGGTGTGGCGTCTTTTTCATAATCAAGACTCCCTCCTTTTTAAAGTTTTTAGTGCAAAGTACTTCCCGCAGGGTAATATACTTGAGGCGGACGGTAATCCTAAATGCTCTTATGCTTGGCGGAGTATTCTTCAAGCACGAGGAGTTATTGAACAAGGGGCTATTTGGAGGGTTGGTGATGGAAATTTGATTGATGTGTGGCGACATAGGTGGCTGCCTGATCTTAATCACAGTAAGATTATATCTCCCAGAATTAATTCTTCAGTTCATCGGGTTTGTGATTTGTTCTTCCCTAACACAAGAGTTTGGGACCCGGGTCGCCTTGAGAGTTGCTTAATTCCGTGGGAGGCAGATTTGGTGAAGAGGATTCAGGTATGTGAGGATGGGGCAGAAGATACTCTAATTTGGCCTCTAACCAGTGATGGGGATTATAGTGTTAGAAGTGCCTACCGTATGCTAGTATCTGCTGAATCTAGCCTTCTGCCAAGTTCATCAGTTTCGGGTAGTAATGGGCTGGTGTGGAAGAAAATTTGGAAGATGAGAGTTCCTAATAAGATTCGGCACTTTGTTTGGCGCGCTTCAAAGGATTCTTTGCCTACAAAACAGAATTTAAAAGCTCGGCATATTCCTGTTGGCGAGGATTGCGATGGTTGTGGCGAGCACACGGAGTCGATTGTGCACTGTTTATGGCTGTGCGATCAGGTGCGGTCAGTTTGGATGTCGCTCCAGGATTTTCGTTCTTTGGTTCATAAGAAGTTTCGAACCTTTTATGAATTATTGGAGGAAGTTTTCAGTACGGGGTCGAATAGGAAGGTAGCTCTGTTCGCTACTGTAGCATGGTGTTTGTGGCAGCGTCGGAACCGGATGAGGGAACGTCAACCTTCTTGGAAGCTTCATGAGCTGGGTGATCACGCTCAAAGGATGGTTGAGGAATTTTGGAATGTGAATTCTCAGGACCATGGTGTGTCTATTCCTCGTCCTAGGGCCCGCTGGTCTCCTCCGCCTGATGATCTTTTCAAAATAAATTTTGATGCTGCTTATTTTGAGGAATCGGGTTTAGCAGGTATTGGTGTAGTTTGTCGAGATCATTCCGGGCAAGCTATTGCGGCATTATGTCAGAATTTGGGCAAGGTTCAGTCAGCAGAAATGGCAGAAGCTTTGGCAGCTCGAAGAGCTGTGATCTTTGCAAGGGAGATGAGTTTATTTGACATTATTGTTGAAGGTGATTGCCTTACTGTTATTCAAGCTTTGCTTCGCTTTGGCCCCTGTCCTTTGCTGTTTGGCCATATCATTGATGAGACAAAAAGACTTGGTGGAGTATTACGAAGTTGTATGTTCCAACATGTTAGGCGGGATGGGAATAGATTAGCTCATAGTTTAGCTAAAAAAGCAGTTTATCTGCAGATCTTGAGGTTTGGGTAGAAGACTTACCCGAGGACGTGGATGGTGTTTTCCAGTCGGATCTTCCTTGAGTTTGGTTTTTTGTCTGTTTTTTGTAGTTCGCCTTTTCTTTTAATAAAACTTTGTTTACCTTTTTCTCAAAAAAAAAAAAAGAGAGCCCGTATGAGCTGGGTATTGTATTGATCATCTATGTGTTAGAGATTATGGATCCCAACTCCCAAGATGTTCAAACGCACTACGGGCCCATCAGCCCCTAACCCATATACTTGTAGAGCAAAAAATACAAATCCTACTCATTGTGCCAGATTGCAAATGTGTCTAAACTCAAGAGGGAGACACAATTGAAATACAAAACACAATCTTTCCCATTAAAATAATGAAATCGGTACCCAAAAAAAAAAAATTCAGAAGTTGATCAAACCCATCTGGGACGCATGTCATTGGCTGTGGGGATGACAAGTGGCAGCGGTGGTGGAGCAAACAACGTGGCTTTGCACGGTGAACACTAATCTCCGTTGTGTAAGAGAGAACTAAAGATAATTGTATTTGGTTAGACAAGAAGGTAGAAAAATAAAAATAAAAACAAAAATGAAGATAAAGAGGAGAAGACAGTGAAAAGTGAAGAGTGGAGAAATGTGTGTAGAGGAGGAAAAAAAAAAGAAAAGAAAAAAAGAAAGAGATGATTGGGAAACATATGGATGAAAGAAATAGTAATAAAAATTAAAAAGAAGGGGAAAATAAAATAAAGAATAAGAAACAAAAAAAAAGGTTTTGAGCTGGGCTACATTTTATCCAAAGCACAAAGATTTGATAAATTTCATGACAAAGATTTCAAATTTCAAATTAAATCTTTGAAAGACTTCTACAAAATTAATGTAAATTTGATAAAGTTCCAATTATAATAAAGACTAACATAAAAAATAATGCAAGTATAAAAATTAAAATTAGATGATCCTACCACTCACTATATTGTTGCCACAAATACTCCACAAGATTTGTTAAAAAAAATCCAATCAAAAAATTTAAAAACGTTACCATGGGGAGATTTAAAAAATATAGTTGTTGGGAATTTGACAAATGTAATCGTTGGGAATGAAGAAAGAAATGAAGTTTAAAAAATAGATTACAGGAAAAAAAAATAAAAAAATAATATTTAAATGGGATAGAGAAAAGATAGAAAGTCTATTAAAAAGTATAGTTTAAAAAGTAAGTAAAATGTAAAAGTAATTGTTCACTCTCTAAACAATACAAAAATTTAAAGACAGAAATTTAAAGAAATTACTGAAGATACTTTGAAATACCAAACCCCAACAAAATGAAAAAGAAAAAAAATATATATCACAATTTTATTTATTTATTTATTTTTGTTGGTAATTAGGGAACATGATAAAAGGAAAAGGAGGTTAAGGCCTCCCAAAACAATAGTAGTACAACAAACAAGTTCAAAGTAAAAAACAAATGAAATAAATGATGTTCCACGGCAGAAGGAAGCGACGATTCACCGCCTCGCTGGCTGCTTCCTCACAAAGAGAGTTTTGAGCGTTGATGCGGTGGCTCAAACCTTCAAACCACTGTGGAAACCGAGTGGGGAACTTAAAATTCGAGATGTTGTAGAAACACGCTACTGTTTGAATTTGAAGATAATCTTCACCTTGAACGTGTTCTGGAGTATGAACCCTGGTCCTATGACAAGAATCTAGTGATATTTCAGTGGGCTTAAGATGCTAAATCTGCCCCTTTCCTAGAATACTCTAGCACAACCTTCTAGATTCAACTACACAATGTGCCCAAAAATTCATTGACATAGGAAACTAGGGAAGCAATTGGAAAGTCACTTGGGACTGTGGTGCAAGTGGTAGACCCTGAAGATGATGGCTGTGGCAGTGAATTTCTTCAAGTCCGGGTTACCATGGATATTATAAAACCCCTTGCCCGGTGCAGTAAACTTTGGGCGGAGGGTAAACAAATTAGTTGGGTGGGAATAAAGTATGAACGGTTGACAAATTTTTGTTACTGGTGTGGACGTGTGACTCATGCGGAGAGGGAATGTGCAGTATGGCTTTAAGGTAAAGGTAAAATGAGGAAATAAGATCAGCAATACGGGGAATGGTTAAGAGCGAACATGGTTCGACACACCCAAAAATCTGTTGTTGTTATTTCGGGTGCCTCGTGGGGCCAAGCACCTTGGTGGAGGAAGCAATCTAGTATGATGAAAAAGCCAAGCAACCATGCCAAAAACTCAGCCCCTACTTAACATCAGGATGAGAATGGCTCGAGGTCAGCCACTGCTATGGAATCGGATGAGAATTTGGTGGAGGTTGATAGTTTGAATGTGAGGAAATCTCTTAAGCACGCTATAGGCTGTTTTGGTTAGTCTCATGACAGCAACGGGCAGTGATCTACGAACCAAATTAAGAAGAGGGAACATGCACATGATTTAGAGCACGAGATGGTTAGTCTAAAGATAGTTGATGGCGAGGTTTCTTCCCATTATAAGGATGCACTCGAGTCCCACTCAACTCCTCTTGGTAATATCACCAATGTAAGTAACACTAATCATACCCTTACTCCTACTACAAGAAAGTGGAAAAGAGTGGAATGTGTTAATGAGCCAACTGTCACGGCTCCCTCTGAGTCTCTGGGTGATTGTCGCCTTTCTTTAGACTTGATGGATGTGTGTGGTAACAAAAAACAGCATGTGGTATTTTGTAATTTAGACGATAAAGAAAATTGTGAGGTGGTAGCTGGTTCCCAGCAACAAAGATCCCATGTTGGTTTTTTTAATGGAAACCAAGGTTGAAAATTTTGTTTTGGAACGTATTGTTAGGAAAATTCAATATTCTAATTTATTTGTTGCCCCACGTCATAATACAAGTGGTGGTCTTGCTTTATTTTGGAAAACTAATTCTAATGTGGATGTGTAGTCTTTTTCTGATTGTCATATTGATGCTATTATTGACCATGAAGTTAATGACGCCTGGTGGTTCACGGGTTTCTATGGTAACCCTGATACTGCCAACCTGGAAATTTCCTGGTCCTTGCTTAGAACTCTCCATAATCGGTTTAATTTCCCTTGGCTGTGTAGAGGTGATTTTAATGAAATTTTACTAGTTGATGAGAAACAGGGTTGGCTAGACCGTCCGGAAAGACAAATGCAAGGGTTTAGGGAGGCTTTGGATTACTGCAGGTTGAGGGACTTGGGTTTCAATGGGTATCCGTTTACTTGGTGCAACAGAAGACTAAGGGACCAAAATGTATGGATTCGTCTTGATAGGGGAGTGGCATTGGTGGAATGGATTTTAAAATTCCCTTCATCCCAGATTCATCATTTGGAAGCCTTCCATTCAGACCATAAGCCCATATTGTTATGCATTGATTCTAAGTTCAAACGTTTCTATAAAAAAGGGCATCCATTCTGGTTCGAGGCTATGTGGATAAAGGATGATTCTTGTGAAGGGAAGCTCATAAAAGATTCTTGGGGCATAGGTCCAGCTTCTCCTTCAGTTTGGGATTTTTCTAGCAAACTCTTCACTTGTTAGGAAATCTTAAGCTATGGAATCGCACCACTTTTGGACATGTCCGTAATACCCTGGCCAAGAAACTCAGGGAATTGCAAAATGCAAAAGAATCGGATTGCTATAGAATCAACCCAGGCCGAATCTATGTACTAAGGGATGAAATTCAAAAAGTCAAGACTAGAGAGGAATTGATGTGGGAGCAAAGATCTCGCAATACGTGTTTGAAGGAGGGAGATAGGAACACTATATATTTCCATTGTAGAGCAAATCAAAGAAACCAACGCAATCTCATATTGGGATTGAAAGATGAGTCCGATAATTGCGTGGAAGATGAAGGCCAAATGGGTAGGGTGGTACAAAGCTACTTTGAAAGCATGTTTACTAGCTCAAATCCTTCGGGTTTGATGATATTTTGGAAGGAATGCAACCTGCCACGTTTGATGCTTCTTCCTTGAGGTTAGGCCGTGACTTTCAAGCTGAGGAAGTCCACACCACCCTCAAGCAAATTGCTCCTCTCACTGCCCCTGGCCCAGATGTATGTCTGCTATCTTTTATAAAACTTATTGGAATATTATGGGCGAGGATGTGACTGATGTTGTGCTTAATGCTTTAAATACTGGTATTATTCCTGAAGCTATAAATACCACCTTCATATGCTAATTCCTAAGATAAAAAAATCCGAAGAAAGTTTCAAATTTTAGGCCTATTAGCCTTTGCAATGTGATTTACAAATTAATTGCTAAGGTTATAGTTAATCGTTTGAAGAAGTTCTTAGCTCTCACTATCCCTGATTCCCAAAGTGCCTTCCTATTAGGTAGGCTCATCACTGATAATGTGTTAGTGGCCTTAGAAACTCTTCATTATCTTAAAGGAAAAACACAAAGGAAGGTGGGCCTTATGGCTCTCAAGTTGGATATGAGTAAAGCCTATGACCGGGTGAAATGGGCTTTCTTGGAGAGAGGGATGCATCAATTGGGTCTTGAGGAGAGCTTGATTAAAATTATAATGTCTTGTGTGCAAACTGTATGCTTGGAAAAGCATAATCAGTGCTCGTGATATAATTCGAAAGGGTATGGTGTGGCGTATTGGCAATGGGCATTCGGTGAGGATTAAACAAGATCAGTGGCTGCCTAATCAACCTAGTAGAACCCCCATTTCTGCTCTACGGTCAGTACTCTTATAAACCATGAAAATGGAGAATGGAAATCTGAAATTGTCCAGGCAAACTTTCTGCCACACAAAGCGGCTGCCATCCTAAGCATCCCTATCAGCAAAAGAGCCCCCCCTGATCGCATCACTTGGTCGCTTACCCCATCAGGCCAGTTCTGCACAAGCAGTGCTTACAAATGTTGGCTGCGTGTGCTTCGAATGAGCGTGCAGGTAGCTCCAACCCAGCCCCAACCAGGAAGTTCTGGAGAGGTATTTGGCAGCTCCAAGTGCTTAAGAAAATTCAACTCTTCATATGGAGAGCTTGCCACAATGCGCTACCTACCATGTCTAATCTTCGGCGTCGCCAAATTACGGATTTAGCTGTGTGCGCACTGTGCAAAAATCATGAGGAAGACACGCTGCACACCATATGGTTCTGTGGGGAGATTACCTGCGTTTGGAACTCACTTACATGGTTCCATCAAGCGGTCACCTCCCCCCCATCTGATTTCACTAACTTGCTTTCTAGATTTTTGCAAGTACAAGATGAGTTCAGCGCTGAAATATTCTCTATCACAGCTTGGTTAATATAGAATTGGAGAAACGCTCAACATTTTGGCCGACCAGTGCACCCTCTCGGACATCTTTGTTCCATGGCAGGAGACTTGCTGCAGGAGTACCTCGCTACCCAGGAGCTTGAACCAATCCCCTCCCTTCCTCCCGTGATGCAGCAGTGGTGACCTCCAGAGTCCGAGCATGTCAAGTTGAACTTTGACGCAGCAGTGTTCAACTCATTGCTAGAGACTGGAATGGAGTTGTGCTTGGAGCCCTGTCCATGCCCATATCCCTTTCCCAAACAATGAACGAAATGGAGGCAATTGCGCGCTGAAAAGCGGTTCAGTTGCTAAAGAGCTGGGACTACAGAAAGTGATTATTGAAGGCGATTCGCTGGTGGTGATCAACGCCCTCTCACAAGGGCCTAGCTGTCTCTCTTCATATGGGAATGTCATTGATGACATCTTAGTCCTCGCTGATGACTTTCAGTTTTGTGAGTTTAGTCATGTTAGCTGATATGCTAGCCAAAAAGGCTAAGGATTTGTTGGGGGTTTGGATTTGGTTGGATGACCTCCCTGAAGACATTTATCCCCTGGTTTTGTTCGATGTTCATTGATGTTGCTTTCTTATTCAATTACCCCCTGGTTTTGCTCGATGTTCATTGATGTTGCTTTCTTATTCAATAAAAGCCCAGACTTGATGTCTGGCTTCTCAAAAAAAAAAAAAAAAAAGCTAAATGATGAGGAGAATTGAAGGTACCAAAAGAAACAAGTTGATTGTTACCTCTTCGAGTGAAACAAACGGCTTCTTTAAACATTACTGTCAAATCTAGCTTGCTATCGATCCATCAGAAATGTGCAGTCAAGCACTAATTATAAATTATCTAGCCATGTCCTTTGAACCACTAAAATGGCAAGCTTTGAGTCCAGCTGAATTTCTAGATTGGCAATACTAATTTGAATAGCCATAAACAATTCATCATGCTGGTCCCAGCTTTCCACATCCATGCTTGCCACGTGCCCTAAAAAATGGAGAAAGCCTTCGCCTAGTCTCCACAGGAAATAACTAATAGGTGCCTCAGCCTGTGCTAACTTGGGATTGCCTCTAAAGAAGCCATCAGTGTTCAGCTTAAACCAATTCATAGTGGAGGCAACTGTCACACTGGTAGGTTGAATATAATAGAATTCAAAAACTATTTCATTCTACCTAAACCAGATTAGCCAGATGGCTATAGGTGAAACAGAATTCCAAGATAAATTAAATTTGTGAA